>JAVXUM010000013.1:4556658-4582769 GCA_035590655.1 Pouteria glomerata | reverse complement strand
CTCTAGCCGGTGCGACGCCGGATCGATCAGGCCCTTGTTCGCTAGGGCTTTGAGTAGGGTATGGCCAGAAAGCCCCACAACCTCGTGCTTATGGCCGTCGGGATCGATCGCGAAGAGCTTCACAAGTCGGTCGGCGACTTTATTGGATGACGATCTTGCGGCTGATGATGACGATGACACGGATGACCTGGTGATTATGGCTTTGGAGTAGAGAGAAAGTGAAGGGTTTCGGGAGATTTGGGAAGTGAGCCTCTGTAAACCGGCTATCGCCATTGGTGAGACTTCGAGGGTTCCAGGAAGAGAAAACGAAGGTATGAGCAATATGCAACGTGCGTCCTCTTCACTCAGGTGAATACGGTCCGGCGAGGTCAAATGAGTTACAATTTTACGTGTTGCAAAATAAATCATTAGAAATAATTAATTTTAAAATAAATTTTTAAAAAAATAAATATTAAAATATGTTATTTTACTAACATTTTATTAAAATATCAAAAATTACCAATTTTGTATTATTTGAAAGTTTGTGGATTTGATACCTTTTACTCTTTATGCATATGATAATTAAAATTTTCATTTTCATTTGTTTATACTTTTATTATATAATATTGTTGACTTAAGAAATATTTTGCACCACCACCAGCACCAATGTCAAAATGTATATGAATAAATATTAATTTCATTAATAATTAAAGAAATTATTTTTAATTATATGCAATATTAATCTCAATTTAGGATCCGTTTGAGATTCCAAGTTTTTTTTAAAAATTTTTAAAAATTTCAAATATTTTTAAATTCCTCCAATTAAATTTCATCACGTATCATTTTTATATCAAATTAATACTAATTTTTGAATTTTTTTTTAATTTTTTGAACACTCCAAACATACCCTTATTTTAAAAACATTCTTTTAGTCTTTTCTTATTGTATGAAAAATTAAATTATGTAACGAATTACTAATTTTAATATCTCACACAATAAAAAAAAAAAAATTAAATACGTTCCTACTACTTATCTCATCCAATGAATCAAATACATCAAACGTACTCCGTGGGGGAATCATTGGAAAGAGGAAACCTAATAGCAAGTCAATTTAACATGAATTGGCCATCCAATGATATACGCATCTTCTGTGGTTAGTTCAACTTGTAATGGTAACACATATTCAATGTCAATCCATGTACATAATATATATATACATATACATATAAAGAGAGTTTGATTTAATAAAAATTTAATAAAAAAATACAACAAAAGTATAAAATTTTAATATAAAATTGATTGTGACAAAATTTAATTGAAATAAACTGCAAAAAATTATAAAAATTAATATATTTTAATTGATTTTGACCAATCAAGCGCTTCATGATCGTGTGAACAAGAATTTTCTTGGATAAATTATCTTTCAACTTGCACAAACTCATAAGCACTTGACAGTTGTACAGCCTTCAATTGAGTTTATACCCAAAACAACCCCACTTGCTGAAGCATATGCATGCATGTTGCTGGCGATAATAAGAATTTATACAACACATTTTGGTAACTGAGATGCTGCGACTTTAATACCATCCCAAGAACCAACTGAAAAACCTAAAAGGTCATGAAACAAAAGCAGCTCACAAAATAGGGATCAAGTGCGTGCAACTGGATCTTTGCTCCACTTTGCACATTTCAACAGCATCGACCTTGCAAAACAAAAGGTCCATTGTCAACTTTCCCAGGATTTCCCAGCACCATATCGGCAACCATTTCAGCAGTACCCAGAGCCTGGAAAATAATCACTTTTATTTCGTTAATTTGGAAAAGCTTAAGGAACCAGCATGTTGGACCCAGAAAGACCATCCTTATGAAAATTAAATGAAAACCACAATGAAAAGATTCAACATCTTAAGTTTTCTAGACACAATTAATATGCATGTCACAGTCGTGTGGTCTTAAATGGATCTCCACGTTTCTTAAATTTCACAACCAAAAGAGCGGAGAGAAATATTCAAAATTACCAATGTAAGTCCTTCTCCTTCATGGCCAGCAGCAAGGAACAAGTTTGGCAAACCAGGAACGGGCCCAATCATTGGCTTCCCATCTGGCACTGAAGCACATGCAAAGTTAATCATCTCTTGTTACAGATGACAACAATAACTTCCCATGTATTTGATAATCTAATGCTACCCTCATTTACAATTGTCCACTTACTGTAAGGTCTGAATCCTATTCTTACTTCCCTATTTTTGCTTAAATCTTTAAGAGACAATTCTCTTAAAGTGGGAAGGTACTCCCCTGCTCGCTCCCATATCTGGTTAATGATGGACTCATCAACTCCCGCATTGAACCCAACAAGCTGGCGGCTGCTCCCTAGAACACAGATACAAGATGGAAGAATATACACGTAATCAGCTGTACTGGAAATTAAAACGTTATAAAATAATGAAACATAGCAAATGTGACCATCATTAAAAATATAGTTCAGAAGGTCCATGGCTTAGTCTTTTTCTACCAAATATAATCATGAAACCAAGCAGGAAAGGGATCCCTTCCATTGAATCCATTTCAAGTCCCTCAAATGTATTAACACTGAACGCCTATTGAACAAGTAATTACCTTGGAGGCCCAGAACCAACCTTGAAAATTTTTAAAAATAATCATGGTCCATTGAATGAAAATATGATGAATAATTATTATATATATTTTCACAGGGATAAAAGTAAAGAATGGCCAAGTTAGTTGTCAACTCATCCATTATGATCATCTAGTAATTAGCTTTGGGCTTTAGGAGTCGAATATGCTCTTGGAACCATCGGAAGGAAGTTTCAAATTTCCTCCATGTAGAAAATTTTCAAGAAAATAGATATTCACTCTTCTTAAAATGACCAAAATGTCCCCACTATATTCTGTTTACTAAGGAGAAAAATAAAAAACTAAAACCTGAATCCTAGAAAATGACATAATGTTGGCATAATCAAAAAGCAAATTTAAAGTTCAAGATCAACTTTGCCTATTGCAAATTTAAAAGGAGAATAATATGAATAACAGTAAGATTAATGTTGGACAAGCAACAGTAGTCAGGGAAACTTTGTGATTTTCCATATTAACTAACTTTCTACTTTTCCCTTTTTTTTTTTTGGGAGGGGGGGGGAGGGGGGGGCGTTTGTGGAGAAAAGAAAATGTCCTATTGTCAGAGATAATAAGTGACAGATAATGGCAAAGGAAGTTAACAGAAAATGGATTAAGTGACAGTCTAGCAAAAGGAAAAACAATTAAAATGGGAAAAGATGAAGGACAAAAAAATAACCAAGAATAAGGTTTCCCCAAGCATCCATGGTGGCTGCCATTGAAACAGATGTTGTTTCTGCATGAACTGGCCCTGAATCAGAAACAGAGGAATGCAGAGTTGCATCTTGATGATGAATGTATCCCACCTCCATCAGACCATGATTCAGTTTGAAGGAATTGAAATTCTCTAGTACAAGCAGGTGGCCCTGTCACGCAGAGTAGCCACGGGTAGATTTTACAAACAAGACAAACAATTCATCAAACAATAATGAATTTACATTAAAATGTAGAATGTCATTGTGATTCAGACAAAAGATCTGTTCAGGAGAAATTCCCTTCTCAGGTTTCACATTAGGAAAGGGTCAAGTTGTCAAAAACGCGTACCATTGCTGCTCCTAATCATCATTTCAGACCCAATTCATGCATGCATTTTTATGCCAATCTTAGTCAACAATACAATTTTCAGAACCAGTGGAAAACTAAATATCTTAAGTCACAATGTCTGTCAAAACTCAGGACGAAATAAAAACATCTTAAATAAACACAAGAATCTCCTGTTCTAAATTCTAACCTTTCGAGGCTTTACAGGGACATCCAATTCAACACCTGAATCCCTAATCAGGTCATGCATCAAAGACCCACTCCAACATCCAGCTGCAATTATAACAGCCTTCTTACCATACAAGGTGTTTTTGGAAGTCTGAACAGCTTCAACCGCCCCACTACCAGATCTAACCATTTAAAGATTATGATAGTTCTCAGTCCATAAAACTCGTACAAGAATATCTGCCATTATTCCTTCATTTCAGCACAAATTAAGCATATTGGAAAAAGAATAACAGTTAACCTCAATAGACTGGTTGCTGGCTCATGATAGAATTCCGCATATCTACCTTTTGATGCAAAAAATCTGTTAACCTACATACCAATCATGTTTTCACTATTATGCGGCATGAATAGAAACTAACAAAAAACACTTCAAAAAAAAAAACCAATGGCAAGAGTAGAAATATTGAGGGACCTTCTCAATAAATGCAACTGTATGTTGAGCATCCAATTGGACGTCATCAGGTAGAAAGATTGCCCCACCTTCCTCAGCAACCATCAATGCAGGTTCCTCTAACATCAAATCACAAGAAGACAAGAACTTGGCTCTCAAACCAGCTTCAGATAGTTCCTCCACCCTTCTTTTTAACATGACAGACTCTTCAGCTGTTCTACCAACTAACAAGCTTCCTATTGATAAGAACGTTGGGAAATAATTCATTATAAATGAAGAGCAATGAAGGCTTCAGTGTGCTACATGAACCAACAAACAAATTACCTGTCTTCTTCCAACCGAGTATCTCCAAAGGACTCATGCCTTCATTCTGTATATTTTCTGCAAGAATCTCCCAAAGTTTACGGCTTCTCATTGCTAGCTCCCATTTATCGCCCTGAGGTGTTTTATGAACCATCCATAAATAACCCTGCCCTAGAATCAGCCAAAATGTAAAAGAGGAGAAGAAATCCTATAAACAATCAGAGTAGAAAAAAAAAAGAGCACTCAAAAAGTAAAGTGCTTAAGCATATTCATTTACTTGCAAGACAAGAATTGATCAAGCATTTAAAATCAATTTGAACATATCAAGGCCATGGATAAACAAAATTAGTAACCTATGCAAAATTAAGACTTCTTTTTTTTAATAACTATAAACTGCTGCCCTTAATCCAAAAGGGAAGCCACACTCATATCACGTAATACTTCACAAAAACATCCTGCTTATTGGAACACTGTGCAACCAAAGCAGAGGAACCAGCGTCCAACCAAAACAAATAACAAAGACCGAGTCTTCTAACTGCATATCCGAACGAGAGAAAGGAGGAAGGATAGACTATCAATGATAATGGTAGTTGAGCAATTCAAATTTCAAATGTAATTTATCTTGCTACATGTACATCATCATTATGTATATAAATAGGCAGATATCTAAATCAGAAGGGAAGGAATTTTCAACTATTTATTTGAGTTCTCATATGGTATCAGAGCCTACGACCAACGTCATGTCGAATCCTACCAACTCTGAAATTCCTACTTCTTCCACTGATTCTGCCACCACTCAGAATAATATCACCAGCACCGAAGTCCCAATCTCCGACACCACCTTTAACCCCACTACAACCCCTCCTCTAGCTCTCACAAATCTCACTCATATTCTCACCATCAAACTGTCTCATGATAATTTTCTTCTTTGGCGTGCTCAACTTCTTCCATATTTACGTGGCCAGAATCTCATGTCTTATGTCGATGGGAAATTTCCTTGTCCACCCGCAGCTCATCCTCTCCATTCCCATTGGATCCAACAAGACCAAATCATCTTGTCAGCGATCATTTCCTCACTATCTCCTGCCATTCTGGCATATGTCGTGAATGACCACACATCTCGGGCTGTTTGGATGCGATTGGAGACACTCTTCGCCTCCCAAGGTCAAACAACCATTTTGCAGACAAAGCGTGCTCTTGCTGCTGTTCGAAAAGGAAATCAATCTATTGCCACCTATGTGCAACAAGTTAAAACTCTGGGTGATCAATTAGCTGTCGCCGGCCATCCTTTACCCGAGACCGAATTGGTCGATTACCTACTAGCTGGCCTAGGCTCTGAGTATGATGGAATTGTGACATCTCTAACCACTCAACCCATCCCTCTCGGGTTTGAATTGGTATTTCGTCATCTCATGACTCATGAGTCTCGCTTAACTCACCAGGCCACCTCCGTTGATGTGGGTAACCCTTCTGCACATGCTGCGATTCGGGATGGTACATCTGGACAGAATCGGTATCGCAACCAAAATAATCATTCCTCAAACTCTTCAAACCGCGGCAATGGCCGCAACCAGGGAGGACGTCGTGGACGTGGTCACAACTCTCATCATGTTCGTGGTTCTTCTCAGTCATTCTCTGGCAACAGCTCAGGTTCCCGTAGTCTGGTATGCCAACTCTGTGACTATCCGGGGCATTCTGCAAAGACATGTCGCCGTCTTCAATCCATGGCAGCCACTCAGAGCTCTCAGCATTCTGCTTACCACGCCTATGGTGGCGATGCATCCTCCAATCTTGATTCGAATTGGTATCCGGATTCAGGGGCGACACACCACCTCACACCCGATCTTGCCAATCTATCTCTCAATTCGGGAGAATATTCTGGATCCGACACCATTCGTGTTGGCAATGGTCAAGCTCTACCCATAAACAATATTGGTACCGGTATCATCACCTCTTCTCCTCACACTTTCCGATTAAATAATCTTTTACATGTTCCGTCCATTACAAGAAACTTACTCTCTGTTCGTCAATTTACCATTGATAACAATGTTTCCATTGAATTTACTCCCTCTTGTTTTTTTGTCAAGGATCTGGCGACGGGCACTATCCTGTTACGCGAGGAGAGTAAACACGGTCTGTATCCATGGCCTTCACAATCATTAAAGGCACCCAGATTTGCATTCGTTGGGGACCGTGTTAGTTTAGGTCGATGGCATGATCGTTTGGGACACCCTGCCCTCCGTATCGTCCGTCAAATAATTTCTGAATTTTCATTGCCTACTTTGTCAACAAAAAATGTTTCTATCTGTCCTGCGTGTCAATTGGCCAAGAGTCATAAGCTGCACTTTGCAACTAGTGAAATAAAAACTAAATCTCCTTTGGAACTTCTTTTTACGGATGTTTGGGGTCCATCTCCAGTTCCATCTTCCATGGGCAATCATTATTACGTTTCATTTGTCGATTCATTTACTAGATTTACATGACTTTTTCCAATAAAATCAAGAGCTGATATTACACCTGTGTTTATACAATTTAAGAAAATTGTTGAGAAATTTTTAAATCGACAAATACTATCAGTTCAAAGCGACTGGGGGGGCGAATATCGCAAATTAAATCATTTTCTCAATGCACATGGTATTACACATCGGGTCACTTGTCCCCACACACATCATCAAAATGGAACCGTTGAACGCAAGCATCGTCACATTGTTGAGACGGGTCTTGCACTTCTTGCCCACAGTTCCGTTCCAATGACGTTTTGGGATGACGCTTTTCTTACCGCGTGCTACTTAATTAATCGAATGCCAACTCCGGTTTTAAAGTCGCTTTCTCCATTTCAAAAACTATTTTTTCAAGGCCCAGACTACTCATTTTTAAAAGTGTTTGGCTCCGCGTGTTGGCCACTTTTACGCCCATTTAATAAACACAAACTCGATTTTCGGTCCAAAACATGTGTATTTCTCGGCTATGATCGTAATCACCATGGATACAGGTGTTTGGATCCTCAATCCGAGCAAGTGTACGTCAGTCGCCACGTTATCTTTGATGAAAATTTTTTCCCATTTCAAAAAGGAATCTTACCGCAACCAACCGCCACTACCTCACCATCCACAATTCCTCTTCCACTCAATCTTCGCCTCCCTCACCCATACCAGACCCCTCAATCCCTCTCTTGTCTACCTCCTAGGCCATCTTATCCACATGCGAGCCAATCCCTTGGGTCTCCAAATTCTACCCGCGTCCAACATCTCGACGTCGAGCCCATCCTTAACCAAACTCCCGACCTAACCCAAACTACTAGTATTACGAACTCCATCGGTTCGGACAGCCAACTCCCTCCTGCCCCCCAAACCGAACTGATACCGGGACCAAATGTTGTGACTCGAGCACGCAATAATATCCGGAAACCGAAACAATTCACTGATGGCTCCATCCGTTGGCCTTTACCTAAGGCATTTCTTCTCACTTCGGATTTCCGTGAGGTTGAACCTACCTGTCACTCCGAAGCCATCAAACATCCTCATTGGCGTAAGGCTATGCAGGAGGAGTTTAATGCTCTTCTTAGTAATGGAACTTGGGATCTAGTCCCATCATCTTCTCAACACAATTTGATAGGGTGTAAATGGATTTTTAAAATTAAACGCAACTCCAATGGGTCAATCGCGCGGTACAAAGCTCGTCTTATCGCAAAGGGTTTCAACCAACGAGAAGGGATAGATTATGGAGATACCTACAGCCCAGTGGTGAAACCCATTACAGTCCGCCTAGTCTTGTCTTTGGCAGTATCTGCGGGATGGTCCATATCTCAACTTGATGTTAGCAATGCCTTTCTACATGGGTTTGTCACTGAAGATGTGTTCATGCAACAACCGCCGGGATTTCATCATCCTAATTTACCTAATCATGTTTGCAAACTTCGGCGATCCCTTTACGGTCTAAAACAGGCCCCTCGGGCGTGGTTCTCTCGATTGAGTCAATTTTTATTATCCATTGGATTTCATGGTTGCAAGTCCGACTCATCTTTATTTATTAAATTTGTGGGGACTGATTGCTTATATGTTCTTGTCTATGTCGATGACATTATTGTCACAGGTTCCTCTCCGGCCGCAATTAGTGAGTTCATTGCTCTCCTCAAGCGTGAATTCCCGGTTCGTGACCTTGGTTCTCTACATCACTTTCTTGGGGTCACTGCTCATCATCTTCCTGAAGGTCTATTATTATCACAGCAGCAGTATATATATACTATACTTCGAACTAGCAACATGCTTACTGCCAAGCCGGTCTCTTCCCCAATGTCGGTGTCAGAAAAATTAAGCAAAGTTGGAAGTCCGGCATTTCCTGATCCAACACTATATCGAAGCACTGTGGGGGCACTTCAATATTTAGCTCTCACCCGTCCTGACATTTCCTATGCTGTAAACAAAGTTTGCCAATTTATGCAACGCCCATGTGACTCCCATTGGTCGGCCGTGAAACGTATTCTGCGTTACCTCAAGAACACCATCCACTATGGTCTTCTTCTTCGGAAAAGTTCATCAGTCCACTTGCAAGCTTACTCAGACGCAGATTGGGCTGGCTGCCCTGATGATCGGCGGTCAACAACCGGGTATTGTATTTTTCTCGGTCCCAATCTTTTATCATGGTCATCCCGCAAACAGCCCACGGTCTCCCGCTCTAGCACGGAAGCTGAATATCGTGCGATAGCCAACACTACTGCTGAAATTATGTGGTTACAATCTCTTCTTTCTGAACTTGGAGTTTCCCAACCTGTCCCTCCCGTACTCCATTGTGATAATGTGGGTGCTACTTATCTCACTTCCAACCCAGCCTTTCATTCTCGGACAAAACACATAGCGATTGATTATCATTTTGTCCGAGACCGAGTTGCGACAAACCAGTTAGTTGTTCGGTTTTTATCCAGTAAAGATCAGATAGCTGATGGCCTCACAAAGCCATTAACAGCATCTCGGTTCACATTCTTGGTTCGCAATCTGAACGTCCGTCCACTGCCGCTCAGATTGAGGGAGGATATTGGAACACTGTGCAACCAAAGCAGAGGAACCAGCGTCCAACCAAAACAAATAACAAAGACCGAGTCTTCTAACTGCATATCCGAACGAGAGAAAGGAGGAAGGATAGACTATCAATGATAATGGTAGTTGAGCAATTCAAATTTCAAATGTAATTTATCTTGCTACATGTACATCATCATTATGTATATAAATAGGCAGATATCTAAATCAGAAGGGAAAGGAATTTTCAACTATTTATTTGAGTTCTCATACTGCTATTCTTCGAGAAATATGAAAATCAAGGTGGTTGCAAGAACTGCCTTTGCAATGGATGCTCATTTAATCAAACACAAAAGGGCAAAACCAGTCATGGCACTATCAATCTTTTGTGAAAATGACTCCATAAATCTTTTGTAATAAAGGGATCCCGTAAAAGAAATTATCAAGAACTTTTCAATGGAGAAGGGTATGCTGCCAATTTAGTTTCTTATATCTTGCTTATAATTATATAATTTATACTACATGATGCAACCTTTTTCTCTTTGTTCTTTTCTTCCCACAAGGGTGGAGGGCACACTGGAATTTTTATTTTTCTTTTTCTCCTTCTACTTCTGCTTCTGTCTCCTCTGCCTCCCTCTTAACCTTCATATCTCCTCTATCCCTTCCCTTTTTACTTGTTTGCCTCTGTATTGCATATATGCTAATGTATAATTCATAATGTCAACTTAACACAATAATGAAGGTTCTGAGTTTCTTTTGTCTTTCTTTTTCTCTATATTCTTCTGAGCCAAACAGATAATACAAGCCAAGAATCCTAGAGCTATCATTTCATAGGTACCTGCACCGGTAGCGCCGGAGCAAGGGACGGCTGCGTCAACCACCGCGACGGAAATATCCGACTCCAGCAGAAACTGCCGGGCGATTGTCAGCCCAATGATTCCAGCGCCGACAACCACAACATCGAAAGAATGAGACGATGCGTTGATCGGATTCAAACCTGAAAACCGAGTGCAATCGAATCGTCGTCTTTTCCTCCTCTCTGCTGACAAAGACAAAGATTTACCGACAAATTTGTTGCCTAAAAAGCTTGAATTCGGGACGAGATTACACGACAATGGCTTCCACAGCGACAGGTCATCACCATTTAACTCCCGGTTAAGGTAAGGACTAAATTTTGAAGCAATCGCCGCCATATCCCCGTACCCTTCGGTGTACTCTGCTCACAGCTCAGTAAGCTTAGCAAGTGCTAATCCGCAGATGCGTTCTGGTCAATGTATCCGAATCTCCGATTATTATAATGAACTGGTGAATGAGCTTGTAACCGGCTACAATAGGCCCACCCAGCCCAACTTTGGAAGTCCAGTGCTCCACCTTCTCCTTCCAATCCCAGCCTCGGCAACTCAGATAGTGATGACACGTGTTTTTTTTTTTTTTTTTTTTGCCACTCCCTTTAGGGAAGGTGACAATGGTCTCACCAATTCTCATATTTGGAATGCTTTTACGTCAGTTTAAAACAAAAACAAAAACAAAAATGTTTTTACAAGAATTTAATTTAATTTTATGACTCAAAATTTTAAAATTTTTATATCAGTCAGTAAGGATCGACTATCTTCTCCGTCAATCTAGACAAATTTATTTTCATCTTTTGAGGGTGATATTATTTATTTTTATTTTTTTACTTATAGTAACTATTCCTTATTTTATGACCCTAATTTCTTCTTTATTCTTTAACCTAAATTTTGTTCATCAAGTCACTAATTAAAGATGTATTTAGAGTAACTCAAATCTTTCTCATCAAATCACTAATTAAAGGTGTATTTAAAGTGATAAAAAATAAGATAAAATAAAATAAATTATAAATTTATAATTAGTATAATAAAATAAAAATTAAATAATTTTTAAAAATTTTTAACATTTGTTAACAAACCAAACGCACCTTATTTTTTATTGAATTAAACATAGCATTTATAACTTTAAAAATTAATAATAGTAATAATAATTATTATTATTCTTAAGTTCTAAACACGAGAATTTGAATTAATTCTTAAAAAACAAAAAAATTATGTTTTTTAAAATACATGATAAAAACATAAACTTTTATTTATTAAATCACATCAAATTAATTCAACTCAATTTCTTACTTCAAAGTTAAATCATTTTCAAACCTAAATGCTTCCAAACGGAGCATTTTTGGATCCAATAAACCTAACAAGAAGAAGGAAAATTAAATTTCTTATTGATAATCAAGTTTAAAAAAATTAACAATAATTCAGATTATTATTTCCTCCATCGCAAATGCCCAACTCTTCAAATGAGAAAATTGACACTACAAAACAGAGTTCCCTCACAATTTTACTGCAGTTACATGTACAGCAAAAGACTCAAAAGTTGGATACTTTAGTGGAGAAAGTACATCAATAAATATTCCAGCTTGACAAATATGCCATTCAAGAACGGACCCTTCCTTTGCCTTCTTCGTGAACTCAGTTTTTGAAGTACTTAAATTTGTTCAGTATCCCAAGTCAAGGTGAATGTTGTACAGAGCAAGAACATTATGCTCTATAGATCATCCAGGTTAATGATCAACTCACTGTTCCGACACATCTCCGATGGCTTCTGGTAATGAGCTCCTGAAAGGCTGTCAGTATCAGCCAATGCTTTGTCCAAAGCATCTGCTAAATGTGCTTCCCATAAACCCAACCCACAGGCTTTTCGGTAGGTCTGATAATCAGCTGCCCTGAGGCCCTCTGAGATCATCTCCCTCAATGATTCACAGCCAATCCCTCCAGAATCTATTGTCTCGAGAAAACTTGTTGATAAGCCAGGATTCCAGAAAACAACAACAGCACAAGTTTTATCGACCAATCGCACATCAAATTCTTCGGAGAACAGTCTGTGGGTATCATGGAGAAGTTTCTTAAGCATTCTGGCAGATATCCCACTTCTAAATCCCCACAAGAAAACCAAATCACTAATGTCAACCTTTCTAGCATTGTCCATCCAACCCAAGACGTCCACATCAATAGGGTCTTGGGAACTCGAGAAGCAGGGGTCAAAGAAATTTGCATAGCCTTCGAGGGCAGAGGGCAAGTGAGTGTTACCATTTTCGAGGGTTTCAGGGGTGATTCTCAGAATAGAGCACAGTTTAGCAAACAATTCACTTATCCTCAGAGCATTACGGCCATGAAACTTACCCCCATCTGCATCAGCTGAAAGATTGAAATTTAGTCAGTCAGGTCTTGGCTTACGGCGTATCTAATGGACCATGAAAATACTAGCAACCTCATGAAACATTCACGAGCACAAGGTCAAGACTCCAAGGAAACAGATCAAACTGATTAGCAGCAATTTCAGTTTGTCTAGGATGTCAGAGACCAATTGGCAGGGTGTCAGTAGGAATGGCAAACAGGCCAGTATGAGGCTGGTCTCCCTTCCCCTCCCTGCCCTAGACTTTCCCCGTCCCTTCCCTGATACAGCAAAGCCCCCCCCCCGCGCGGGCGCACACAGGGGCCACATCCAAATAACTTTTTTTCTTTCCTTTATTATTTTCGAAAGACAGTTGTAACACATCATAAACAAGCCACATCAAAGCCTATTAACCATAATTATAGTAGCATTAGCATAAGGCATCAACAACATAGGCGCATCAGGTGGGAATCCTCAAAAAACCCCATATCTTTTTATTTAGTAGATAAGTGGAATGGTTTTATAGTACCCTTAAAAACCCACCAACCTTTTCCATCCTTGGGTGCATCAGGCCTTCCGCATCATGCATTGACTTGGTCTCATGC
Organism: Pouteria glomerata; assembly: GCA_035590655.1. Classification (NCBI taxonomy): domain Eukaryota; kingdom Viridiplantae; phylum Streptophyta; class Magnoliopsida; order Ericales; family Sapotaceae; genus Pouteria; species Pouteria glomerata. The sequence continues at coordinate 4,569,396 of JAVXUM010000013.1, read as the reverse complement.
ATAGCCCACAAGGGGACCAATCACATAAGCATTTTCCAAACAATATACTTAATTCAGATCATGCTGTGCGTGTGAAGAATAAGCGAGAGATACTTGCCTTGGTGATAAATCTCCATCTCGATTGGCAAAAAGAACCGTCTTTTTAAATGAGAAATAGCTGCAGGTAAATTGGTCACCTTTTTCAGAGGGCCAACTTCCTTCATCAGATGGCTAATATCCAGTATATAGGGGAAAACCAAACTCAAGGAGCACCTAAACTCATCCACACTAGAAGGCAGTGAAGAAAGGAATTTTGAATGAATGAATGCAAAATCTGCATCAAGGCAAAAGTAAGAGCGCAAAATCAATAGATGTAATGAAAATGGGTTGCCCTGTAGAGTTTAAAGTAACCGAAAATTGTTCATTACAGAGATAGACCATTAAGTGAGTTGTGGGCAACAATAGGTTTCTGAGAAGTAGAAATCAAATCGATCAACTCCCGAAATCCACGAACACGCTTATTTTGTTCCTCTTCCAGATTTTGGAGCTCCCTCTGTCAAATAAAACCATGACTACCTAGACCTTGTGAAGTTTAAACATGCATTATTACAAAGGATTAAGGTTTTCTGTATACCTCAAAAAGTTCCCTGTCTTCTTTGGAAGTTGTCAAAACAACTCGAACTGCTTGGGTTCCCCCACCTTTTGCTGGAACTAATAAAGGTACAAGGTCATCAGAAAACTCGCTCAGCATCTGCAACCAAACCATAAACCTATGAAACATGAACTCACACTCCACAAATGGAAACTCATCAAATAATATCTAGGGGATTAATAATATTCCATTGAACCACATGCTCAAGTTCTCATGGTTTTAAAAAGTGCCCGCTACCATTACATAATGCCAGTTGCATGGTAGATCAATTTACCTCTAGAGCAAGCTGCACTTGACGTTCACTGCAAACATCTATGCTCAAGCATGGTCTGGACCCATACTCTTCACTTCCTAAGACAAGTTTTCTCAGGGATTTGATTAATGCTTCTGTCAACAACAGGAAAATAGTTTAGAAATGCAGGAAGAAGATAAAACAAGAAATGAAAGTAATGCAACTATTTTATTACCTCCACTCCTTGTGTTTGGTTCTTTAAATACATTTCTCCAATTGCTAACTCGTGATTTGATCCTTTCAACAAAAATGGTATCAGCAACTGAAAGGGCAGAAGAAGATTGTATTGCATATTTACTAGGCACAGGATTCCCTAATCGATCTTTTGAAGCTGATTCTTGTTCTCTGGATAAATATGATATGCCTGTCCAAAGAAAACAAAGGAAGAAGGACCCCTTCAGGTTAAACATTAAGAGACTTACGTTTTAAGAATGAAAATGTGGGCAAATTGAGGCACAACTTAAACAAAAACAAGAGTTTAACATAAAAAGGAGGTTCGCCTGCATTCTCATGCGTGTATTAGGAAGCAGAAATATACAAAAATTCCTTGAATTTGAGAGGAGATGAGCAAATTAAAAACAAAAAATTAATTTAAAAAAAAATTGCATAAATATATTACACTTTCTGCATCTACAGGACGGAAACACAATAGAAAAAAAAAAAAAAAGGAAAATAAGAAAAAGAAAATAAGGTTGCTAACTTGCTACGATGGGGCCACAACAGATTTAGCAAGTGGGCTTTGATAAAGAGCAAACACCAGATGCAGTTGCAAATTTCAGACATAGTGAAGATTGACATGGGTCACATATGAAGGAGAAAAATTTGCAACAGGAATAAAAGAATGCAACTTCAAACTCTCTCACATAACCAATTGCAACGAAGACCAATAGATTTTGCACTGATAATAGTAACAGCAGGGACCTTTTAGGAAAGTACACAACTTGTTCCCTAGATGTAGCCCCCCCCCCCAAAAAAAAAAAAAAAAAGACACGTGTGGTGCTTTCCCCCTGGTAGATACATAATCGTTTCTTGGGAGTAGTAACAGTAGCAATAATAACAACAAAGTAACTTCCAGAGTCATGCCGTGTGAGAAATTTAATGTCTAAAGATTAAAGCATTAAGCAGGTCCTGACATTTAAATTTTTACTGAAATCTTAATTTTACTTGTCTCCCTGACATTCTCTCTCTTACGTGAAGAATAGGACACAAGGTTACATGTAAAAATTCATACACATCCATAAGATCTCTGCTCCAGTAATTCAAAAAATAATGTACCTTACCATCATAAATGCAGGCATTGAAATCAAAACCTTCTCGAGCCATAGAAGTCAAGAATGATGGCTGACATGAAAAACTATATGAAGGCAACCCTATTTTCAACTCATCCCTTGGGAAGAGATGAAAATTGTATCTGTGCCAAGAAAAAAAAAGGAGTACCAATTATCAAATGATAAAAACAGCAATGAAAGATCATAACACGTGAGAGCTGATCGCTACTTGAAAATGTGCAGACAATACCTCTTGTTGCAACAAATTAAGTTTTAAAAGTAGATCTAAGAAACCAAAGGCTTGTGAGTAAGGAGTCTACAAGCACAACCAATCAAACCCCAAGAGGAGAACTAGAGATTACCCAAGCTATATAATTTCTTTATGGTTATGATAAGCTTACACAAGTAACATCAAGTTGATTTTCATTAAATAATATTAAGAGGGAAAGAGATTGCTAAATGTTTAAATTGGTTGAAAGAGGAGCAAAAGCCACAGTATCATCCATACTTCAAGTTTTCATCTAGAGAAGAGTAGCAAATACATGCGGGACAGGATGAGAAACATAATTTATAATTACATTCACGTTAAGCTTACATAATTAAAACACAAATAGAGTCTAAATTCAATACGACCATAAACACAAATAGAGTCTAAATTCAATACGACCATAAAAACAAATAGAGTCTAAATTCAATACGACCATACTCCACAATGCTTTGCTGGAAATCCTTTTCCACAGTGTCTTTGCCCATAAAAATGTCCCTTCTATGCTCACTGTAAGGATTATTGCTAAAGAAGGTACAATGCATATCACAGTGGAGAAACAAATCTGGCCTCTGAAGCTATTTAATATTTCAACACACAGGACAATCCCGTCTGATATACTATTATTTATCCACAGAATGTAGGCCAGTTACTACCCTACATGCCCAAAGATCCATCTTGGATTAAATAATCAACAATAGATGCCTTCTAACAGACATAAACCTGCACACACGATCAACATGTTAATGTTTTATCCACGCCCCCTGCAAGGATATAAATAACCTAATTTTTCAATCACCAACACTTGAAACATCTGCCCATAATGTTGAGATCAAATACCAACTAAGCTTCTAACCTTTCCAGTTCCCTAATATCTCTCCCAGAGTCATTTCATCCAATTCTGGCTATATTTGAGCAAACAAGTTGGATTCCTGCTCCTACAGCAACAAGGACAAGCCTGATTCCACTATCAAGATCATATCTTCATTGCAAGATACATCTAAAGACTGCAGATTTTTCCTTATACCTCTTTAATCAAGAAAAAAAAAATTATATACTTATTCATTTTTGGAAGAACCTGGTTTTTAAAACCCTCCAATTTTATTTAGAACCCATAGTGCTTATTAACTGTATAATTTTATTTAGAACCCATAGTGCTTATTAACTGTATAAACTTCAACCACCAGCCCAACCCCAACACTCTTATCACTAAATAACTCAATTGCATCAACAAACAATTACTCAACAAACCCTTAATTATGATCCATTGTCGTACACTGTGCAATCAGTAACTCAACGATAGAAAGTAACTTATCCCCACAAACCAAATACATATCATGTATAGTCAGTCATTCAACTAAGGCCTTGAAGGCCTTCCTTATAAGACAAAGGAATGAGAATAAGAAATAGAATAAATGAGTTGGGGGCTCACGGGTGGGCAACGACTTTGGAAGCCCTAATGGAGAAGGGGCAGACAGCGAACTGAAGAACCTGAAACCTCTCAGCCGCGTATTTGGCCTTGAAATAGGCAGTGTCGGCAGTGTCGAGTGGCAGCACCCGGTGCCAAGGAGAAGAATAGGAACCGGTCTTCTGCAAGGACACGGCGACGAAGTCAGAGTCACGGATGTGGTTCTTGATCTGCCCTATCGCCTCCGAGAAATTGGACTTGGTCACTTGCTTTATAGGCCACCGGCGACGGCGGTGCTGATGGTGGCTCTTTGAAACCGTGGTGCAGAGGAAGCGTCTCCGCAACATTTGAGGCGTAGGAGGGAACTCTATGCCCAGGTCATGTCGCCGCGAGAAGTGAATATGAAAGATCACGGGGTTGTTTGCAATACCAAAAATTTTCAACGTACATCAATTTTTATTTTTTAAAATTTTATTACTTTCTTTTTAACTTTTTATGACTTTTATAAATTTGTTTTATTTTTTACTAAATTTTTGTAATTGTTTCTAACTTTTTACCGAACTCCCCTTAATTGATTTTTTAAATATTAGTTTGCCCAAAAACCCATCACAGTCCTATTTTCTGGTTTAAGGAATATTATTTGTAGGAAGTTCTTTCGGAATTCAAAACGATGTAATAATAACAAGTTTATGATTAAAAGCTAAGGTGGCAAGTTTAATATTTTAAAATAGTAGCTCACAATATTACAACCTCGTTTTAGTTAATAATTTTAGCAACTTTTTTCTATAATTGCCCAAGAGCAAAGCAAAAGAGGGGCTATGGGTATGTTTTAAAAAATGTCACCAGTATATGATAAATTTTGATTAAAAAAAATTATACAATAATTCAACTCTCTTAAAATTTTAAAAAATAATTAATCTTGATTAAAAAAAATATCACAAATGATACATATAAATTTTTGAATTAAAAAAATTTAAGTTATAAATCTATCTTTCTAAAATTTAATTATTTTTCTTTAATTCTTATATATAATTTAAAATATTAAAGTAAAATTGATTTTACTATATATATAGATATATTAATTTATATTTTTTTTACTAAATACAATTTATAATATTAGTTTATAATCCCTCTCTCCTCCGCCCAACCCTTAACCCAAAATTCTAGCTTCGTCTCTGGGGATGCCAATCCACAAATTCCACAATCAACCAAGAAACAGAACATTATTGTGGTCTTCTTCACAAGCATATCACAATGACATTTAAGTTTTGTCTCCGACAACGGTGCTTACCGGATATCGGCAGAGAGAAGAATTCCATACATGAATATCAAGATTGGAGCCATTGATACAACAACCATTACATATATATAGAGAGAGAGACAGAGAGAGAGAGAGAGTAAATCTAAGCAACCGCTAATGCAATTGTGCTCCGTTAAAAAACCAAGGGCTTTTTATATATGAATCTATACACAAGAGAACAAGGAGACAACAATCTCACTTTAGGCCAATAATACATGAAAATTATATCATTCAAGGAGGTTTACTTTTTATTGGCGACGTATGATTTATTTTTTCCATCCATCATGCATGTGGTGGTTGTTAATTAGCCAGGGAAAAAAATATATATACATACATATATATATATATATAGCCCTGACTCCTTTCATATTTTTTTCCCCATCAACCAACGGCCATAAAAGTCCAATGCTTCCAGTGGTTTGTACTCTGGGACGGTATGTCCAGCTCCCTGCAGCAATAATGAAAAATTATATGCCAATTAAAAAGGCAGCATTTTGGATAGAATTGTCTGGTTTATGTGTATAGGATGGACAGACAGAGAGAGATGCATGCACAAACCTTAATTGTAAGAAAGGTGAGATTTTTCTCGTAGTCTTGTAAGTATCTGCGGTGGAAAAAAAAAAAAAAAAAAAGTTATGGGGATCTTCTAGAGCATCATTGAACTTCTTATTGACGAGCTCGGGAAAGAGGGTGATGAAATTTCGAAACAATGTTCTTCCTGGTTATTTCAAGTATTGACATACCCGGCAACTTGTCCATTGGAAGAAGTCCAAGGCCTCCATTTATTCACAATCGCATATCCCATTGAACTTGTCCATGCTTCACTCCCAGTGTACGGAACACACATGTCATGGTCCCCGCTGCCAAAAATAATTCTTGACTATTTTATTTATCTTATATATATATATATATATCATCAATAATAATGCAACAGACACAGGAGAAGAAAGTGGGGATTTAATGTTTTGTATCCTTTTGTTAACTTGGAAAGAAATGAATAGAAGATGCTTTACTAACAGAATTTTCATTGTATATAGGTTGAAGAGTTGTTTTTTATCCACTTTGTGGGTGTTTGTTTGGATGAAAAATTTTTAAAATCTCTAAAAATTTTTATTTTTATTTCACTGTACGTGTTACGAATTCACAAATTATCTCATTTTATCTCACTTTTTATCATACCAAACACCCTACAATTGGTTAGAAGTCATACTCATTTTTGAGTTTTGTACATAGTTTAGTGTTGTAATCGACCAAATGAATATTAAAAAAAAAAACAATTTAATTCCGAAAAAAAAAAAAGACAAAGGTAAAAACAAAGGATAAGAGGCAAACTAATTAATAACTCTGAATAGTGTTGATTTACCTAAATATGAGGGCTCTGTATCCCCAGGAAGTGAGGTTCCTGTGATATTTGATCATGCTTCCAGCATCATGCTTGTATGTAATTCTGTCAGTACACAACTCCCAATATCCCGTGACGCTTACCTAACGTAAAAAAACAGTGATGATGGGTTATTGCTTTCAAAGCTTGTTGAATTTGGGATGACAAAATCTTACTTGGTCAGCATGAATTGCTTTCCGAACTGCGTCGTTGTTGAGCCATGAATGTGCAATTTCATCATCCTGCACATTGAATTCCATTAATGAGAAAATGCCTAAATCTGATCCCAAGAAGGTAGCCAAGGATGACGAGGCAGAGAAAAATGAAACAAACCACGAAGGAACAAACGTTCGCCAAGTCCCAAAAGAACCACCGAAGATTTGTTAGCTAGTTATTGCATAAAATAAGCAAAGCAGAGCGGATTTTTCAAATGTGACGATCAAAGCTCTTGTAGAGCGTTAAAATACACTATGGCTATTTTTAAATTAGTAAAACACTATGGCTACACCTTTCCTGGCTATTTTCTCTCCCTTGTAGAGCGTTAAAATATAACTTAATTTTAAAAGTTTGCCACACCATCTAATGTCACCAGTGAGTTTTGACTTGTTGCAGATGCTTATTTTCTGAATCCTCGTTCGATTATGACCCAGTTTGCCACCATTCTGTCAGAAATTTATCGGTCCCGCTTCCTTAACTATATGAAAATTTTGATTAATGTAGATATCATATCATATTTTGGTAGTAGACAATAGAGAGTCTGAAGCTCATGGTAAAAATTTCACCTTGGTTTAATCTCTGTGTATCATAGAGTGCTCTAACAAAAAAAAAAAAAAAGAAATTGTAAGGTTTTATTATGAGGTTTTTTAGAGTGCTCTAAAGTTTCTCAAAACTTCATATGAAAAAAAGAAGAAATTGTAAGGTTTTATTGTGATAAATTCATACAAAATCTTAAATTAAATATTACAGATGTGAATATTTCCTAGAAGAGAAGATTTACTTGTTTTCTAAATTGAAAATTTTTTAAGATTGCAAGTTTTCATTTTAAGTTAGTAACTTTATAAAAAAGCACGCCCAATAATATTGTAATCCAAGTCCAATTAAGGGTAAAAAAGAAGACTACACAAATTAGGAAAAACGTGAAAAAATCCAGAACACGTCGCAGGCAGGATGCGATGAGCGCACGGCTGCGCCCTAGGTTGTTGGCAGGTTGCTTGGAGCACAAGAGTGCGCACTTTTCATATTTGGTCCACGAAATTTTCCGGTGTAGCCCGCAAGCACGAGGATGGGAGCGCGATGGTTCGAGTTATATATTATTAGGAAGATTCTATTTCTGTTTTAAAAAATCTGTTTCATTTAGAAAATTTATTATTAAGAAATCTGTTTATTTGAGCCCTAATTAAAATAAGATTTTGTAAGTCTATATATATGCGCCTAAGCTTAATGTACAAATAACAAAAAGGAGAGAGAAGAGAAAAAGTGAAAGGGACATATTATAGAGTTTGGGAGAGAGATAAAATTTTTCTTGTGAGCTTATAAGTCTTTCTCTTGTTTTTCTTTATTCTTATCTGTTTACTTTCTAAAGTATTGAAAAGTTTGTTTCCATTTGATCTAAGTGTATCGTGGATTCGAGCAAATGTTTGAAAAAAATCGTACAAGGAGTTGTAGAGATTTCAAGTGGATACTTGTAACATAATTATCTAATGAAAACTGTTCTAAGGTTTTTTTCCTGAATTGAGTTTTCCTCGTTAATTCTTGGTGCCTTCATATGTTATTTTTATTGTGTGGATTGGTTGATTGATTTAGATGATTCAGAAAATTTTCAGAAATTAAGCATGGTAAAATTTGAACTACTCTAATTGGAAAAATTGTGCAGATTCGTTATTCTACTGACAAACAATGTTGATTTAAATGCCCTTATTCATGCAAAGCTAAACTACTAGAAAAAGGCTAAATAAATGAAAAAAGCTACTCTATCAACACTTGTACAAGAATGACGTAGCAATGGAATAGTAATAAAAGTCTAATTTAATGGGTTATTTATCTTAAAGTGATTGGATCACAAAGTAGCCAAATTATTCCCGTAGAAATTTTAATTAACGATTTTGGTTGTGTATAGCATTACTCTTGAATAAAAAGTCAAAAGGATAGTAATACGAACAACTTACAACACATGGGATACCAGAATCCTTGAGGAGTTGAGGCCAGGTTGGAACAATTCCATCTCTTACAGGAGCTCTGAAAGGCCATGCACGGCCAAACATTCTTTTCCTCACAGGAAGAGGTCTTTTAGTCTCACCTAATTTCCTGAAGCTGGATGGCAAATTCCTATTACCAATTTTGGTCACATTTGGTACTATGCCATAATAGCATGGTTCTAGAATGTCGTATATGTTTAGATCTTTCAGGTTCTGCATTTAGATGGAAAAAAATGTTAAGTATATTTACAAATACAAATAAATAAAATTATATACGCTAATAATTACTAATACTCTTTTTGCAATAGTAGAAAGCATTACTCTGTCGACTTGCGCAAGCTTATCTTCACAACTGTCAGATGTTGGATCATGGTAGTTTCCATGACACTCGGCAGAAACTTCCTGTAATATGCTGCTTGAGTAATCAGAATAGTAGTACTGATAAAAAAGAAACTCTCACCAAAAACAGGGGATTTTTTATTTTTTTGTTTTTTGAAGGAAAAGAAGAGATCAATGGGGAAGATTGTTTCTTCCTAAAGCTTTGCTGTTGATCCAAGTGCTATCAAACTTAGATGTTTTGTTATGTCCAGATAAACGAAAGGGAGTTTCAATACAAGTTTAGAATCATACTTAGATGTTTTATTATATTTGAATAAATGAAAGACAATTTGAATATGAATCTATAATAAAGTTTGAGGAAGACGACGTGTTTACAAATACTTAAAAAATATCAACTTTTACCTAAATTTTAGGCTTAAAAATAACTTAACAAACAAAAACTCTATGTATCCATAGGTGAGAATGAAGGAGAAAAAAAAACCCACAATATGAGAATGGAGTATTGATAAAAAAAAAATGCAACATCATAGCACGATTTTAGATTAAGTAACTCTAATAGAAAGAAATTGTAACATGATAATGTAGTTTTAGGCTAGACTAAAATTACAATATGATTTTGCGATTTTATTAATAATATTTTCATAAATAAGTTCTATTTTTATTTTTTTAACAACAGAGCAAAAGAAATTCTAAAAATTACTAAACATAAGATTAACAGAACACTTAACTGCAGAATATAGACATAATAAAATATGTAAAATCTTAAGTAAAGTGACACAATTGGAAGAACTACGTCAAATTCTTCAAAATATCCACTAATATAGGCTTAAGGAAATTTTGGTTTATGCTGAAGATATAAGTAAAGAGGTATATGAAACTAGAATAAATAATATATATATAGATCGGAATGAAAAGAGCTCTATAACCTTAAATAGTTCATCTGAAATGAGACCCATCCCATGTGCAAATGGAACGAGAGCATTGCCATCAAACTCTTCATCTGTAACTCCATTTCCCACCATATAACCCTGTGCAATCCATCGAATTGTAAAGAAGAACTTGACGTTTGATGGCATTTTGTAACACGACCCAAAAAAAAAGGCGTACCTTGAAATTGATCTTTACACGAGCATCGATAGCAATTGCTGCACAAGACAAGGTTGCGTCTTTAGACAATGTGATCCAAAATTCACAACACTGCACTTCAAATATCGGAAGAAATACCTTGCACTATTTCACGTGCCAGCGTTGGCACGTATACTCCGGCATATGACTCTCCAGCAACGTAAAATGGATTGGAGATGAATTCCGGGTACAGCGAGAACCACTAGTAGTTACACAGAAAGCAGTAATTTCCAGATTTTTACATATACAAGAATGTGGCAATAAATATGTTAAATCAATATGACAAAATCTTTTATACACATTTACAATTTTGTTTTTTTAATTCTTTCATACATTCATTTGATACCTTGAGGAGAAACCTATGTGTATCAGAAGCAGTTTTTAGATCTCCAGTAATATAATCGGAATTATTTGTCGAGTAAGAGAATCCAACACCGGCTGGAGAATCCAGATATATAATGTTGGAAACCTGACAAGTGTAGATCTCAGTTGTTAACAAGAAGACGAGTTGATAACAAAAATAGGTGATGATATATATATATATAATCTGTTAAAATTGAACACTATAGTCAAAACAAATCATAATTAACCTTGGACCAGCTGTATGGATTGAGATGCAGTTTGGGCAGGCTTCCCAGTGGCATTCCCAATTCAAAGTTGAATGGCCCTGCAAAATGAAGTTGACAGATTCTTTTGAAAAATTATGGAATTGAAGACAAATATATGCATATATAAATGTATATATTAGTTATAAAATCAAATTTCCAATAAATAGGCAGTTTGCACTCTCTAGAAAATTGAATTTAGCCCAACTAAAAAGAAGCTGAAGCACAAAAAGTAGTCTGAACAAAACTGGAGGTATTTTTATTCAAATCGAAGTGTGCCATAAGATTTGAATCTACAAACCAGTGACTTGAAAAGTGAATAGACTCAATCCTCGTGTTTTTTGGAAAACACTGAACATATTTTTCGCTTTCCTATGATTCTCAAAATGGGCCTTAACTGATATCAGCTAAACATTCATTAATTAGATTAGATGATTCAATCCCGAGATTCTGACTAATTTCATTGATTCACAAATTATCTCCAGTCAAGTTTTCTTCAGTTCTCTTCATTCTTCACAATGCATGACACAAAGAACTGAAAGGAAGGGAAAATAAATAAATAAATTCTGTGTATGGGGATAGAAAAATAAAGAAATGATTGAGACAATTACCGTGCTCGTAGACGAAACCATCAAAGCTTGAGCAACCAGGGCCGCCATTGAGCCAGAGGACAACTGGGTCCACTGAGGGCTCGCCTTCGGAGAGGACAAAGTAATAATAGAGCTTCTTACTTTCCAGGGTCACGTATCTACAAAACCCACTAAAATTAAGAAGAACTATTTCCTTAAAAAAAAAACAAAATTAAAAAAAAAAAAAAAGAGTGAATACATATATGTACCCAGCATAGTGTTCTGAAGGAAAAGTGCCATTGAAACCAGGAAGCTCGGTGACCAGAGCAGCTTCAGGAGCCGATTCTGTAAACCCAAAACTTAGGACGTTGTAAATTAGAACTGAGACGAATAAGTGGGTAATCTTGACCTTGGCCATGGCTATGACTGGAAGTTTTCAGATGGAGAGAGAGAGAGAGAGAGAGAGATTGTTATGTGAATGAAGGACCATTGTTGATGTGCTATAAAAAATGGGGAAACATGGAAAGTGATGCTGCTCAATTTGCATGTTTTTTTATAATTTGTTTGCTTTGCAAGGCAAGAAAAATAGAGTGAAGCTGCACTAAAGTGGAAGTCAACAAAGGCAAAAGCAGCCCACTCGACTGATCGGGTCCATTCATTGGTTAAAGTACATCCAAAAGCTTGGCTTTTAAGGATTACAATCATCCCCACTTTGCTGGGATTTGATTCATTCAAGGTCGTAAACCGAAACGTGGATTAAATCGAAATTTGATTTTTATTTTTTTTTCTTAATTGCTTGTAGAGCTTATTTGACGCAAGCTCGAAGCAAAAAAATTCTTTCACTTTAAATTACTAAGTATAGATGATTTTTTTTTTCTAGAGATTTTTTCTATTTAAATTAGATTATAAACAATTTGGTTAATATATTATATACTATTAACATTAAAAAATTTTATGTCAAAATCATATTCGAACTATAACCCACCACAACACGCTCAATTTTTGTTTGAAAAGTAAAGAAAAATGAAACTTCGATGCTTTGTCTTGCATGTAAAACTCCAATGCTTAGGCTACATTTCATAACGTTTGTCTTTTTTTTTTTATTGTTATTTTTTTTATTATTTTTTATTTTATATTTTTTATTATCATTTTTTCTTTCTTAAAATGAAAACTGAAACTGTATTTGGACAAATAATTTTATTTACAATTATTTTTTTTATTTTTAAAAAACATTTAATTTTATTATTTTTTAAAAAATTAATTAAACTTAATAAAATGAATTTTATAATAATTTAATTTAAGTAATTAATTAAATTAATCAATTAAAATATTTGCTAAAAATCATTTAATTCAATAAATA
>JAVXUM010000013.1:4377517-4394352 GCA_035590655.1 Pouteria glomerata | reverse complement strand
AATTAATTAATTAATTTTTTATTAGTTAGTTAATTTAGAAAAGGAAAAAAAATTAATTTTTTTAGTAATTATTTTTTAATTTTTTATTAATTTTAACAATTTTACTTTCTAATATTTAAAAAAATAAAATATAAAAAAATAAATTTAATCTTTAAAAAAAGTACAAAAATTAATATGAAGCTAGCAGGTAATTTCCCCCCTCAGTGTTGCTAGTGAGTTTGGGGATGTTTAGTGTGATAAAAAAGTGAAATATAATGAGATAAATTGTGAATTGGTAATGCGTATAGTAAGATAAATTTTTAGAAATTTTAATAAATTTTTAAAGTTTTTTAATAAATACCATCACGCTAAACATCCCGTAAATTTAATAATTACTCTTGGTTTTAGGTTTGTGAATTGGGCCAATATCCGATCCATTCATATGATCAGAGTTTTCAACCCGATCTATTCATATGATCAGAGTTTTCAACCCGATCTATTATTTCATTATAATAATAGTTCCGTTTGGAGTAATAAAAATCATTTAGAGTAATAAAAATTATTAAACAATATTAAAAAAATTTAAAAATTATTTATTTTTTATTTCACTATATAAATTATGAACCTACAACTTTTATTAAATTTTATTATTTTTTGTCACTCCAAAACCCTCAATATTAATAAATTTGATTTCCAAAATTGAAAATACGCTTATTCTTGATTTATTTAGGAGCTGTTCAGAAGTATAATTTTTAACAATTTTTAATCAAAGGTTATTAATTACAAGTTTTGGTGTGTTTACTGAAGCAAATTTCAATTTTCAGCAACTTTTTATAATTTTTGAATGTTTGATAAAATTTTTGATAACTTTTAGTAATTTTTGTATATTTAATAAAATTTTTAATAACTTTTAGATAAAGTAAGTCACTGTAATAGAATAAAAAAAAAAAATAATTAGTATTTTACTAATTACTAACTTTAAAACTTTTGTTAAATTTTTACATATTTTTGTGGCCCTCTTAATTTGACTCGGAAACAAATGATTATACTTGGAAACTTACTCATTGTGGGGAGAACAGGACTAAAAACACTTATATTTTTTTATAACACCATTTTTTTTTTCTCTCTCATCCAACCAAAAAGAGATCTTGAAACTTTTTTTTTTCAAAGTTGGGTAATAATTCATTTTCTAATAAGAGAAACTATTTGGAAAATTTGAGTGGTCAATCCATTTTTAAGGTTTCAGAGTGCGCACAAAGGCTCGAAAAACATCACAATCATTTTTTTGTTGACGATTTTTTTATTTGGTTGACTATTGTTTACATATAAGTATGTTCAAAGAATTTTTTATATTTTTTATTTAATTAATATAAATATAATTTTTTAAAATAATATGGTAAAATCTGTGCATATATTGCTTGGCATGTCAAAATTTATCCAAATTATAAATTTTTATAATTTTTTATTAAGGGGGTGTTTGAGTTCAACAAAAATTCTGAAAAATTCTGAAAATCTTTAAAAGTCTCTAAAATTATCTCACTGCATGTATTACAAACCTATAATTTATCTCATTTTATTTCACTTTTTATTATACCAAACACCTTCTAAATTTTGTCGTGTTTTAATTTTTATATTAAATTTTATTTATTTATATATATCCAATCACCACCAAAATATAAAAAGGCGGGCACAGACGAGAAGATAGGAGCAGCTCCCTAAAAAGGCTCGCAAACTTTTTAGCAGAAAGAGTCCGTCAATTACGCAACGCGTCTCTGTCAACTTCACTCAACACCAAAGTTAAAAGGCGGTTTTGGGCATCTTCATCACCGCCACCCAAGCAATTCAGGAAATGGAGAGAGAGGGAGAAAGAGAAGAGTACTTGTTCAAGATAGTGGTGATCGGAGACTCGGCGGTGGGCAAATCGAACCTTCTCTCGCGATTTGCGAGAGACGAGTTCGACTTGCATTCTAAAGCCACTGTCGGGGTGGAGTTCCAGACGCAGGTGGTGGAGGTCGACGGCAAGGAGGTCAAAGCCCAGGTCTGGGACACTGCCGGCCAAGAACGCTTCCGAGCCGTCACCTCCGCCTACTACCGAGGCGCCGTTGGAGCTCTCGTCGTCTACGATATCAGCCGCCGGACGACATTCGACAGCATCAAACGGTGGCTCGATGAGCTCAACCGTAAGTCGTTTGATTTGTGTTTTTTTTTTTTTCCCCAATATAATTCTTGTTCCGTTTCGTGCGTTCGGTTTGGTTACCAATTTTTCTTCTCTTTTTTTTTTTTTTTGGGAATAATTTTGAAATATCAAGTCGGTGAATTTTAGTGGATTGTGGGGTCAATTCTGAAGTTTCGCGACGTGGGTATGCTCGATTTTGCATTTTCTTCTTCTGCTAAAAATTGTAAGACATGTTTGGATGCTTTTATTGAGAAATTGAATTGGGATAGGTCATTTTGTTCCGGTGGATTGTTTTTAGCTATTTTTGCATTCTTTGTTTTGAGGAAATTTCGGGAAGATTTGGACCCGAAAGAAACCCCATTCCATGACAACACCCAAATTTATTTTATTTTATTTTTTAACTTCCTGATTTGTCTCGAGTTGAATGCTATTCTATTGCAAATTAGGCAGAAGCAATTATCAAAGGCTTGCATAAAAATTAGAAAAGTTGTGCAGAGATCATCTCAGCTATATTTCGAATGATTCTTCGAAGAACTACATATATATATATATATATGTAATTGTAAGGATCTTAAACATTTAGCCTCCTTTTTGCTTTCATTTTGTGTGTGTGTGTGTGTGTGTGTGTGTGTGTCCTCCATATTGTCATATGTCAGATTTTCCATTATTAGTTTTGAGCTCATCAAGTTGAATGGTATGACCACGCAGCTCATTGTGATACCACAGTAGCAAGAATGCTGGTAGGGAACAAGTGTGATTTGGAGAATATTAGAGATGTAAGTGTAGAGGAAGGCAAAAGCCTTGCAGAAGAAGAAGGATTGTTCTTCATCGAGACATCTGCCCTCGATTCTACCAACGTTAAAACAGCCTTCGAGGTTGTCATCCGTGAGATCTACAACAATGTCAGCAGGAAAGTCTTGAACTCTGATTCCTACAAGGCTGAGTTGTCTGTCAATGGGGTTAGCCTGGTTAATGGGTCTGAGAAGCAGAATAAGGGAGCTTTATCTTGCTGTTCCACATGATTTCTAACTTTACACATCTTTTACACGGTACTTCTCATTTTGGTTTGAGTTCTCTTTTTTTGTTTCCTAGTTAATTACAAGGCGAGTGTTTTCTATTCATAGCATGCGATTAAACCCATCAATTGTATGGACTCAAATGTTACAAAATTCATTTTTAGTAGGTAACGTTATGAGTTCAATTTATTTGGCCGGTTATTTATGTGGTCAGTCAATTGATTGAATTCGTTGCTTTCCAACAATGTGAATTTCACCACTGGGGATTAAAATGTGATGAGAAATATATGTAATTTTGGGTTTAGTGCTATTGTTACCGTGCAGTAGATAATGGAGACACCCAAATATCTTATTCACCCTTTCCATCTACTCCAATTTCATTAGATTATCCTGATTGACAGAATCCTTTTTAATGATTTTTGAATCTCAACGAGGAAGAGGAGTTTTTCCCTCCTATATATGCAGAAAGTATATGTAATGGGTAGTTATATAATTAATATTTGTATTTTAAATCGTCTTAATTTATTCTATGTAATTTAAAATTATTTTACTTTACTCTTTTCATCAAATTTATTGCTAAAAAATGTGTCACCATTTTAAAATAAGTTCGTTTTCGGGTCATGAATGCAGCACAATGAATGCGGACACCAACATATGGGAGTGGCAATGTGTCAATATTTGTTTAGATTCATAATTCGGATGAATTCATGTTTATATTTAAATATCTAAAAATTTAACAAAATATACTAAATAGTTAATTTACTTTAAAATCAATGTAAATTATATAAATTTCAAATTAACATATTCATATCATATTCGTATTTTCTATCAATAATTTCAATTTATTCGTATCATATCTAGTATTGTCACCAAACTCTTTTAGCAGGAAGGTCGACGAGCAGAAGTCATTAAGAACAATCTAAAACTAGACCAATGTTTATTGACCTTTAATTGAGATATATTAACAAAATGAATAAACAGTAGCTCACATGCTACTAGTAAATGCAATCAAATGCAATTGACGTGAAAAATTAGCTACACTAACTAGACCACCGGATATGAATAAAACCCCTTGGCTGTCTCACTATACATATGGAAGATGTGGCACCAACAACATACATAAATAGGACCAAAAGTGTTAGATAGGTTATTATGGTTTCCTTAATGCAGAAGCTGCACCCATGACGACAGCTAAGACAATACCAAGACCAGCTCCGAGGGAAGCACCCACTGCTGCTGCATTCACCTTGGCCTGAGATTCTTGATTTACAGCAGATGCGCGCTCTCGTCCGAATTCCAACAAAAGTTTCTCTCTCGCGAGTTCCTTCAACACAAAAGGGAGGCCAGGAGGAAATCAATAAAACTGGAATTGCCTTAAACTTAACTTAGAATAATTGAAAAATAGAAATTTACAACTACCGACAACTACTATAGTCCCCAGTGTGATAATTCTTGTCTTCATCAAGAACTAGAGAAATAAGACAATCAACATTTCAAAAAAGTACTCTCTTACTCTGAACTCTACAGTGTTGCCAAACCCACTATTACAGTCCCAACTATTCTCATCCATTCAAGTCTTTTCCAGACTCCACACTCCCAACCACCTCCTGGGGAGGTCTCTGTCTCCATCTATGTTTACCCCGCAACAAAATTAATTTCAAACCAAAAATTCAGAGATTTTTCCCATTTAATTGGCAAAAGAAGATCAAACAAGAAAGATAAAAATATATCTAACCCAACCCAGCAAGCCTTTGTATCAATTACTTGGAGTCCGCTAGTTTCTGCCAATTAATTCTATTTGAAGTCACATCCTTATTTAAGGTGATCATGTTTTCTTTTCTCTCCTTCTCTCTCTCTCTCTCTCTCTAATTGCCTTAACCCATGTTTTCCTTGGGCTTCACCACCATGATGACCACTCCTCCATTTCATCCATTCCAACCATTCCCCCCTTCTAATTCTACGAGCCACCACCTCTTTCTCAACCTTTCAATATTTATAAATAATTGACGCAAGATACTGGAAACAGTCACTCCAAGGAGTGACGTATCTCTCTTGTCCAACAAGTATTACTCTTTCTTCATCAGTATTTTTAGTTTTGCGAAAGTTAAAAAGATCAACTTATGATAAGATAACTGGCAACAGAAATAGTCTCCTCACAACGAATACACAAATATATCAAAATGTATAAAAATTCTGTCATTTTGTTTAAACTTCATGATAACTATCAGCAAAACAAAAATAAATACAGACCGGACCAAAATACTATGCTTTGGCAATAACTGCTGCCGACTAACAAAGAAAAAATAATGTCTGGTCTGATCACATCTGGATAATAAGATTGAGATCATCCCCCTTATCCACACGGACAAATTAAGCAATAACAGAGCAAACATGTGTCACAAAATGCCTTAGTCATAATTTTCTCCATTTTCACTCCAGATTTTGCAAACGGATGTTCATGCAAAACAATTGTCTATCATGCATAGTCATATTTCGTGAGTTGATAATTCTTTTCATATATCATTTAGTTCAACATATAAATTTTTCTGCTCACCCAAGTAATATTGCACTGAGAAAACACTTTAAAGCTATTGCAAAGCCATATCTAGTATATTAGCACTTGTCCACACCTTTCTTTCAAAAATTTCTTACACCACGTGCACCAAGTCCACAGATCATAGGATTCAGCAAATACACATGTTGAAAGGGAAGAAAAAAACATTCATTTACTCCATACCCCTCCATCCACAATTTATTTGCTATCCCATTACTAGTCTAATCTCACTTAAATTTGATTAGTTTTCCCCTCTTTTTAGCATTTTCCTGATGCAACATATTTATGAATTGTTTCTACCAACTGTTTGAAAAAAAAAAAAAATGTATCATGTACCTGCATTGCAGCCTCCTCATGACTCCGAAGAACATGGTGGACAAGTTGACACAGAGCAGTTACACCCTCTACAGGAAGAACAACAGCTTTCTTCTGGAAAGGCCTCCGGACAAAATTTAGAGGAGCAAAAATAAGGTTTTGAGGACCCATCCTCCCATCAGAATTTGCAGTTTCAGCACCCCAAGAAAGAGAATCACCAGCTGCACTGGGCATAACATATGGACAGGAATTGATGACTTCAGTTGTACTTGGAGACGCCTGATATGCCTGCAGAATGGCATCTATTGCTGCTTTTTGCTGGTGCGCACTGACTGAGAATTTGTTTGTGATGGCAAGGACCCAAGGGATTCCAAGGGCCTTTGCTTCGTCCAGCAGAAGAGTGAGAGCTGGCTGCTGCTGTGATACATATGGGTTATTGTATCGAGGTATTCTGTGGGACAGATTATGCACAAGAACAATCAAATCTGTTTTCCTACTAAGATCACGGATTCCCTTCCAAAGTTCATCCTTGAAATGGGAGGCCTCCACAAGCAGGTCCTGTAATGTACAAACAGACAGAGAATGGAATGTTAAAAATCCAATATTCAAATAAAAAGGATGAGAAGCTACTTAAATGCTCACAAGTAACTTTTCTTCATCCAAACAAGAGCAGACAAATAGAAGCAAAAACTTTATATATGCCCCCCCCCCCCCCCAACACAACACATACTAGCCCTACAAACAGTATGCTACAGGATTTGAGATAACACAGAGATCAAAACTGGATAAAGACTAGAATAGCATAAAATAAACAAGTACTGCCTGGTTATAGCATTCGCCAACTGCAAATGAAATTAAGCAAAAGTTGGATTTGAGATAACAAATAGATCAAGCTGAATAAAGAATAGAATGGAATAAAATAAACAAGTACTGTCTGATTATAACATTCGCCAACTGCAAATGAAAATTAAGCAAAATTTGGATTTCAACCAGTTGACCAAACTTGAATGGGTCAAAATCCAGATAAGAAAATGGCCAAAAAGTAGGAATATTTGACTAAATTCATGATAATTTGGATTGGGAATCGGGGAAGAACCATCTCTCCAATGTTTTAATTACCGGCCGGATTTCTAGTAAGTAGTAATTTGGCTGAAAATTCAGTATTTAAATAATTATTATTTAATAATAAGTATTCGCATTTTCTAAGATTTGGCCATAAAGTTAAGACCAAGAAATTTGGGAAGGAATTGAACAAAAATCTATTTTCAACATCATGTATTAATGCAGACCATTATGGAAAGAAGAAAGTATGACGGACAGAAGAACCAACAATATGAAAGGATTATGTGAAAACATCATTAAAAGGAAGGTATTAACCATAAACAAAGCAAAGATATAAAATTATATAAACTGCTTGAACTAATGTTTGTGCAACATGTGAAATTGAAATATCATAGGCAAATTCCCATGCCATTGCTTAGGAGTGAACTAAACATACAAAATGGAAAAAAGAAATACATTACAAACAGAAGACCTTTATTAGATAAAAGGACCTGCAAATTTACTCCCGTCGAATCTGAGTAGCACAAACCACCAGCAATACCTTCTTGAACATCCACATCCATGTGTAAATTTTCAATATTGGTGGTAGCAGTCGATCTACTTTGACCCAAGATTGCCTTGAGAAGAGAAGTTTTACCAGCACCCTAGAAAACCACAAGTCATGCCTTGCAGCATGATAATAAAAGTAGAAGTATATACTTTGTATTGTGAGTCAAAACATGAATACCTCTAGGCCAACCAATCGCACCCTGCGGGTTCTGGCATGAACCTCCTTGGAGACAGCAGAGAAATCACTTGTACAAAATACAACAAAATCACTCAAACCTTCAGGACGGATAAATTTTCCCCCATGAGATTCAGAGACATTCTGTTCCACATTGAAGTCAACAGCATTCGAATCAATAGAAGGAAAGAGAGGCAGTAATAAATCTGTTGGCATCTGATTTTTCGGGGGCCTTCTCAGCGGAGGTCCAACTAACACTCGGATTTTTTGTAAATCTTGCTGCACTATACCATCTGAAGAGTATGCTGGTGATGAAGGAAAGGACTCTATTGTAGTTGAGCACCTGAAATGAACGAAACAAATAACAGCCACAGGTTACCCAGCACAGGAACCAGTGAATCATAAAGTTACTAACAGATTAAAAGTTAAGAAGGGTTTAATACGATACATAGAATTCTGTTCACACTAGTTAAATGAATTCATCTTCCCTAAGTAGTATAAGGTTCTAAGGGAAAACTCTCTTGTCAGGTAGCCCTACTATTATGGTTAATTGACTGCTCTCTTATTCCAGGTCAGCAAAAGACGAATACCAAAACATGGAATGAAGTCTCTAATCTTTAGCAAAAAGAAGTGTACTACCATCATTTTGAAGGAAATTTTCACTTCACAAAGAATTGTCCAGGATCATAATCTATAGCTTAACTAGAACAAAACCATCATGTGCAAAGTTCTATTACTTTCCAAAATTAATAATAAATGAAAACAGCAATGTGAGGACTAGCAGGCTCCTTCAATGGAGAAATTTAACATGAGGAAGAACTGTTGCCCTTTTTTTTAATAGGTAGAGAGGTAGAAATGATGGTATGATTATTAACAAGGTACCATCCTACATGTAGTTTGATATAAATTACCATCTCAGATTTCAAGGAATCAGGATCAATAGCGAAAGACTTCAGGTGCCATCAAATGAAAACTTTCAGGTTTGGAGAAAAGCAGCCTTCTTGCAGATTTCAAAGAATCAGGATCAACAGTAAAATATTTCAGGTTCCATCAAACAAAAACTTTCAGGTTTGAGGTAAAGCAGCCATGCACAAAGGCTTTCAGAGGCATCACATCCTAATAAATTAAATTTAGTCAGGTTGAAAGCTCTTAACAGATGATGAAAAGAGCATTAAGAGAGCGAATATCATCATCACAAAGCAGAAATCGTAATAGTTATTTAGTTCTCCTACAACAGGGATTGTTTTCCCACCTTCAGAGAAGGTAACTGCTACCACACCCCCCATCCCCCACACACACACAAGAGAGAGAGAGAGAGAGAGAGAGAGATACATGTCAAACAATGTTGTGCATTGTCTTTATAAAAAAAATGTGCTTTGTTATGCAACTGGTAAATTGTGTTAGATGTTCCAAATACTAAATAACCAGAACTTGAACAAAAGTGAATGACTAAGAGGATAAAGGGCAATACCAGCTACCATTAACACGAACTTGAACCCGCGTGCAAAGATGTAATCCAAACCCACTAATATCTACTTTCAGAGGATCCTCATTCTTCTCACCAGGAATACCACTCCATCCAAGAGGAACAACAGACGTGGCAGCATGAATAACAGGAGACTCCACTATATGGCCAAGCTCAACTGTACCAGCAATTGAAAGGCCTAGCCACTTTTGTAAATGAGGAAATTGCTGCAGTTGCTCCACTCCCAGGAATGATGAAGCATCATCAGTCATACAGAAGTCATAGATTCTGCAAGGAATAGAAGACATGCTATTCGTGATAAGCCAGAGCTTGGAACTCAATTCCAATAATCCTGCATGGAGCATTTTAAAAATGGCAATATACACAAGTATGCAGATGAATTCAAGGCTAAAACGATTAAGAGCAATCCACATGCATATAAATTCTACCTCAAAAAGCTATCACAATTAAAACAGATCTTACTCTTTAAACATAAGAACAAGAAACCAATTGACTAACAACTACAAAAAATGGAAAAACTAAAGCAATTCTTTCAAAGAACGTAGATATTACCTTTGAAATCTAGACCTATATGACTTCATTGAGTGTGACTGAAGTCGTTCCCTTAGTTCAGCAATCACGGATTGGACCTGAAAATGTCTTTGCCAAATGAAAGCAACAAAATGAGAGGTTCTACAGGGCGGCATCTAAATATTGGCTACATGCAAAGCTACTGGCTATTGTGCAACTCTAACTAGCAAAAATGTCTTTTTTCTTCCATTTATCTTCTACTTTTTTTTTTTTTTTAATGGTGGGGGGCCCACAAATACATATGTAAGAAAAAATAAAATGTACAGTTCGTCCAGAATATTGAGCCACTGCTTGATTTGAAGTTCAATAAGTAAACAAAAGTAATACCGATGTCAACTTTGAGTACTCTGCACCCGACAGTGACTCCACTGATGAATTCTCCAAAAGATAGAGCTGTTACAAATCAAATATAAAATGTTGGAATTCACTAAGGACTTCAACTGTAGAGACATAGGCTACATAATCTTACTTGAAATGAGAATATTACGCATCATGCTCCTTTATGGTATAGGGAAATGTGCAACAAAATGCTGCAAAGGGAATAAAAATGTTTCAAAGGAATTTTAATGAGCATGAAGTTGTGTCCTTTCCACAATTGCTCATTGATCCAGTAATAAAGGGGCCCAGAAAAAATAAAAAGTAGAGGAAAGCATAAAAATGACAGCCCAGCAAGGTTCGAAGACAAGCATAAACGTTTGCACATCATAACAAAGGAGCAACTGAAGGACTGATGGTTAATAGGAGCTGCCAACAATATACACAGACAAGACTCCTCATCCGAGCTCAGTAGTTGATAAACAAGAATCATATGAGCAACAGTCAGGACTGGTCCCTCTTAACTGACGGTGATAATTAGAACAAAAATTAATAAATGAGAAACAATTAACAAAGATTAGGAGTTTATATGTAATTTTAGTTTAAAAATGGAAAATGAATATGTACTGATAGACGTAACTTAACATCACTTCCGAGGTTGCGAGAAATTTTCATATTTCATGCATCCAACTGGGCTTAAATAAATAAAGTTAAAAAGATTAAAAAAGAAAAAAAGTATCAGTTCATGATAACTACCTGGCCAAATGGTACATAAGAAGGTAGATAAGGAACCCTACGCCATGCCCTGTTATTATCCCTGCTACTGGTGTTGCTTTTTCTAGATGACTTCTGATCTCTTGCTTCACCTTGGGGCCCTTTATCTGTCTCTGACAACGGTTTGAGAGAAATGACATCCGAACCTTCCTGAATTTCAAGAGACTGTGGGACAGCTACAACATCGTCAACTGTAGATGTTATAGCAGAATTACCAGCAGAAGTTGTCTCAACAGGGTCAACTTGTTTCCCTGTGTATTTATTGAATTGTCTTCTTACAGCCTCCAAAGGGACAAGCTTAGAAAGCCTCCAAAAGGAAGTCTGTAAAGGTCCTAAACCCAGAACAAGCTGTTCCCCTTCATTCTCTTTCAGTTTTTCTGTTCTGTGTTTCTTCACTCCTCCCTCGCGGTTTGATATCAGTGAACCACTAGTCCCAGCATCAACTGGGATTTGCAAGGTTTGTGCATTATAATGATGAAAATAAGCAGGAGACAAGATACGAGGCACCAGATCTTCTGGAATACAGTAAGTCTTAAAGAAATGATGCCAACCTTTTCTGTTAACATAACTGGAGAGAAAAAATTATGTCAAAAGAGTACATATAGAATTTACCATTATAGAAATAAAGCTGATGATGTTAAGCTCACTCTCTTAAAGCAGCATTCCCAACTGGAGGCTGAGAGAATGTAATACACTTGACTTGAACTTTTTCATAGTCTTTTGACGACGAGGAATCAGCAATAACCCTCAAAATGGCAAGGGTGGCCAAGGCCGCAACCTAGACAGTAAAAAGGAGGAGCACCAAAAACGAAATTAAAGAATGAACATATCACTGTCCAAAATATAAGCAAAATATATTAATTCAACTTACTGCTCCACCAAGTGAATGTCCACATAACACGAGTTTCCGTTTCTTTTTTTGAGCGAGTCTATACAACTCCAATGCAGGTATCCCTTTAGCACGAGCCATGAATCCCTAAAGTTATGAATTTGAAAAGAAAATTATCGAAACAAAGATTACATATATATGGTTCAGGGTGAGGATTGGAGAAACCATTTAAAAATAGATAGCAAAGAATATTCTAAAGATATTGAACATGCAATGAACTATGTTTAAATGAAACTAAAACAATAAATTGCTCCCTTACCCGATGAACTGCAGGTTTAGGTGTGGGTTTTGGTTGCCTAGGCTTTGCTTCAAGGGAGTTCGGGAGATTCTCCACATTTATCTGCTGACTATCAACATCAACAGATTCAGTAGTTGCAATTCCATGATTATCTTCTACAGCATCCTCATGAAATATAGCACCCTGAAGTATGTTTGCATCAGCAATGACATCCCTTTACAATACGCAAAAAGAATCACATTATTAGAAAGATTAAAAGACACAAAGCTGAACAAATTATTACTAACACACTTACTTGTACTGTTTGGTCCCAATAAAGGAAGCAAATAAAGTGTCCCCTGCTTCTGCTAATAGGTACCTACAAAAAGAACAAAGCAAAGAATTACAGGAGAAATCAAAGCATCTAAGGTACATTTTGGAGAGAATAATTGGTGCTCTCCTTCTTCGTAGATAAATAAGTAAAATTTATTAAACAAAACATCAAAGGGAATAAAAGATGGCCTACTTATGTTGGGTAAGCTGCTCAAAACCTAAAAACAAGCCCACATCTGACAAAAATCCAGTTCGCACTTTTGAACTTAAAAAATCCTAATTCCTAAAAAACAGGTAAGCCCCTTCAACCGTGTAATTATAATTTTTAAATAGATTGAAATTCTAAACAAACAGATAACCAATAGACAGATATAGAATGGGGAACTGTAATAATAATAATAATAATAATAATAATAATAATAATAATAATAAAGAAAGAAAGAAAGAAAAATAAGAAAATCACTAAACCAAAAATCATAAACTATCCACCTGTGAGGAACATGGTCTGAAGAAGGCTGCACCCGCTCTAAAGAAACAACTTGCCCTCCGAAGTCTGCCTTGAATTTGTTCACTGCTCTAAGTAACTCAGCAGCAGGCCTCTATTAAGCAAAGGAAGAATCAATATGGTAACAAAAGGCCAAATCTAGTGATTACTAACATAGAAAGAAGCAGGCAAGAGCATTGCACTTAAGATCAGAAAATATTAAAACATTAAAACATTTAACCTACTATTAAAACATTTAACATCCGTCACTTTGAAAGAATGCACCTGGAAAAGATATCAGATAGCCATAGTTATATTCCAATTCCAGCTTCTTGAGTTCCTATGTTTAAAGAAACTGCACCATCAAAAGGCTAGTATGCAATTTGCTATCATATGAAAGGAAGCCAGTATCCTATTTCACAAAGTAATTCTACCAGTACACTACTCTTTTCTAAAAAAGGGAATAAACTAAAATTAATTGCAGGGTTCACCAGTTTGATTCAGTTACTTGGACCTCTTTTGCCAGTGACCCATGTTGGAGCATGTGATTGTTTGCTGCCCTACTTTAAAAAGAAAAATGAGCCTAACAAGGCTTAATGGTTGAACATGGTCTTCAATGTAACTTTCACATCATCCTAACACTATTCACTCTTTATTTTTATGAACATATTCTGCCCATAAATATGAATAAAGAACTAGCCATATGAGACTTCATTTGGCAAAAATAGCTGGTAGTAGCTATTAATTTTATGGTTTTTTCTAAAATGACCAAATTTACCCTCTTACATTTTAAACTTCTTTTAAACTTTGAAAGGTAAAAAAGTCAAATTAACAAAAAACTAAAAAACTAGTTACTAAAAAACTAACTTTTTCCCTTCTTAAACATAAATAAAAAAAAAAAAGTTCGTTTTTTTTACTTCCCAAACCAAGCCTGAGTGAATGAAATACAGACAATTTGTAAGAAATACTAAACCAGTTGAACCAAAAGTTAACATCCTAAACCATCAATTGGCACCTGACTGTTTTGATATTTGATTTAGCTTTGGCAACTATTTTTTCAACGGTAAATGGACCAAGTGGATTTGTCACTACTTTTCAACAAAACCAGAGGTATCATGACACTCTTGACTATATTTCAACATCATCATCCTTAACTCATGGAAAAAGGGCTCAATTCCAACACTTTACTGACCCTTTTGTTTAGGTAAGCCATTGCACTTTATTAAAAAGAAAGGAAGCTAGGAGAAAAATAAACAAAAATGAAGGCTGGAAGTATATCAAAATATTGGACAAGGAAGAGGGGGTTAGAGGAATCATACATCTAACCCAAGAGATAAGCAATAACACGTTACGCCTAAAAAGATTGAATTTCCCTCAAAAGCTCCTGCTAACACATCCCACAAGGAATTTAAAAATAAAAAATAAAAAGTAACAAAAACAAAATGCCAAATGGGGGTCATCCTCAAACAATTCTTCTCAGATGAGATACAACAACTTGTACCAAAAAAAAAAAAAAAAGAAACTCTAGTTGATTAAAGTAAAGAAAAGCTCTACGGAGTGTAGACACCCCATTTTGCCTCACCAGTTCATTTCCAAGAGAAAATGCTTGCTAATATTATTGAGTCACAGAGACATGATATCATACACCCCATTTGTAAGCTTATTATGACTTAGTTCTTTACAATGGCACACAATCATGATTAGTTAGATATCTGTTTAACATGTACCTAATCGTGTCAACATATTTATTTGGGATAGCTTTTAATTTAAACACCTATTGGGTTGTTTCTTTAGGTCCTTTTTCTATGTAAATAATAAAATTTAGATTGTTCATCAAGGTCCTAATCACTCACTCTTATTAGTTATGGAGATCTTTCTTCTTCTGTGGGGAAAGATTCACATAAGTTTTGTCTAAAAACAATAAAGCTCCCCTTACTTGTCAAATTCTAATAGTCCTGATTTGAGCCTTTATTTGATCAATCTCAACACAATCAATCACCCATTAAACATTCATTTAAAAGCAAAACAAATTAAACACACAAGTCCATCGTCCTTTTTCTCAATTTAGCTAGAATATTTTCAAACTTAACGTCATGTTAAAAAAACCAGATTCAAACTTCCCATATTGCCACAGGTCTCCCTTCCATAATTCAAATGTCCCTTCCATACTTCAAATGTCTCCAAATAATCAAACTATGCATACATTGCGTTGCAATTGAATATCAGCAACTCAACATAGCATTGCCGCATAACATCAAGACAAGTCATGTGATGATGTAAAGAAAAAGAACTATCAAGTTTACTGCAGATTGGAAAGTGCAAACTAAAAATGTTTTGGAAATTAACATTTATCTCAAATCGTGGGAAGAAAGGCTTGGAAAAAAAAGGCTCAAACCTTGTAAACGCATTCAGAGAGCACCATGCAACAGAGAATGTCTTGCAAATCAGAGACGGACTCGGCCTTGATAGCGCAACAAAGAGCGTGAAGCTGCTTCTTCCTTCGCTCGTACTCTTCGTGAATTCGCTTCCTCTGTTCCCTGACGTTGGTCCAGGGCCACCTCACCACCATCCGCCACTGAGTGGGCCACCCCACCTTCAAGATCTTCGTCCTTTGGTCTCTGATCCATGTCTCCACTCTCTGTTGCAGAAACTCCATCGTGTGATGCCACTGACCACCCCCAAACCAAACCAACACAAACCCTAATTCGTTCGATTTGATCGATTGAGAGAGTACCTGGAACCAAGTTCCTTTGGCTTTTTCCAATTGAGTTCTCGTTTGCAACACGATTAAGGCTCAACACTCAACAGCTGCCAGTTATTTATTGCTTTTTCCAATTGAGTCCTCGTTTGTAACACGTTACAAACACGATTATGGTTAAAAAGAGGTTATTTTATTTTATTTTTTATTTTTTTAAGTAAGGATCAAGTGTTTGTTTTTATGGATTTTAAATTAAATAATTTGGTATTAGTTATTAAAAAATATTTTAATATATTATGAATTTAAATAATTTAATATTATATATTAAAATTATCATAAAAAGTAATTATTTTAAACCATTCATAATTTTAAAAATTAGTAATCTGGCTATGTTTTAGTAATTATTATATATTATTAAATAAATTAACTTTTTTATTTATATTTTAATCTAATTTAATTTTAAATATATTAATTTAAAACTTTTAGTTATTCAAATAGAGTCTCACTTTTTTTAATGAAAAATATCTAATTAGTTTCAATTTTTTGTTTTCATTCAATAAGTGAGGAAGGGACTCAAACCCCACATGGTAGCTTAAATGACAATATCTTAAATTTATTGGCTAATAATTATTAGTTTGAATTCTTTCAAAATCACTATCATTAGTTTGAGTCTCCGAATCACTCAGGTCTTGACTATTTGACTGATGTTTAATTTAAAATTTTTTTAAATTAATTGAAGTATATTAAATTGATTCTAATGTCTTTATGGAGTGTTTGAGAGTAATAAAAAAAATTAATAAACATTGATAAAAATTATAATTTTATAATTTATGTGGTGATACAAAAGATTAATAATTTTAAAAAAAAAATTATATTTTTTAATAAAATTCATAACTCCACCGTCCACACAGTTCTCATAATCCAAAAAAAATAGGAGGGGCTTGCAATCCTGCAGTGGCGCAGTTTACATCCTTGCGGGCACCCTTTGTCCTAATTTGCGCGGGTGCACATTGAGGCGACCGTAGCCGAAGGGCCAATAAAACCCAACGGGCTAACCATTGCCCAATAAAAAGCCGCAACCTAAGGCTTATAAATTCCACTGGCCCATTAATAGAACAAAAATTAACCTATCTGCCACAGACTCGGCCCATCAGTAAAAGGAAAACAATTAGGGAGAATTGGAGGCCGGTCACATTTTATCAAAATATAAGGATTAAAGTCATAGTGAAAAAACTTGTTTGTA
>JAVXUM010000013.1:4304772-4316394 GCA_035590655.1 Pouteria glomerata | reverse complement strand
CCCGATGGATTCCTCAGTGTCTCCTTTCCTTGGACCCCAGACCCAGGAAATCCCACAAGCACAAACCAATCTTTTCAGTGGGGCAATGACCCATTGCTCCGTGGACCCTTTGGACACTACATTATGCAGAAACCCTGGCATGGAATTACCTCTGGTCGATGAATTTGGCCAAGGTCTCCAGCAGGTATATTGAGTTACGGATTCATAAGCTCTGTAAACAACCAATAATAGCATTATATAATTTTTTTTCATCCTCTTAATTCTGATTCTCGGATTGAAATGCCCAGTTCCCAACATTGTGTGAAGATGACCTGCAAAGCATTGTTCAGATGGGGTTTGGTCAGAACCCAAATCAAAATACAGAATTTCATTCACAGAGCTTTCCTGGTAAGGAAAAAGAAAAAGAACTGTTTTCAAGACAATAAATGACTTTGATACTATTAAGCTGCGGTTTATGATACATATAATTGTCCCACTCAGGTTCAAGCCAGCCATCCAACATGAAAGTTGAACTGTAATCACCATTCATTTATATCCTCAATTCAAGGCCCATAAGGACTGAGAGGCTGCTGTATATAGAAAAGAGATTTTCATTCAGAATTGGTGCTTCCATGAACTACTACTAATTCACCTTTAGGTCTAATCAAGAGAATTGTATTTTATTTTTCCCTCTAAGCTGTTATCATATTTTTATCTTATTTTTGTCAGTAATTTAGTGTTCTAATTTTTTTTTTCCTTCTCTTTTTGGTGGTGGGTTTTTTAGCAGTATCCAATGTAAAATCCTAGAAGTTACGAGTCTGTATTCTGGTGCAAAAGTCTAATAGCACCTCATGTAAGATACATTTGTAAGAGAATGAGAAGGAGAAATTTCCACAAGGCTTTCGTTTTCCAACCCATTCCTAACTGTATTGCATAATTGAAAACACATACATCAATTCAACAAGATTTGTCGGAATCTCCTCTGGAATTTTCGTATTTGATCATATAATATACGCAATTAACCGCGTACTTTGGTGGGTTTGGTTCCAATTTAATGTTGTAACCAGCTGTGGGAGTGGGCTCCCCAGCTCTCTCAAAAGTCTAATATGAATGATTAAGGCTTTGGGTTAGTTTGAGCTGGAATCAACCGTATACAATTTCTTGACTAATCTCTGGCTCTGTTGTTTTCATAAAATAACCAAAAACAGAAGCTTCTGTTCTTTTTTTTTTTTTACTGTGCACTGTACAGAGAAGAAGAAACCAGCCAATCAATCAATCAAAAAGTTTTGTACTGTTCAATTTGTCATAATCTTAAGAATTAATAAATATGAGCATCAAAAGAATCCCAGGTTGGCAGTGGGTGAGTTTCTGACTAGGCCCAATGAATCAGTAGGCTTTAATATCTCATCAACCTCCTTTTAAAATAATCTGAACAGGGAAAGGTGGTGAAGTGTAGTGGCGCTCAGGTATGAAAAGATGCCCTTTGAAAATAGATTAATCATTTCATGAAAGGTGGTTAGTAAAAATCCAGTTTTTAGGGCTTAACAAAAGATTTATTTTTTGCAGCTTTCTTTGTAGTTTATTGAGACTTCTATTATTGATCTGCATATTAGTCTGATTTAATTGTCAGAAAGATTCTTTGAAAATGATATTTTGGAAGGAAGGGTTAAAACAAACAAAGTATAATATTTGAAAGGTTTAGGTGACAGTCTTGTCCAGTGAAAGATAAATATATTATATATATACATACCTATCACTCTGATGGTTGAATTTTAATTTTTAATTGTGTCCTTGGGTTGTTCTCCTGCTGCTAGGTGGCGTTATTGGATTGGGTTTTTCCTAATCTGTTTTTGTACACAGTTGCTTAAGTCACTAAAAAAAAAAAAAAGGCTTCCCTATTTTCAGTCCTGTTAGGGATTATTTAGAGTAATAAAAAATGGTAAAATTCAATAAAAATTATGAATTTATAATTGATATAATAAAATAAAAAAATAATTTTTAAAAATTTTTTATTACTTTTTAATAATTTTTTACAATTTTCAACGCTATGAACGAAACCTATTCATCGTACACAGATCGATCCCACCATTATTAGAATAGCCAGTGATCGGAGAAAATAAGCCGGTAGGATGCTATGATATTGGGTTGGTGGGTTCAAGTTCAACTAATCTATATATATATATATAACGTGTATATATATATGATATATCTTAACTCTTTCTCAATCAAATTCCTGAGTGCATTGTTAACATTGTCAGATTACATTTACTAAGAAAATGATTTTAATTCCAAAAACGAACGGTGGAGGGATCTCTGCCATGGATTTTTTCTTTCTTTTTTTTTTATTTTTATTTTCGTCCTACAACAGAGTCAAAGAAAGACTTTGTAGGGGCTAGCTAGGCATATTACCCTAGTTAGTTACTAGTTAGGTAGCCCTTGTCTCATTAGCACTTACTGTACACTTTGCATGCATGCTCAATTCTCAACTCTGTGGGCATCAACCAGGGAACCAACCTGTTTCATTGTTTATGTTAACCATATATATATATATATATGCATTTGTATGCATGTGTGCGTGTGTCTTCATTCAAGGCATTTGATAGAATTGTGTGCTCTTTAGAGCTTCCTCAATGCACAATCATTATAATAGCAATAACACTGCTCAATTGCCTTTGTGACAAACTAATCACAAACCCTATGCTGTCTTAGCTTCTGACTCGTGTTTGGGAATAGTTTTAAGCCTAATAAACTTTTTTTTTGCTGGCTGGTGAGAAAAAAAAGTATCTTGCTAGCTCTCTCTCTCTCTCTCTCTCTCTCTCTCTCTCTCTATGTATATATATAATATATATACGTGTGTGCGTGCATGGTTCTTCCTTATATGCCGAAAGAATTCTTCCCTGCAACTTGCAATGTAGATTTGGACATCTCTTTCGCCTCCATTGTCGGACTTTCTAGAAAGCAAATTATATGTGCTTTTTATTTATTTACTTGTTTGAAATTCAAGCTACTGTCACAATATAAGGAAAGAGTAATGGGTAGATTAAATATGGTGCCCGCTGAATAGCTTTTGTGTGCGCCCATCAAAATGTATCAGTGTATGAGACGTGCTGAAGAGGCATGGAATAGTAAAGAGGATCGTGAATAAATTACAAATTAGGAGTGATTAGTTAACATTTTTAATTTATCAGATTGAGATTTAATTTTTATTTATCACTTATCTATTTGTTACCATTTCTTTATTAAATAATTTATTAATTAATGTATATCATGTAGGACAATTATCTTATTTTAAACAATATAAATTGCGTAAGTCAATTATCTAAGTTAGTTATTGGCATATTATTAAATTTGAATTTATTTAAAGTCATGAATAATAATAAAAGAAATAATAAATATTTATCCAACTTTGTGATTTATTTTCGTCTTAAAAGAACCTTATATACTTAAGCCTTTGAGTGATACCTCTCATTGTAATAGTGAATTTACAGTTCAATTGTCATAATCAGATACTGAATTATATAGGAAAAGCTTCGGTACTCCGCAAATCAACTTCATATAATTCCCCTGCAAATTAGAGGACAAGAAAATGAAACACTGCCTAGAAGGCATGGTTAGGACTTAGGAGAGCCTTAAAGGAATTGGTTGTGTTGTAGGGCATATCATCATGATCATTAGATTCGGTAGGGTGGGTGTCCAATTCCAAAAGTTCTCACCGTTCTTGTACTCTTTCCCTCTGTCTCACTTCCCACCAATTTGATATGGCCCTTCATTCTTTCACTTGGGGGTGAGGCCTTTTTTTGGGGTGGGAACCATCAATTGTTTGAACAACCATAGGCATTATTTCACTCCCTCCAAATAATTTTAAAAAATTATAACGATTTATTTAGTAATAAATGTCTTAAGTAACCACATAACTAAATATAAAGATAATATAATGGAAGGTGTAACGAGATCAAATAGATCTGAAGATATGAAATCATTAAGGTCTAAAACGATAATCGGTAATGTAAATATTAAAGGATTGAGAATCATTTGACTAAAAAAAATTATATTATGATTCAAACCGCCCCTAAAATTTTAAAAATTAATTGATTTCGATCAAGAAAATATCACCATTAGTAGATATAAAATTTTAGATTAAAAAAATTTAAACTATAGACTAATGTCTTTAAAATTTAATTATTTTTTTGTTAATTATTATATATATAAATAATCCAAAATTTAAAAATTTAATTAATTGTATTATTTATACATATATATTAATTTATTTTTTATTTACTAAATATAATTTATAATATTAGTTATAATTTTTTTTAGACCTAAATTCAACATTAAAAAAAAAAAAGAAAAAACAAAATTGGTTTTTCCGAATCCAAAATCCTGACTTGGAACATATATTGAAAGTCCATTCATATTGTACTTCACAAACATATTTACAGTGAATTCTACTGAAATATGCAATGCGCCTATCTTGCCCAACCCTAACGACCATCTAGAGCATTGAAGAGTGAATAATTGCTTCCAACATCAAACTTACTACTAGTTTTTTCTGCAATTTCCAAATATTTCACCGTTACAAGCAATCTTTTCCACTATCTGAGCTCGTTTCATTTGTCACGGCAGCGTTTATGCATATATCTCAATCGATCACACCCACTTTTCCTTGTCTCTTTTAGTTTATTACTACTTACCATCTCCAGAGATGCATTCCTTGTACGCTTGAGAAAGTTGGATGCAAGTTCCAGCTGTGCCTTTGGGGCCTAAAATTACACCGGCCTGCTATTTCAACAACTTGCATGATTGCTTATCTTCCCTACTGGTGAAAATTTCAACCCCTGCATTGAAGTTTATCATTGTTCCATTGTTAAAGCTTCAAATCCTAAAATTAATTCTTCTACTTGTAGAGAGAGAAAGCTGCTTGCATCTGATCCTCTTTAATCCTTGCAATGTAAAAAATCTTGTGCATTGGATTACATTTTCTAATGTTAAGGTGGTGTTTGGTACGCAATCAAATACTATTTTTTATAGACTTTTAAAAATTTTTACCAAATTTGGACTAATTTTGTTTTTTGCTTGTTTATTCTAAAACTTTAAATTAAATTTTTATCAATTTTTATTGACTTTTCTCAACTTTAACCAATTTTTTGGTAATTTTTTTGATAAGTACGTTCAAATAGGTAAGTGAAACCATATTCAAACGGGTTTAATCAGAATTTTTAAATTGTGCCAATTAAACATAAAAAAGTGACTAATACCTACATCTTTTCCAAATTTTTTTTTTTTTTTTTTTTTTTTTTTTTTGGGTTTTCAAACGCTCACTAAGTTAATAAAAAGCCACGCTGGTTTTCATCTTCCAAATAAAGACAGCTTAAAAGATTGAAAATGACCCGTGCCTAGAATATTAACAAATAATGTACAAGAAAAATAGATGAAACGCAAAGATTTCTAAAGGCACAAATGCAGAGCCTTGGTTAGGACTCAGCTTTAGTAGTTGCGAACTCAAGTGGATGTATAATTTGTCCCCTGGCTTCCAAAAAATCACTTGGTAGGTCAACCTTTTTCAATAGGTAAGGTAAAAATAGTAAAAATTTGGGAGATTTGGTTAAGATTCAAATCTTACTGTTATAATGTTTTCTTGACGTTCTGTATATTACATGATGATGATGGACAAGACCAATATAACGCACGATGCAAAAGGCAAGAGTTGACACCAATATGCAGTAAATATTTAATTTGGGTGAGCCAGGAAACAATGGTAAAATTGCTTTTCTGTGAAATAGAAATTCTGCCCTTCAATTCTCGTAAACAAATTTTTTTTTTTAATAGTTTTTGAAGTAAGACTTTATATATTATGTGTACATTAACCCTTTTTTAATCTCACATGATTTAAAATCTCGTACAATAGGTTTGGAGTAAAATCATATTAAATTTTAATTTATTTGACCTCAAAGCTTAGCTTAGATAAATAATACGAGACTTGAAACTTAAGACCTTATTTGGCTTATTTTTTTATTTTTATTTTAAACTTATTTTTCATTTTGCACTTTTGAAAACAAAATAAATATCTCAAAACACAGTGATCACTTGTATTTTTAAATTTTGTTTTAGAAAATAAAAAATGAGTTTACACATAAAATGAAAAATGACAAAAATTATTTTGAGTATTTTAACCTAAAACAAGGAAATCATAGCATTTTTTGTTTTCTTGTTTTGTGATTTTTAAAACATAAAACATATAAAATAAAAAATAAAAAATAGAAATCAGACCAAATACCATCTAAATTTTTACATGAATTTAATTTCGACATGAATTTAGCTCGTAGAATAACTAAAATGGATATCACTTTTTTCTAAAATATTATAAATCAAAGTACATAACTTGATTAATTAAAATGATATTATTTCACTAGCATCATTTTTTATTTAAAATATTACATATGAACGTGTATTATTTAAATTATCTTGAGCTTTCAAGTTCAAACCCGTACTCAAATTTGTATCACTACAAAAAATAATTTGAATTTAGCTTATTAAGTTTACAAATCAAGCTTTAAACAGAGCTTAGAATAGAATTTAAATTATAATATTTTAAAATAATTATTTACGATCGAATTGATTCACGAATTTTCAAGTTAAATTATCTCTAGTTCGAACTCATACTTAAATTTATATCAAATCACCAAAAAGATTAAAAAAATTAAAATTAAAATGCTACTTATCAAACTTACTACTGATTCATTGCCAACCTTTCACTGGGCTGCCCGCTTTATTCCCCTACAAATCACTGCAAGGTGGTTGTCATAATTTCACCTTAATTTCAAAGCAAACAATCATAGCCACATTTTTCTTCACAGAGCTTTGTAAATTAAGAAAGCGATTTTACACTAACTGATGGTGTCAATTATTATTTCATCAACTGCCATCTGTAATTAATTTGCAATTTGCTCCGATAATAATATTTCACAAGTGGAACCCATAGTTGATGGTTCTACCAATTCCCACCTGGAATCTTCAACGGCAGTTTATGCCTCATCAAAGTTACAGCTTAACAAAATCAATACTACTCTTCGTGGTTGCATGCACTCTCTGTATTTTTCAGACAGTTTCGGTCTGTTTTGATGTAAAATATTTTTTCTTTTAAAAAAATATATATATTTATTTAAATTTCAAAAACTATTTTTTAAAAATAGAAGTAATTTTCTCAAAAATATTTTACATTAAAAAAAAAAAGAAATACCAACAATAATAAAGTCCCTCCTACCCATATTAATTAAATAATAACATAAAACTATAAGGGTATCCAAATTGCAACTAATTGCATCCCAAGCCTCAACAATGGTAATATACGATTCACATCAAAGCAATTAAATTTTCAGTGATGAGCCCACAATACAAGCATCTTAAGAATAATAGAAATATATTTGAAATTCTAAAAATTACTGAAAAATACTAAAAAAATTTAAAAATTATTTATTTTTTATTTTATTATACGAATTATGAATTCACTACTTTTATTAAATTTTATCACTTTTTGTTCCTTCAAACATTCCCACAAAATAAGTGTTTAAAGACTCGCAACTTGTAAGTATAAAAAATAAAGAGACAGACAGTGCACCTATCCAACTGACGATCTTCAACTTAATTCCGTGTGATTGATTTTCACTCACAAAAAGCTACCTAAAATATGTAAATGTGAGGTCAACAACCCAATAGATAAATTCAAGCATGCGTGCTCAAATGTATAATCATGCATGTACAACAAAAAGCGTATCTCCATGAAAATCCAAATATAAACATGAAATGCAATGTGATGGCTATATATGTAAGTTCTAACCTATCAATCTAGCCTGAATTCTATTTTGGAACGAGTGATAGTTTTACCCGGAGTTACCAATCAAACAATTTCTTGACTTACGGCTAATTGACATCACATTTTGATGCAAACATAGCCTCCAACTACTTTCAATGTATCAATCACTAAGCCACGTGCATATAGTAGCCTCACATTCGCCTACTGCTAAAATTTGTCACAAAGTAACAACAGTCTTCTACTATGCAAGCATCGGGCCTTAATTTAGAATATATGTCACGTCTCCAAATGATTATTCACAAGCCTTGTATATCAATTAGGAATTATTTGATATGTTAAAATCTCATTGGAATATATTTTCAAGAAAACCGGATGTCATCCATAATATGATTGTGCAGTCAATAGATCAATTTAATATTACAATTAATAATAGGTTCCTCTCAACTAATAATCTAAACATATGATGTAACTCTATTTCGATACATATTGTAACACTCGATATTTTAAATTTAGATATTTATGTATTACTTTGAGCAAATAAAATATTTAAATTGAGTTTAAGTGAATTATTATACTTTTTTAGGATTAAGTTGAGCCCGAGGTGGTATTAGGTTGGATAAACTGGGCAAATGACCCATCTTTTTCTTTCTTTTCCTTTTCTTTCCTTTCTTTTCCTCTTTTCCTTTTTTCTTATTTTTCTTAGACCGATCGTGGGTTCTAGAAATAGGGAAGGGAGAGAGAGAAAAAAGGGAGAGGAGAGCGAGGGAGATTTGGAGTGAAAGATTGGTCGATCTAGATAAATATTAATGCGATGATCAACGCAGCGCTATCTGTTTTCCATGGTTCGAACCGAGGAGGGAGAAATCGAGCCTTGAAGTTTGGAGAGCAAACTGAGTTTCTTCATTTTTCTTCGTTTCTCTTGATATTCGAGGTAAATGGGATTTATATTTGTATTCTATACGTCGTAGAGATCATTTTGGTATATTTATATGCACGATTTGGTGAATTGCGGAGAGATTTGTATATATATATTATGTGTATATATATGCATATATATGTGAAATTACTACATGTTTTTGTGTTATTTCTCAAATTAAACTTGTAGAACTATGATATGAACGTAGAGGAACATTTATATGTGAATTATTGTTGATTTGAAACTTTAATTGGGATTGGATTTTACCCAAAGGTGGCCAAAAATGACATTGGAGTCATTGTCATTATAGCCCGATCTATTACAGTCGGGAGCCCATGGGTTTCTGTAAGGCGCTCATGGGTTGCAGTGGGGTGCCCGTGCTCCTATGGGGCGCCCATGGTACTATTTGTGGGGTGCCTGCGATGCCCAGTGTGGTGCCAAATTTTTTCCAAAACACTGAGAATTGAGTTTTTAGACTAAAATATGTTAGGTATTAATTTATTTTATGTTATGTTGATGTTTAATTACATGATTAAGCATATCATGTGCATTGGGCTTAGGTTCTTTCATCTAGTTGATGTGTTGTGCATTGGTTGGCCGAGAGTGCTATCTTATGATGTGACGTGCCAAGGCACGTGTTATATATATTGATAAAATTGGGGTTTTTATAAAATTAACAAAATAAGTTTTGAGAAATACTAGATAATTTCCAGTCAATATATATGACTAGAACTTAGTCATGTGGAGTTGGGACGTTAATATTGAGACATATGGATTAGAGATTCTCTTAACTGCAGCCGGATACCTGCTTGAAACAAGCAAATGCCTTTTTAGGATAGGCGGATACCCGATTAGAGGTGTAACACAGTTTTCTAGCCGAATGGCCAGGGGGTGTAACACGGTGCCTCTGAGTCTTACACCTGTTGGGATGTAACACATTTTCTCATAGGTTATATTCATATGAGATATATGCATTTGCCGTTAGCGTTGAAAATGGTATGGTTGGTGATCTCGCGTGTTTGGCTAAGTGTCACGCGTCCCAGGATAAGGTTGGGGTAGATAGAAGGTTTAGGATTTGCATTGGCCATTGTATTACATTACACCTCATTGCATGAGATATGTAACACCCGGTATTTTATTTTGGTATATTTTTGTATTATTTTAGAGAAAATGAAATATTTAAAATTAGTTTAAATGTATTATTATATTTTTCCTGGGTTAAGTAAGCTCAGAGTGAGATTGGACTGGACAAAGTGGGCCAGAGGCCCGGGGTTTCTTTTATTTCTTTTTCTTCTTTCTTCCCCGATCTTCTCATCCCTTTTCCTTTTTCGTTTCTGCAAACCAGAGAAAGAGAGAGAGAAAAGGAAGAAGAGAGAGTGGTTTGAGGCAAACAAATAGTCGATCCGGGGAGATCTCGACGCGGTGATCGTAGTGGTGCGATCGATTTCGCATGATTCGAAGCGAGGTGGGAGAAATCGAAATTTGAAGTTTGGAGGCCAAACCCATTTTCTTTTTTTTCTTCATTTCTCTTCAGATTCGAGGTAGGTGGGACTTAGATTTAGGGAGCATTTTGATACATATATATATATATATGCATGATTCAGCTATGTTTGGGAGAAGTTGTATATATATGTATATATATGTCTGTGTGTATATATAAGCATGAATGTTGATAGATCTTGCATATTTTTGAGTTATTTTACAAATGGAAGATATAGAATCATGATATATACATGTATGAACAATTATATATGAGTTTTTGTTGAATGAGAGCTTAGATTTGGTGATTTTGGGATTGATTCGTGCGCGGGATGAACCCAGAATGGGTTCCCGGTCTCGGCGGTCCAGACCGGCAGTCGGGTGATCCAGACCAGAGGGGGTGGTCCGGACCAGCTAGGTGGTGGTCCGGACCACCGAGAGCTATTTTGACTGATTTGGTTTGTTTTGACTTCCTGATGCTTGTTTGAGGTCCCAGACATGTTTATATACATATTAAGTATTAAATGAATTCCAAACTATGAAATGAGACATATGTGGATATGTTTTATATTGAGTTAATATTTAATTCCATGATTGAGCATATCATGTGCATTGGGTTATGGGATGATTTTATCCGGTGGAATTAATATTTGAATTGGCCGAGAGAGTCATAGATGGTGACGTGCCAAGGCACGATTGATATATAATTTTATTAAGGTTGAGACGATAGATTGTAATAATATCGGATGATCACAAAAATTTATAAACGTGACTAGAGCTTAGTCATGTGGAGTTGGAACGTTAATATGGGGTTATGAATGTGATTTTTTCCCAGACTGCTGCCGGTTGCCTGCTTGAGATAGCGGATGCCTGCCTGAGATAGGTGGATGTCTGACTAGAGGTGTAACACGGTTCTCTAGCGGATGGGCCAGGGGGTGTAACACGGAACCCCTGATTCTTTAGACCTGTGGGGGTGTAACATGGTTCTCCACAGGAATATGAGATATATATATATATATGTATGCATTTACCGTAAGCGCTGAAACGGTGTGCTTGGTAGCCGCGCGTGTCTTGGCTCTTCGGCCGTACTAAGTGTCACCCATCCCAGGATAAGGTTGGAGGTAGATGGAGAAACAGGATGCATGGTCATGACATTTCATTTCATACATCGCATGAGAGATGCATATTATATTGATGTTGTGTATGTATATATGATGTGTTATATATGTACACTGGTGCACACTGGCACTGTTCTACCTACTGGGCTTGTTAGCTCATCCCTTCCTTATTGCAAGTGATACAGGGAGATAAGATAGTGACCATCCCGAGTTGAGTTGACTGCTGGAGACCTTACATTATTTTGTCCTTTTCAGATTATTGTATTTATTTGTGCGACCCGGGTTGTGGGTCCCTTTGATATTGATGATGTATGTTGTGT
>JAVXUM010000013.1:4283944-4296293 GCA_035590655.1 Pouteria glomerata | reverse complement strand
TGGGAAGCCGAGTCTTTGATTCGTTTCAGTAACATAAAACAATTATAGTTTCCTTGAATTGCTTGAACATGTTTTTCTTTATTTTCTTTCTGATAAGTAAGTTGTGCAGTATTTCATTCTCTCTGGGCAACCTTCTGTCCTCTTTATATGGATCAGAGTTTATTCTTGACTGACTCTATATACCTTCACTGGGGTGGCCAGGTATACCAACAATCCATTGCAACTGTGTGTATTCAGGACTGGCCAAGAGAGAGAATGCTTGTACAAGTTTTGGATGATTCTGATGATTTGGATGTTCAAGCTCTTATCAAGGCAGAAGTGCAGAAATGGCAACAAAGGGGTGTGCGCATATTGTATAGACATCGTCTGATGCGGACGGGCTACAAGGCAGGGAATCTTAAATCTGCAATGAGTTGTGATTATGTCAAAGATTATGAGTTTGTGGCAATCTTTGATGCAGATTTTCAGCCAGCACCAGATTTTTTGAAGAAAACTATCCCATATTTTAAGGTAACTAATCACGATTTATATGGAGAGATCTGTAGGCATGAGAAGGTTTTACAATCAAAGCCGTAGCATCTACCACCCAAGTTCCAACAACCCCCTGGGAAAGCTTCCATCACATCCCATCAAGTTACATAATTGTCTATGTTGTTTACATACATACATTTCTACGTATGCATAATTTTTTTAATTAAAGGATTTTTCTTTGTGTTTCACTACATTTGATTGGGGGACATACGCCATAGGAATTGGATATCTAACTGTGGGGGATTACTAATCCGCTTCTCTCATCCATGAGGGATTGCCAATCCCTAAGATCCAGGGAATTACTATATGTCCGGATTAATTATCCCTTCAATCCAGCGGCCAAAAATTAATCCTCTTCTTTTATCCCATTCCTTATCCACGCTAACCAAACATGGTATAAATTATCCAGTGAAAAACTTTAATCTTTTATAGTATTTTTAATCCTATACATTATGCCACGGTATTACTTATCCCCCTTATTCTATTCTGGTTGGTTGGCCTTTGTGTCAATGACTCATTGTTAGTCTAGTAATTCAGTTCATCCCATGGTAAACTGCGGGCTCAGTTTAGTATAAGGAGAGTATGTAGTTGAGATGTTGGAAAGGCCCTAAAATTTTGAAGGGAAAAGTTGAAGGAACTGAGTTGGTTTATGCTTTTCTTGAACATAATGTTTATGCTTTTCTTGAACATAATTTATAAGTACTGCCGATTTAATGTAGATTAATAAGGTTTCTTGCATTTAGGTTTCATTGAGAGATACTTGATTCTAAATGCACATTAGAACATACTTACATCATGCTAACTGAAGTCACCTTACGGCTACCATCTACTAGTAACCATGATGGGTGGTTTATGCTCTTCTTGAACATAATTTGTAAGTACTGCCGATCTAATGTTGATTAATAAGGTCTCTTGCATTTAGGTTCCATAGAGAGATACTTGAAACATCCTTGCATCATGCTAACTGAAGTCACCTTACAGCTACCATCTACTATTAACCATGAAGGGAACCTCTTCTTATCCCCCAAATACAATCCAAACTTACCATAATTCCAGTCATTTTGATCTATTTTGGCTTTCTTGATCCTTCTAGCACAATTGTGTTAATATGGATGGCATTATTTTATAAGAACTCTTCTTTAACAAGTCCAAGATTGGTTTACTACTAACACAAAAATATGCGTATCCGACTTTGATACTCATTCAAAGCATTAGGTCTTTTAGGTAAGCAGAAAGATCATTGTTATTCAAGAAGGTAGTAGTTAGCTCGGTTCCTTGGCTTGGCCTAATTGTTTCTGTATCCTTGAAGGGAAATGATGATCTAGCATTGGTACAAACAAGGTGGGCCTTTGTAAACAAGGACGAGAACTTGCTTACTAGACTGCAGAATATAAACTTATCATTCCACTTTGAGGTTGAACAACAAGTCAACGGAGTGTTCATCAACTTCTTTGGTTTCAATGGAACTGCTGGTGTATGGAGAATCAAGGCCCTTGATGATTGTGGTGGATGGTTGGAACGGACAACTGTCGAGGACATGGATATTGCTGTTCGAGCTCACCTTTGTGGATGGAAGTTTATATATCTGAATGATGTTAAGGTTTGCTATAATATTAATCTTCTAACTATTTTTACCATTAGAGATTGGATGGTATTGTGATGTTTTACCTCTTTCTGTCATTGCAGTGTCTTTGTGAACTGCCAGAGTCTTATGAGGCATACAAGAAGCAGCAACACCGCTGGCATTCAGGTCCAATGCAATTGTTCCGCTTGTGCTTCATGGACATAATCCGTTCTAAGGTTTGGAAGTTTAATCTCATAATAATGTTTCTTTCATTACTTATAAAAAAAATGTTTCTTTAACTGTTACTTGGCATGAACTAATTATAAAAACAACTGGACCAGTGGCAATTAGGCCAGTAGTCTTTAGTAACCCACAGCAGAGTGGTGGCAAGTAATAAATTGTAACTTTTGCAAAGTTCACTAATTCATAACTTTCCTGTCCTGCATGGTTTTCTAAGTGCCTAATAGAAAAAAGTACAAATTTGCTCTAATTTAGATTGACTGAAATTTATTTTTTACTATGAAATGTTGACCAACTCTGCTGAATTCTGAAAAAACAAAGGGAATTTGCATGTTGGGCTAATATTATTATCTTTATGTGACATTTCAGGTGAGTTTGACCAAGAAATTCAATCTGATATTTCTTTTCTTTTTACTACGGAAGCTTATCCTGCCTTTCTATTCATTCACACTCTTCTGCATTATTCTTCCTCTGAGCATGTTCCTGCCTGAAGCTCAGTTACCTGCTTGGGTAGTTTGTTATGTCCCTGGAATCATGTCTGTCTTGAACATCCTTCCGGCACCAAGGTCCTTCCCATTCATTGTGCCTTACCTTCTTTTTGAGAACACCATGTCTGTGACCAAATTTAATGCCATGATATCGGGACTGTTTAAATTTGGTAGTTCTTATGAGTGGATAGTTACTAAAAAGCTGGGCAGATCATCAGAAGCAGATTTAATTTCCATGATGGAAAATGAGTCTGAACCACTGGTGGAAAGTAATGGTCTCCATAGGTCGTCCTCAGAATCGGGTCTTGTGGAGCTTAATAAATTAGTGAAGACCAAGAAATCTGGGAAGACTAAAAGAAATCGTTTGTACCGGAAAGAACTTGCTCTTGCATTAATCTTGTTAAGTGCCTCCGTAAGAAGCTTGTTGTCTGCGCAAGGAATACACTTCTACTTCCTATTATTTCAAGGGG
Source organism: Pouteria glomerata (assembly GCA_035590655.1). Lineage (NCBI taxonomy): Eukaryota > Viridiplantae > Streptophyta > Magnoliopsida > Ericales > Sapotaceae > Pouteria > Pouteria glomerata. The sequence goes on along the minus strand of JAVXUM010000013.1, from coordinate 4,293,000 downwards.
TCACTTTCCTAATTGTTGGTCTTGATTTGATTGGAGAGCAGGTTAGCTAACTTTCCCTTTGACATCTTTAGTGTGGAGATATGTCTCATGGGTTCATGCCGCGGGATGAATAGGCATATTGACCACAGCCCTTCAAAACTATCTCCAGAAGTAATAATCTGTTTTGGCAGTCAATGATATAGATCACCACGCTGGTTCTCCGCTTAAAGCAAAATTCATTTTCTTGGCTACATAGATTTGTTGTCTATTTATGTGCTTCATGAAAGGATTATTGTGCCTCGCATTACTGTCAAAGTCCATGTCATTATTTGCTGCGAAGATACCATGTGCTTCATTCATGAAAGGATTATGATGCCTCAGTTTACTGTCAAGTCCATGTCATTATTTGCTGCGAAGATCAATAAGTTCATATTGATGTAAAGTTTGTCTCTCGTCTCTAGTCACGTGAAGTAGAGAATGTAGCAAAGATTCTTCAGGCTGTTCGTTTGTTTGCTTGTAGTGCTGCCTTTTCTTATAGGGCATGCAATTGTTAGATTTTTCTAAATTTTCATTCTTTATTTTAGTTGTCAGCAACGCGTTGTGTATGACAAATATATATATATTGAACAAGTTAGTGTTGGAAAATTAATTTTTGAAAGTTTTGAAATTCAATTTGATATCACACACTCTTCTTGGCAATAACCAAATTGTTCGGGCACTTACATTTGATGTCATTTGTTTTTTCGTACTTCAGCTTTTCAAGACCAGGTCACTGTGGTGAACGGCAATGAATGTCAGGATACAATCAGAATTATTACCTTTATATGCTAGCATTTCGGTTAACAATGTTGCATGTCATGTATTTGCCCATAATTTGTAATGTATTAAAAAAAAAAGGATAAATTACATTTAGATCCCTTAAACATTTATGTAATTACACATGAATCCCTTCAACCCTTTTCATTAATTTAACCCTAATTTTGTTAAAAGTTTGTTAAAAAAACAAATTTACCATCAACTCTGTTAATATAAATATATACATTGTAATTTATATATATATAAAGCAGTGGCAGCAATGGGTGGATGCCGGTGGCTTGTGTAGCAGCGGTGGCAGTGACAACAGCAGGCGGACACTGACATAAGTCTCTTCAGTATCTCAGATTCCACGAGAAGAAGAATTTGATTGCAGAGTTGGTGAGAATCATCAAGAAAGATAAAAACTTGTTGAAGCTCAAGAACCAAATTGACAGGTGGAGATTTTTTTTTTTTTGCATTTTAGTTAAAATTACCAAAAACAAACAAAAAAAAATTAAAAAACTCTCCCCATATTCTTCAATCTAATTTTTTTTTTTTTGTCCAAAAGAGGTTTTTTAACTCTCCAACTAAGAACCATCGTTCTTAGCGATGCTCGCGTAGGCAGGGAAGATAATTCCGCACAAGTAATTCTCCAAAGAAGCATATGAAACCTCGCAGTCCTATCTAACAATAGCTCGGATGATGCCATGAACACGAAGTCCAAAGGAGCGAAAATTGTCACCAAATCCAAATCAAGGTGATCTTGAAGCACTCCATCAAGAGCTGAATGCAATCCGATTGAAAACGAGACGAACCCACTGGAGCTTAGCAATCGAACTATCTGAGATGGGTCCTTCAAGAAACAAATCAGGATGAGAAATCAAACGCACTATTGATCTCAATCGACCTTCGTTTCGCATCGATCCTTCTAATCGCAATACCTGTTGTTGGTTTCCTATTCTCTTTCCATAAGGCTGAGTCAGAACAAAGGACCCCACTCTCGCCTATTGGTCTTCATCAAAAACTTCCTTGAAATTCCGGGAAAAACCCAAGAGAGAGAGAGAGAGAGTTTCTTTTACAGCAGTGAGAATGAAAGAAGACGAAATTTTTTGGTAATTAATTAATTTAATTAAGGATAAATTCGTCTTTATGATAAAAATTAACGGGGTTTTCAAAGTTAACGAAATGAGATTAAGTGATACAAACATTTCAAAATAAGGAAGATTTTTGTAAATTTTAAATATTGAGAGAGTCCATGAGTAATTACTTAAATGTTTAGGAGATCTATGTATAGTTTATCCCAAAAAAAAAAAAAAAAAAAAAGCGGTGCCCGTTTGCTTTCGTGCGTCAAAGAGTGGATTCTTCACGTTATATGGCGTCCGCTCGCTGTCAACTCAGCATGGGACACGCAATTATCCTAATCTATATTACAAAATCAATCATTGATATGACATCTATCTAACTTTGGATAGAGGCTCGGATGAGTCCATGCCTTTAGGCATGGGTCAATACTAGTGTTCAACAAATCTTATAAAATTTGAATGTTCCAACAAATCCAGTGAAAGGGATCAGGAACGTCTCGAACAGATGATGAAATTTCGTTTTTCAAGAAGGTAGTTATATAGACGGTAACAATATTAGACATGATATATGAAAAGTTTACAAAGAAACTTCTAAAACAAATGATGAAATATATTTTGATGTAGGATATTTAATATATAGGGATAACAGTTTCAGAAATGACAAAAAATATTACCCAATTGACATAATTTGGTTTAATTTTAAAATAAATTATTATTTAGCATATTCATTAAATTCTAAATTATTTATACGTAAACTCCAATCTAACACGTTAGCATTTGAATATAAAGAGTAATAGATTTTCCCCCGCGATTTAATTGCAGATGTTTTAAAAAGGCCCCTCCCCAGCAACCTTCAATCTCAGCAGCAGCCCACATGGACGACACTGGTTTACTGACTACAGAAATCTAAACAAATAAAATTTTATTTCAAAAAGCTATCATTTCCAAATAAGCAATAGAACATGGAGCGTAATTCTCTTTAAAACGTGTCAACTTTTTACTTTTGCTTTACATACCCCTTGCAAACGATCCACAATTTATTTGTTTCAGTTGTATTTATTATCATTTGAAAGAGGTCAATAATACCCAAATAAATGGAAGCAGCAAACCAAAGAAATAAAGAAGAAAGACTTGAGCCTTTTTTCTCCACAAGTCTAAAATTAGAGGCAACATTTTAGGGGGAAAAAAAACACACATATATAATACTACATAAAATGGAACCAAGTTAAAAATAGGTCAATAGAGATTGAAACGGAAATTTGTAAAGCAAAAATACTAAAAACAGTTCCCATGTAAGACACCTCCAAGTGAGAGTCTGATAACTATCAACCTCATAATATTCCCTCTTGAGAGGAGAAACTAACAAAAACAGGGAAAGCAGAAAATTTGAAGCAATTTTCAGTTAAGCAGCTGCACCTGCACCACTCTTGCCTTTCTTCCTCTGAAGCTTCCTCATATAGAACTCCAGCTCTTTACCCTCCAAAATGTATCTACCAGCAGACGTTAAAGAAGCTCATAAGATGAACTGTGAAAAATAAAAATAAAAAAAGGTTCCTTGTTTAGTGACTTTCAATCTTACCCATCAGCTCTGCCACATTGACCAGGGCGGGAAGAGATGCAGGCCATTAGCCTACCACCACCAAACTGTTCCTCAATATGAAGATCAAGTTTCCGACCCTGTTGCCTCCTCTCAAGCTTCTTGATGACATGATTACTCTTCTTACTTTCCTCAGGAGCAGCTGCACCTTCTCCCTCCTGTCACCATAATCAAAAAATAATCAATAGTTAATCAGAATGAGTAGATTACAGTTTAAAATGTGTGATGTCATTTGCCTCCCAAAAATAAATTGAAGTTGAGGAGCTAATTAAATAAATACCATTGCCACCAATTAGATCTTTTTTTTTTTAAGAAAAGAATAAACTAAACACTGAAATCAGAGTGTTAGAAAAAAGAGGTATGTTTATCGAGGAGTTCAAAAGAAATACATAACTACAACTTATGAATGTTTTTGCAGATAAAAGCTGCACAAAATGAAAAACTAACAATTTGTGAATGTTAGCTAGAACAATCAAAATATCATAAAGCTATGGCAATGAAAATTTAAGACACTAAATAGTGCCATAGCTTTCAAGGAAGTCAGCTGAATTGTGAATCCAATTGGTAAAAACAGTTGTTCTGCACAAGTGTATCATATGAAGAGTATCTTTTGCATTTATACAATGCATCATTCTAAAACAATCAATCATATGAAGAGTATCTTTTGCATTTACACAATGCATCATTCTGAAAATTGTTCCCATAAATCTTTTTTTGATAAATAAAAGAATAAAAGTGTTTCCGAAATCTACCAACTACCATTATTGTGATGCACAAATGAATCTGTATCAAAGATTACAAGTTAAAAAAAAAATAAAAAAAACATTAATAGCTGTAGAACAGAAAATTGATTATATTCTTTGCAAGGCACACGAAAAATCTGTCAATGTAACTAGTAACCACTTTGAAAAAAAAAATATGTATTTAAATGTAATATAGCAAGCAAAAAAAAAACAGAATGAATATGAAATTGATGTTGTCAAACCCACCTCAGTAGTTTCCTTCTTAGCTGGCCCCTTCTTCTTCCTCCCAATATCAACTCCATAATGCTGAAGATACCACTGCTTAAATGGGGCTGCATCCACCTGAACAATTGCACTCTTCACCAGAGTTTGTGTCCTGACAAGCTCATTGTTTGAAGCATTGTAAACCACATCAAGGATACGAGCCTTGCGAGTTACAGCTTCACTTCCCCATGAATAATTCCCAGTGTCCAATCTGAGAGCCCTCCATTTCACATTGCCACCACGCACACGGATTCTCCTCACTGTCTTATTGCTTGAGAGCTTAGTATTTGCTGGCTGGCGACCAAGCTCATACCTTTAAAGGAAGCAAAGGTGAGAAGAATTAGCAATTATTTAGTAGAACTTTCCATGGTATTGCTATCTCAAAAGATCCCACATTCCTCCAGTAAAACTGCATTCAACTCAACAAAGCATTAAACCCGAACTAGTTGTTGGCTACACAAATCCTCTTACTCCAACAAAGAAAAAAAATAGACATCCATGTCTAGGTTACAGTAATACACTCCTACCTTGCCCGCTGAATAGTATTGATATGATCTGGCAGGCCAGTATTGATTAGAGACATCTGGAACTGCCCTAATGGAAATACAACCCATGATAATCAAACTAGCTTCAAACCATATAATGTAAACCCAGTTTATCCACATTATATCCCCAAGTGAGCACAGGCATAAGCACGTATAGGTGGTTATAAATATGCAATGAAAGGGAATGGTAGCCATTACAATTTGATAGTTATACTCAATGCATGAACAAGTCGAAGACACTTGTATGCTCATATAGAAAGGACAACTCCTCGAAGCCAAAGACATTTCCTACTTCCAATTTAAAAAACATTATTCAAAACACTTACATAATTCAATTGAACAGGAATGAGGGCATCCTACTTCTAATATCTTGTTTCAAAACTTCACAAAAAAAAGAGTGCAGGCTCAGAACAATACATAAGATAGCAGCAAATTTCAACCAAATAGAAAACACAGAAGCAGATTTGAGCTCTGAGAAAGTTCAATAAAAATAAATTATCGATCAAATCAGCTGTCATCATCCATTATTACGTGAATATCAGTGACGAGTACAAAAACTCTGTTAACTCACTAGACATGAACCAAATCCAATCAGTTAGAGCAAAGATCAATTCAAAATTTTCCAATTGGAAAAAAAAAAAGGGACAAATATCGAACATCTAAGCCAAATATGCATATATCCAGATGTATAAGAACTCAATAGATCACAGAGAGGAGGTATGGAAACTATGTATGAAAGTGATGGTACTCACTTTCGCTTCTTCCTCCAAGCTTTCTTCTTGCCACCAGTGGCACGCCTCTTGTGCATGGAGTCCCGAGAGATACCTGCAAATAGATATATATGAAAAAAAAAAAAAAAAAGGCCATTAAAGACACAAAAATCTGCGAATGGATTCTTAGAGAATCACAATGGAAGGCTTCAATTTCAGGAGCTTAATGTCATTACCCATGTTTGGTGATCTGCGACGACCTCTCCCCCTCTCTCTGCTCCTCGCTTACCCTCTTTTACAGCTCGTCTTACAAGAATGATAATAAAACCCTAGAGAGCTCTGCGGCGGAGGGGTATGGGTGTCATTTCGGTAAAACTTCTGATGGAAAACCCTAGACTCCTCGCGGGCGGAGGGGTATGGTAGTCATTTCAATTAAACCAGTTTTTTGGGAAATATAAAAGATAAATTGCAGTAACCTTCCCATAAGCGTCATTACAATAACTTCTTTTAATATTTTAAATTTACAACATCTCTCTTATTTATAAATTAAAAATGACTCCGCACCTAAAAATACAAAAATATAATTTGAGTTAGAAAAAATTTTAAAAAATAAATTAAATAATTTTTTTAAAATTAAAAAAATTATTAAACTATCACTATTTTTTGGTTATAAATAACAGTTTAAAATTTAAAATCAAAGTCGAGAGAGAGTTTAAAATTTAAACTAAATCTTTGTACAGTAAAACTCTATATTTATAATGATTCTAAGCCATTGATGATTATAGAAAATATATGAAATATTATAGAGAATAATAAAAATCTTTATTAATATTATAAATATTTTAGACATTTTAGTAGATAATTATAAAGGTAAAACCCTACTCTTAGATCAAGTCAATTTCCACTATCTGTTATAAAATAAATGAATATAAATAGCGGTAGAATTTGTCTATTTGTATAAAATATATTCAAAGTATTTAAGTGAATTAGTAAATATATAATTCAAAAAATAAAAAAAAAATAAGAAGCTTTGTGTAAGGTCAAAAAAAAAAAAAAAAATTAGTAGTGATCATATAGTTAAATAAATTTAATTTTTTATTTTTTTAATATTTCTTAAATGTACTTTTTAATTACCTACTATCGTAGACTCTCCCACGAATGAATTTCAATAATTGATAATTATAAAATAAAATTTCAACTCTTAATTTAGATAACTCCTAATTTAGATTTATATGTCAAATTATTGATTTGTATTATTATATAGGTTATCACATTTTATAAAATATTAATTTAAAAACTTTTATATTTAAAAAAAATATTTAAAAAATATATGAAAAAAGTGAAAGGTTATATTTTTATGCGATGTGATCAAAAAGATAACTAAAGATAAGAAGAAAATAAACAATTCAAGCTATTGAACAAATTTAACAACTGAAAATATACAAATATCACGTTAAATAAGTAAATTTGTTCTATAGGTATTGTAGACAAATTTAATTTTTCATCTAATGGAATTAAAATGTAAAATCATAATTATTATTATGCATGTGAATACGACCTATCTTCATTTTTTCTCCTCAACCAATTTTCTCCGTAAGCATTGATATTTTCACTTTCACTAATTGGTTAATTTACACTACACATTCACTAATTTATTATAAATATTTAAGGAAGATGATAATAACATTTTAAGATATAAAAAGCCTTTTAGCACTGTGTTATAAAATAAAATATTTAATATTTAATAAAAATAATATTAACACTTCAAAAAAAAAAAAAAAACTTTTAGCACTGTACTATAAAATAAAAAATAGGAATTAAATTTATGATATTTTCAACCGTTGAATAAATTCAATGTTTTGCTTTTCACTTTAATTATCTTTTTAAACAATTTACATGAAAACATATACTCTTACTCTTTTTATATTTTTAAAAAAATTTTAAATTAATATTTTTAATAATTAATAAAATTTTATGCATTTATTAAATATCATATGAACATTTTAGTATTCTTTAATTAGTAATTTTTATTTTTACCAATTATTTTTATAATTTTTTATTTAAATTTGTTTTACTAAAGCCACGGATTATTTCTAATTCACCCATATGATGGAATGTGAAGAAAAAAAAAATTTCTAAATGCACTTATAATTTACCATGTTAAAAATATGATAAAAGTTTAAAAGTAAAGAACCAAAACATTTTTTTTTTTCAAATAAGGTTTGCGTCATGCAACTGATGAACGATGCTCCTCCCATTTTAAAGCGAAGCCATGAGCATTGGACATTACAACAATGTTTGAATTATTTATTTGATAAAATAGGATAATTTTTAGAAGTATCTCATAAATTACGATGTAATAATTAAAAATTATTTTTTTCTTTCATTCACCGATTGAGATCATTTTTATATTATTGAGATTATTTTTATATTCTTAATTTTTTACTTAATTTTTTTTTATTTATATTAACTCAATTATTATCTATCTTACAAAACAGATTAAACATTTTAAATTTTATCATATTTAAAAAATAAAGATCATTTATAAATTAAAACTGCCAACTCAAATTCTAACTCATTATTTCAAATTAAAATCTCATAATTAGTAATTTTTTTATGATACTTATCAAAAATTAAGTTAAGAGAAAGAATCCAAACATGTTTAGTAGAAGCCAGGACTTAAAATTTTGAAAAAAAAAATTAAAACACATAGATAATAATAATTTTTTCAATTTAAACTTTTTTATCCAAAATTTCAATTATATAAAAAAAGACTCTAAAAATTTTGTCCAAAGTTACAAATTAAAACAAATACCACAATTTATGTTTTTATGATACTTATCAAAAATTAATTAGAAAAAATGAGTAGCAAAACACATATAATAACTGTAAAACTTAAAATTTTAATAAAAATTAAAATCAATAAATTATTATAATTTTTTTAATTTAAACTTTTTTTGCACCAAAGTTTAACTATATAAGATACTTGATACTAATTTTGTTTAGTATTATAAACACTCGTCATTTCTAATCTATATAAACAGGATAAATTTAAATAATGTCTACTTTATAAATTAAAATTCGATTAAAAATTATGTTTTTCATTTATCAATTACAATCATTTTTAACTTTTCACTGAATTTTTATTATGGACACCACTATCATCTATTTTACAAAATAATTTGATCATTTTAAATTTTATCAAATTCAAATTTCTAACTTAAATTCTATCTCAATTATAATTTCTAAAAAATTAAACATTTTAAATTAAAATTTCATAATTTATATTTTCTTTTATGGTGTTTATCAAAATTAATTGAAGAGAGAAAGAAACCAAAATA
>JAVXUM010000013.1:4260773-4273099 GCA_035590655.1 Pouteria glomerata | reverse complement strand
AAAATTAGACATTCTACTAAACGGCTAAATTTAGTCCCAGTATATCTCTAGATCCCTCTTTTTTGGAGAAGCAATCTCAAAAAATGGTAAACCCTCTGACCGGTGTAGCATAACACTTAACATTGACCCTTGAGCAAAAACGGTGGATTTCTAATGAAGCTGCGGCTTTTCAACCACAGAGAGCAATACTTGCATGCCAATAAAGAAATCCCAATATAAAGAAAAGGGGGGCTAATGGGCCCAAAATGTGAAGGAATGGACGATTACTGGTTCTCCAATTTCACTGAAGCAAAACACAGAATGATTTTGAAAATATTTTATTCTGCAAGTATCCAATCAGGACCAGACTTTACGGATTTTTCTTTTCTTTCTTTTTCTCTTTTTGTCACAAAAGCAAGTTATTCGAGGCTCTGAGCTAATTTCTTGTATAGAAAACAGAGCACATGTCCTGGAGCCAAATTCTAGATGAAGAAAATAATCTGGAAACTGAAAGTTGGAGTGGACCCCAGGTGTTCCAGGGACAAGCCTACGAGGGAAAATGGAACCAAGGAAATTAGAGTGTTGGCGTGGAAACATAGCCCCTTTCAGGCTTTTAGCGCCTTATCAAGCTTGTACCATAATACATATGAAGTTGATAAAAATATTCAGTGAACCCTCATCATTTCATGCCTCTGTGAACCACAAATTACGCTCACTCTGGCAAGAGGTTTTCAGGAAAAATAGAAAAACTGATCAAGTATTACCTGGGATGGTGGGTGGGGACCCCTGCTCTCCATAACCAAGCTTCGCAGGTATTTTCAACTTTCGTTTCTCTCCTACACACATGCCCAACAGTCCTTGGTCCCATCCTACCAGAAACACATTGTTTTTCCCAAACAAAAATAGGTTACAATCTTCTATTAGTTGAATTGTCCACAAAATGCAGATATTCTTTAAAAAACATGTTTTAAAACTCAATTATGCACATACAGTGCTTACCTTTGATGCTACAAGGGCGTAAGCTCTATGCACCATTAAAAGAAACCCATCATGCTAGAATAATATTTTTAAATACACAAATAACATGCGAATAAACCAAATGTAGTCAAGCATTTACCATTGCATCATATACATTTCCACACACAGCATCTCCCACTCTCTCTCTCTCAAGTTTAGAGCTTGGTAATCAATGCATTAACATCTCTTAACATTACTTCAAAGTTTAAGACTGGTGTTTCAATATGGTTTTGCAAAATTTATGATGCACGCAATACATAGTCTGTAGATCATGGTCATGCTATTGAAGAAATTGCTACTATCCAAAAACAAGAGTGCAATTTAAATCCCATCATGCCTAGAAGAAACTATGACAAGATATATCTAGCTTCATACCCAGATATGCCAACAGAAATGTGTCGGTGTCATGCAGCAAGAGGTAGAGGCATACGGCTACCATCATGGTAAAATAGTTCTTTGGCAGGGCAGATGCAAGGAAGAATTGTGTTTATCTAGGTACTTAATTGTTTTTAAAAGTGTCAGACATAAGGCAGAAATAATATATGCATCAAATCTCTTTACATTATTATTTTTAATTACATTGTGTTTGTTGGATAGAGAATAGAAAAGAAGAAAGGGGAAGGGGGGATAATCACCATTTTCCTTTGTTTGGTTGGAGAGGAAAATGGAGATAAATGAAGAGGGAGTGGAAAATTGGGTGTGGGGCCTACTGCTTTTTATTCCAAAAGTTGGGAGGCAAAGAGGGGGGGAAAGGAGGAGAGAAGAGAGAGAAGAGAAAAGGGAAAGAGAAAAGTGGGATAAAAAATTTAAAAATGTGCAAACCACTCTTGTTTTAAATAATGTTTAGCACAGAAAATAAATTATAACATATCTATTTATATACATATTATCTTCCTTCTACTTTTCCACTCAACCAAACACACTCAAAGGATTAATATTTTATCTATTTTCCTTCATTCCACTCTTCCTTCCTCCCACTTTTCCTTCCTCTCACTTTTTCCACTGTACCAAACATGATGTTAGTCTCTTTCCTAAATAAACCAAGTCTTTCATGTTTGTCTTATCATGTAGAAAACATAGGACAGATCTTCAGTTGTGCATTGCTTCCCCCAGGTGCTGGCCTTTTTGGTTGCTAATATCTTAGGTTCGTTTATGCTTCATATTTTTAACAAGAAGGAAAGCATGCACTAACATAAGAAACGTACCAATCTACACACAAATTCGAAAATACTACCTTCCTTAATTGACTACCACACATATGGATCTGAGAATTTGGCTTCATATTATACTGCTCTACCTTAGCTTTTCAATACATTTCCAAGTGAAAAGGAAATAGCTGAATATTTGTGAAAGAAAAAGGTAATTGGGTCTCTCTTTTCTTTTGATAAGTAAATGGTCATTCTTTTATAAGTAATTGTCCATTAAATTATCACATACCCTTAATCACTTGACCGCTGCCAAGTTCAAACTCAATTGGGTCACCCCTTTCAAAGCTGGAATCAAAGACGGTTCCATCTGTGAGTTTACCCTGCCATGATAAGGGAAACTAACACTAGTAAGAAAATGACAGGCAGATCGGAAGTGTAGCATTTGTTTAAAGGTTCAACTTTTTCCAGAAAAAAAAATATAAACCACTGCATCGAATATCATTTATAGTGCTAAATGGTTAGTAACCAAAGTTGTAAATACATAGATAGCATCTGAATCTGGCATATCATTAAGAGAGGAACAAGTGAACTCTTAACTTTAAGAAATAAATTGAAGGGGTGGACAAACTATAAGGGAAATCAAAGCAAGGTCCAAATAAAATTTTTCATGGTAATTTGTCTTCACATAAACATAAAGGGCATGATGTGGGGAAAAAGGTTTCTGCAGATTTTAGAAGTTACATCAAAAGATTAAACATGAAATTAGCAAAGACATAAATCGCTAGGAATATGATATGAATAACGAGAAAGAATGAGAAATTTTTATTTTGTATCTTTTTTAGCTTGGCAGATTTAATTTTCCTCTACACTTCATTATGTTGTCATTAAATCCATCTACTGGCATATATATACCTTCCCTACAAGCATGAACTCTTCGCATCCATATATACTTCAAGGCTGTCTAAATATGAGGGCAGAACAAGGCCATGACTCACCCGATAGTGTACTTTGATTCTATCACCTTTGTGTGCCTGAATGTCACAAGATTTTGGCTTATACTGCAAGAACGGAAAGAAGATCCAAAAGTCAAATAAGCAAGAAATGAATAGAAACCGGAATAAATATTTTTTGGTTTTTATTTACATGCATAGCAATGCGCACATTTTAATGCCCTCGATTCCCTCAACTATCTCATTAATATTTTAGTTAGAAACTGAACACATGAAGTGTAGAAGAAAAAAAAGTCAGATCCGCAAAAGAAAAAAAAAGTGGTCATGTATCTGCTATTTCTATCATCAGTAAACTAACTTTACAATTTCCTCAATTTTGAGAAAGGCAGTGCAATTATCATCATCAAAAGCATCCTCCTGAAATCATGAAAACCATAAAAAATGCAAATTCTAATGTTCATTTGGGAATAAAAGAAAGTGATTATTTAATTCTTAACCGGTTAACTATCACATGATATTAGGTTGTCCATTATATAAAAAAAATGTTGTTGATGTCGCAACAAGAAACATAACTAACTTCTTAAAATTGACAGCTATGCAATCCTATTATCTATCATAAAGGAAAGATATTGCAGAAATTAGCCTCACTTAATTCTGAAATGACGGTTTATCCATCATTTTAACTTCATTTCAAAATGATGGTTCATTTAATTCTCAGATGATACACCACTAAATCTTATCTTCATTTTTCTTGATACTTGAGCTCGGACTTTCTCTAAATGACAATCGATTGCCATCAAATGGCCACAAATTTCAGAACTACCCAACCACCTTTGCTCTGCAAGGGTTTTCAACAAAATAAAACACAGGTAGACCAAAGTTCGCAGGCCAAGAACTCCATCAGAAAATAACATGCCTCCAACTGTTAAAATACAAGATTGTTCCCTTGCTTTAGGTGAAAATCTAACAGAATCCCATTGAGGCTAAACAGAGCTGAATCACAACAAAAACCAGTCAATAGAACAGCAACGACAACTGATTCTTGATCTATTGAATGTAATGTGAAAAATAAAACAAAGAACTGAAATGAAATTAGAAATCCGTGATATAAATCTATTCCGAACAATGAAAGAGAAAATATAGGAATTCACCTTTACGCCGATCTGTAACTCAGTAACGTCCCCCGAATTCTTCGCCCAAGCTGGAAAACAAAGTAGTGTGTTAAAGTCGATACCGAAATCAACATTCTCGAAATGTTAATTGGAATATCAATCTCTTTTCTGCGAGCGATTAGGTCTACCGAAAAGCTCAGTCACAAGTCACTGAACAACAGAGGTGATAAACTAATTACCCGATGAGATAAGAACCAACAGAAGTAATACGGAACCAGCCTTCGATGCGCTGCTGAAACCCATCTTCACCCTCTCTCTCTCTCTCTCTCTCTCTCTCTGATGTTCTAATACTGGGTGGAATTACAAAACAAAGGCAGCAATTGAAGCGGCGATTCCAAGGACCCGTGTCCACGGTAGCCAAACATGGAGCCGTGCCATGACGCGGATTGCAACGTCGCCAAGCTTTGAAAGTTGAGCCAATTACATTACGCCACGTAAGAATATTGATATCTTTATGACGCCACGATTTTTGATTGGTTAAGATACAAAATAAAATTTATATAACGAATTTGACCATTGATCTAATATTTGCACGCTGAAATTTTATTTTACTTATTAATAATTGAAATTTTGTCCATGTATACCTTTAACACGGACAAAACTCGTTATTAATATTATATAACAGATCACAAGTAAGAAAAAAATTAAATTATTAAATTCTTAGTTTTTAATTATGATTATTAAAAAACTTTAAATATTTAATTTGTTACATTGATAATTAACATTGGTACGTTTAACTTGAGATTGTAAGAAATTAAAATTTTTAATTGTTATAGTTAAAAATTCAATTAGTAAAATGAAATTGGTAAGAAAGCCTGAGAGACAAAATAAAATTTTCCTAACAACTTTTCAATACAAGTTGATACTAATTTTAGATTAATATTAAAAATTAATATAGAAGACTATTTAGTTTAGGCTTCACAAAAAAATTTGGATTTTCCTTTTTTAAGTTTTGTTGCTTGGCATAACATTTAAAAAAAAAAAAAAATAATCTTGATGTACCCTCTAGGCCGTGACCAGAAATTATAAACATCTTTCTAGCGGCAAAACTCATTTTTCACCGAATTAATCACCGAACAATGAAGAGAACTACTAGAAAAAATTATTAATTAAATGATATCTACTTGAGAAAAAAAAAATAAAACAAAAAAAAAATACTGAGAGGTAATCTTACTTAAATTTGACATCTCATTAAACTTTTACTAATTCAAAAAGCGGCATTTAATTCTCTCCAAGTGTGTAAAGATGGTCGAGTCAATTTTGACGTGATCCTATTTTAACTCGACTTGATTTTGGTTATATGTCCACACAATTTGATCCAACAACTCTCTTCTATCTCTGCATTTGATTCGCTATTTGACCTTCACCTTACAAATTTAATTTTATTATTATTATTTTTTTTAATTATTTATTTACACTAAACCAAAACAGATGAGCATGAGTATTTTTATAATATTGAGGGTAAGGATTTGGTTTATTCCCCCATTCGCAATAGAAAAAACCCAACCCCTATGAACATACAATGATTATTAATGTAATTTGTTTATTTTTAAAATCAATTAATTAATTATTTTATTTTAAGTTAATGTTATAATTTAATTCAATTTAAAAAAAATATTAAAAATATATAGTCTTAATAGGCAAAGGTTAGGATCACGATTGAATATGCCTCACCTAATCCAACCTAATTTTCCATGGACAAATCGAATCTTATTAAGATTGCCATTTTACACGCGTAAATCCTTCTAATTAAATTATATTTTGCTTAATTTTTGTGAATATAATATTAATTATCAATCTCATTTGAATTTGATTATACTTTAAATAATTATTATTTTATTATTAAATAAAAAAAAGTACACCCTCACTTTTCCTTGGTAATCTACAAAACAAAAACTGTTAGTGGTTTGATTGGCAAAAAAAATTTCTAGTTAAGGGCTCTCTATTGCCCAAGTGAACACTTTGCTTAATCATATCATATTTTAACTTACTCGATCCCTATTCGTACCTTACTTAATTTGAATGGTCATCTCGATTAATCTGTCCGTACCCTACTTGATTCCTGTTATAAATAGATATGAAATTTGAAGATTTTTTATGAATTAAGTAGGATATAAGGATATTTTTTTAAAAAAATTGAAGATCATATAGGGTGCAAATATGAGTTTGTCATTGACTTGTATCATAAAAGAACCCCAAAAAATTTCTGAATTCTCTAACCGACTTGTGTTAATTGCCTTAGACTTGAATATGGGGATCAGAACTAAATTGATACTTATGCAAATATACTTGAATCAAAATTTAGACTTTTTTTTTTTTAAAGGTAAATGGGGAAGGGGAGCCACTGGGATCAAACCCGAGACCATGAGCGAGAGAAAGAGATGTTCTGCGACATAAATTAAAGGCCACGCTCAAACAGTTAGGCTTATGAAATTTGGACTTGATACTTGAATCTATAATCTAAAATTTTAATTTTTTGTATTTTTTTATTATTTCGGGTACCCAATTCCTAGCTAGAATCCTCATTCCTCATTTGGACAGAGATAAGGGTAAAATAAATTTTTAAATAAGGTATGAGAGTTAATTTGGCTTTGAAAATAAACATATTGTCCCCTATCCGTTTCATACATATCCCTAATGTTATTGTACTCCCACATTTTTATGAATTAATAAATTTTAATGAGATGAATCAATAAATGCAGTTTAATCTTTCATCTCACCACTACAGCTCTTATAATGAATTTTCACTGCAATTTCTAAAACTCTTCTCGGGTACTATAAGCATTAATTATTATTTACAATAAGAAATTGTATAATTATCAGTTTCTCCTATATATTTATTTTCATGTTGCATATATTATTGTGAAAATTTTACTCATTTTTCTATATATTATCTTAACCATTGATAAATGAACGAAACACTTCGTCCTCCCAACTAACATTGTTCATAATTTTATACCAAGTAAAAAAGGGTTGTAGGAGGCGGTAATAAATTAAATTTTTACACTACAGGAGATATAGTAAATGAATAAAGAATTCAGATTTAATTATAATGATCTAACCATTCTAAGTTAATTTAATTAAAATTAATATTAAAATTAAAATTAAAATTAAAAAAAACAAGACAATCAATATAAAAATATAAAAAATTATATGTCATTAAAATATAATTAAACCTAAACCATTCATTCATCTTAACTCTTGCAATGCAAAAACTCATTGCCCCCGAAACCATCAAATCGAAGTTACTTGGCCATTTGAATTTGAAAACTAGAAATAATCCATACATGAATTTAATTAAAAAAACACACTTTATTTGGCAATGGCAATTCTATTACAAAATACAAATACAATAATGTGTCAATAGCTTTTTTAATTTAAAAAAAAATTATTGAATTTTTTTATTTTAAATCGATTCGACATATAGCAAAAATACTTAGTGCAACAATGATGATGTCATACCATTAATATAACGTGACAAGATAAATCATCCTTAATATGACTATATTGAATTTTAATTACAAATTTAACCTTTAAACAGCACGTATACTTTTAATTTATTAATCATTTACATCATGTCAAGTTAATGGCATAATATCAACCATTGTATCGAGTATTTTTACATCATTTTAGAGTGAATAACATTGTATATTGAAATTGTATAATTAACAAATAGAAGTATATATTTAGAGATATATTGGCATCATTTGAAGTTATAAAAAAATACAAAATTCTATAAATTATTACAAACATGAATTATAAAAAAACATGAGACATTAACTTTTATAATTTTATACAACTCCAAACACACCTATTATATAAGATACGGAGTAAACTATACAAGAAAATAGAATATTTTAACAATTCAAGCTAACAGAATAATCAGTATAATAAATAAGAGAATATAATATTTTATACAAGAGAACAGAATATTCTAATAATTTTATTTTGTTTTTGCTTTGTTTATTAGATTACTTGTAAATGTTATTTTTTCATAAAATTAATATTTTTCAAAAGAAATAACAAAAAAAATACTTTAGGTAATACCCTCGCACGCACAAAAGTGTAGATCTACCTCTAGGATATATAATTGTTTTATTTTAAGTTAAAGTTATAATTAATTTAATTCAAAAAATATATTAAAAATACATAGTATCAATTAGCTAAGGTTAGAATTATGGTCGAACATACCTGACCTAATCCAACCTAATTTTTGCAAGGACAAATCGAACTGCTCAATATTTTTACACGCGTAGATCCTTCTAAATAGATTCCGTTTTGTTTTAATTTTTATGAATATAACTGTAATTATGAATCCCATTTGAATTTAATTACATTTTAAGAAATTATTATTTTATTATTAAATAAAAAAAATGTATACCCTCACTTTCCCTTGGTAATTTACAAAACAAAAACCGTCAGTGGTCCGATCAGGCAAGAAATTACTTGTTAAGGGCTCTCTACTGCCCAAGTTAACAATTTACTTCATCACTTTCGCTTCAAGCTTTGGGGAATATGAAATGAGAGGGCGTAATGGATCATTAATGATCTTTGTTTTAAAGCATAATATCTTCGCTTTAATGCATAATATTAAAAAAAAATTAACTTAAAATATGGTATCAATTACTTTATATTGTACGGTGTTTAGCTTAAACATGGCAGTTACCATACTTTAATTTCAATTTATTAATATATAACCTAAAACTTTAATTAACCATGAATCGTTTGTTAAACTGCCTCTCTCGGAATACTATAAACATTAATTATTATTTACCACAAGAAACGGTTCAATTATTTGTTTCTCTCATATATTTAATTAGTTTCTGTTCTGTGCTTAAAAGTATCCGTTTGACAAATATATATCTGTTAAAATTAATAACTAAATTTGTATAATAGATTTTCATGTCGCATACATTATTGTGAAAGTTTTATCCATTTTTCTATATATTATCATAACCACTGTTTTCAAATTAAACACTAAATGACCGCTACACTTCAACCTCTCAATTAACATTGTTCAAAATTTTATACCTAGCAAATAGAAGTTACTTTGACCATTTGAATTTGATCAAAACTAGAAATAATCCATACAGGAATTTAATTAAACATAATTAACACTTTATCTGGCAATTCTGCTACAAAATATATTTACAATAATGCGTAAATAATATTTTTGTAATTAAAAGAAGTTTATTAAATTTTTTTATTTTAAATCAATATATATATAAAAAAAAAAAAAAGGTTAGTACAACGATGATGATGCCACACCGTTAATACAACGCGATAAAATAAATTATCCTAAACATAACTATGTTGATTACTAGTTGTAAATTTAACCTTTAAAGTGCACATATACTTTTAATTTATTAATTTTTTTTATATCACGTTAAGTTAATGATGTAATATCACCATTGCATCAAATATTTCTTACATCATTTTGGAGAGAATAACTTTATATATTTAAATTGTATAATTAAAAAATAGAAGTGTATATATATTTATAGGTTTAGAGATATATTAAATATAATACCGAGTAAATTATACAAAAAAAAAATAAAAAATTCTAATGATAAGAGGTAATAGAATATTTTCTATAACAAACAAGAGAATATAATATTTTGAACAAGGGAACAAAGTATTCTAACAATTTTATTTTATTTTATTTTTCTTTGTTTATTCTTGTAATTGTTATTTTTCACATAAAATTAATATTTTTCGAAAGAAATAACAAAAAAATACTTTAGGCAAATACGCACTCGCGCATAAAAGTGTGGATTCACCTCTAGTGTATATATATATATATGTGTGTGTGTGTGTATTTATATTCCCTCTGTGAATAGCTTCATGGCTTACTTGGGGACGTGGGTGCGGCAGCGGTTGATTGGGTTACAACCGCGGCGGTAGTGGTTGGCTTCTCGGGGAGGGCCTTTCGGGTCCTGGCACTTGTGGGTTTTCGGGTCGGGTTGGCATGGAAATGTAAGTTGAGTGAACTTTAGGAATCTCGGTGTCGGCGACGGCCAGGGAGGGTTGGCTTCCACGCTGCTAACCGTCATTATCACCATGCTGATGACAGCCAGACACAGCACCAATGCTGTTGTCTTCTTCATCGTCTTGATCTTGCAGACTTCTTCTTTCCGACGATCTCTTGCAGTTTAATTAAGTTGGTAATTGATTAATAATTAATTAATGGTGGTGGTGAAATGGGTATGCTTTGGTTCTTTAATTATATAGGCGTTGGAAAGTGGTTTATTGGCCTAAACTGGAACCGGTTGATAATTAATTACTAGTTAGGGCTGGGAATTTAATGACTAAGATGGAATCACCGAATCCGCTTTGGAGAGAGAGAGAGAGGGGGTGTATATTGTGATGAAATTTAGAGCTGCAGTGAAAAAATTAAACGGGTTTTAGAGGTTTTAATTTAATTTAATTATAAATAATTTTTAAAATAAAAATAAAAATTTAAAAAATTTGATTAGAATATACAGAATATTAAAAATCACATGTAATTTATGTACAAATAAATCTGATAGAATAAATATTTATTGTTAATGTAAAAATGAAAGGTGGTGATAATCGAGATAGAGTAAATATTATCAATGTAAGAGTATATTTACTATGCTTTTTATGTAACGACAATTTGATCTTTATTTAATTAATGAATAATTTAATGTGATATTTTTTATTTATTAGATTAACAAATGTTTAAATTAATATTTTTTGTCTTTTCTCACTTTCTTGCAAAATCAAATTTTAGTTTTTTAAAAAAATTAATAAAATAACGATCAAAATGCTCTTAAAGAGACAAGTAATTTGAATAATTAATTTTAAAATTTAAATTTTGTAAATTTATTTTTATTTATAAATTTTTTTTAACAATGAATTTTCTTATTGATTTAGTAATTAACGGAATTTGGATAATTAACTTTAAAATATATTTTTTTATGTTTATCTTTTCGTTTTACAATTTTAATATGACAAAAATTACTAATTGATTTACAAGTAGATTCATTTACTAATTAATTGAAACATAAATAATTTAAATAATTAGTTTTTTTTGAGTTTTATATATTTTTATTTTAATCATGAAAATTGATTTAATATAAAATTAAAAACATTAATTTGGACAATTAGTTATTAAAATTAAATTATATATATTTTTCTTTTAATTATGAAAATTAGTTTAATAATAAATTTAAACATGAGTAGCTTGAATAGTTAGTTCTAAAATTTGAATTTTATATACTTATCTTTTAGTCATGAAAATTATATAATTTGATAAAAAAAAATTTACTAATTAGCCGAAATATTAGTTTGGTTAATTAGTTATTAAGACCCTGTTTGGTTAACCAAATTTTACCAAATTTTAACCACTTTTTGTAATTTCTTTTAATTAAATTTTAACACATAGTACCTTTATATCAAATTAACTGTATTTTATTGAATTTTACATGTTTGTATTTTAGTTATAAAAATAATTTAATAGTAAATTTTACTAATTTATTTATTAATTAAGGAGAACATAACTAGTTTAGATAATTAATTTTAAAATTTGAATTATATATATTTATTTTTTAGTCATAAAAATTGATTTAGTAAAAAGGTAACATTTCGTTGCGAAAAAAAAAAAACAATGATTTGTTATATCACATTATGTAAATAGCGTAATATCGTCAGTGCACCCAATATTTTATTTAAACATACATCTTTTTAAAGAAAATGAATAATTTCCAATATTAAAATTGTTGGAATTCATAGTTTTAATCATGATTTTTTTTGCTCATTATTCTTTTGTTGCTAAATTTAAGTTAATATTTATGTATGGTCTATATATTATTAAATTTGTATCTAATATGGAATTGAAAGAATTTCATGTGAATTACCAACCAAAAAAAAAAAAAAATTTCATGTAGACTTTATAGTCCTATATTTAATTGTTCAAAATTATAAATAGATCGAATGAAAATTAGTTTCAAAGCAGGAACTTTAGTGATATGAAAGTGGGTTTATACCACATTGGAAAATCATGAAAAATTTCATGAATTTACATATATGCTAAAGTT
>JAVXUM010000013.1:4226177-4237315 GCA_035590655.1 Pouteria glomerata | reverse complement strand
TATAAAATTATATAAAATTTAAAAGTTAGTGTCTCATTTTTTGTATTGTGAGTAAAAAGATAATATTTTATAATCTCATAATTTGTGTTTGTAGAGATTTGTAAAATTTTATTTTATTTTGTGTAATGCCAAACGCACCCTGACAAAAAAAACAAAAAATGGCGGTGATATAGAATAATTCGAGGGATATTTCGGTAATTTAAATCAAAAATATTGTTCGTTCGGGACCACTCCTTCCCCCACCACTGAACGTTTCTTTCGTTTATTTTTGTTTGATTAAATATTTTAATAGTTTTTAATTTAAAATTTGATATTTTAAAATAACTTTTTTTATATCCTCTTGGTTTCTTCTCTTTCGCTTCTTCCGCGGATTTCGCTGTTATACGCCAACACCAGTAATCGAATTCTCTCTCTCTCTCTCTCTCTCTCTCTCTCGTTTTCAACGACATCTCTCTTGCATTGTTGATCCGAATATTCATCTCCCTCTACAATCCTTTCTTTCTTTCTTTCTCTCTCTTCTTTGTCATCTGAAAGCATCTTTTTGGATCGATGGTAAGCTTAACCTCTTTCAATCTCTGGATTTTTTACAATCTTGTATGTAATTATCAATTTTGAGTTTTTAGGGTTTCATTATTTAATATTCCGGTCAGTATGCAGTCTGGAATTGAAATTGCATTTTGACTGGTTTTGATTTTAACGCGATTATGTGCGTGCTTTTTTGTCTCAACCAAGAGTGTTGATCAGCCATTCCGTTGAATATTTCAATTGATGCTTCAGGATTTCAAGAAAGTGTTGTTTGGTTGTTTACACTAATTCCGACTTTTTTCTATTGTGCCGAGTGATAGCCCTTGTTATGGGAAAGTTAAAAGTGTTCTGCAACTTGAGAATCCCAAATCTATAGTCTTACAATTGTTTTTAACATTGGCAGTTTCCAATAGAAAAACACGTAATTGACCTTTGATAAATCAGTGATTCTGTATGATAGGCAATTTTAATTCATACACAACAGTCCTGCTTCTTTTTTTATCGTAGTTAATACGTTGCTGAAGTTAGTACCAATATCACAGTAGAGGATTCCTTTATGGTTTTGATTTATTTTTGGCAACTACAAATTTGTTGTCACTTGTTTGATATATTTCCCTTTCTTTTAATTATTTTTCCGCTTAATATCCAAAATTTGCCTTAAGTCAAAGTTCCTCTCTCTCTCTCTCATATTAATTTCTGCACTAGACTATGAGCGTTCTTTGTGAGTTCCTGGTTGAGACCAAAGCAAGTCCAATCTGGCATTGCATCACCATCCGTAATTCCTTTGTTAACCTTCTCTCACTTACCCGCTGCATTATTTAGGCTCCGTTTGGAGCAAGTAAAAACTTAAAAAAACGGTGACAAACACTGAAAAATTCTAAAAATTATTTACTTTTAATCTTACTGCGCGAATTACAAACTCACAATTTATCTCACTTTATCTCATTTTATCTTATTTTTTATCACTCCAAATGCACCTGTAGTATCATATCTAAGAAACAATGATACGGTACAGGGTAAGGATACTAATACATCAATTTTAAAGAAAAATAAGGATACGGATACAATAACAAAAATATAAGCTTTATTAGCTCTATACATAAATTTAATATTCATAATAAAACTAATTAAATTTCAACATACTAAACAAAACAAAATGTGAGGTGGAAGATTTTTTCATTTTTAGGGGTTTTGGCTCCTCAAATTTAGGCTTGTCTTAATCATACATTTGGAGAAGAGATGATAAAATAATTAGACACGGCTTGTAATTGTGTTTGACACGTATTTTAGAGTGTCAGAAGAGTGTGTCTGATACATGTCACATACGGATGTGGCACCCATTATGAAGTGTAAGTTTCCCTTTTATCTTTTCCCCACTCTTTTGGCATGTGAAGGCTTTTAGCTTGCTGGTGTTATATTAATTCCTTATCATCAGACCACTGATTTGTCCCGTTGTTTTAGCAGAAGGGTATCATCTGATGTGAATGGAAACAAAATGTACTGATGTTTGTTTCTTGGACTAAGCTGTACCCTTTGTTTGCTGAAGTTACATTGGACATTTTGCAGATCACAAGAATCAATTTTGGAAGATACCCACTGATTGCAGCTTGTGAAGGCTGCGTTCAAGCATGTTGATAACTTTTTGGCTGCTGTTTAATCTCCTCAGCAATGAGAAGAGTGACGTCTTGCATTTTATGCCACATTTTAACACTAATATATATCTACAAGGAAATGAGATACACCGTGTTGCCAGTGTAGAAACCTCTGTCTGGAGGTTAGAAGTCCATTGAACAAACTTTGACTTATCACTCACCACAATCTAACCATGGAAAGGTGAGTTTCTTGGTATTGTTCTTGACTTTATAGAATCGTTGGCTCTCTCTCTTTTTTAGATACTTATGCTTGTTTATTCTGATGCTTGGTTCATTCAGGTATAAAGTTTTGGAGGAGCTTGGAGATGGTACCTGTGGCAGTGTATATAAAGCTTTCAATTTGGAGACATCTGAGATTGTAATTGATTCTTTGCTTTGAGAAGATCATGCTTTTATGCTTATAATTGTTTTTCTAATTTGAATTCTGTAACCAGATACAAAATTGCCTCTCAACCTTTCCTCATTTAGATAGAACATCCTTTGTTGAAGTTCTATTTTGAAGTATTAAAGATGATCAATAAATTTAAAGCAAACACATTATCATTTAGAGTAATTGCTTTAGATCTTTGTTATTTGTAGCTATGAAGAACTATTTATTCTGCAACAAGGTGAAGTCCAGGATGGACCCAGGGTTGTGATCAGGTGGGGGTGACTTGTAGGGTAAAAAGTATATGCTGACAGATTTGTAAAGCTATACACAGAAAATTAGAAAATAGCTATATAATATAAGGGGAAAAAAATTAGTTGTATGTGGGTCCGCCCCTAGGTGAAGTAAGAGGGGATGATAAATTATTAGCATATGGTTTATTTTCGCGATTAGTGGTTTTATTCGGTGTTCTTCTAGAGATGTCTAGCTCCAGTTTTTATCTTTTTACTAACTTTATGCAATAATGAAAACTTAATTTATATGTTTACCTCAAATACAATTCATGCTCAAAGCAAAAGGTTTTTGTCTAAATGCGAAACGATTTTAATGCTCATTTCTGTTATACTGTTTCTTAATTGACTCGTTGAAAAGTAAAATTGACCCTTTGAAAGCACAACTTGCTTCCTCGGGTTAAATAATCTGGGTGTAGGATGAATTTTGTGGTGTTTTGTTGGCTATTTCCTCTTTCAAACAAAGATGCTTCAATTGGAAGTCTTGGAGACAGTTGCACTTAGACCTGATGCTTGTGGCACTGTTTTTTCCCTAGTGTTGGTTTGCCAATTGAGGTGTTGGTTTGGCAACAGAGAGGTGCAGCATTGTATTTCCTGGTTGTAACTTTATAAATTCATTGCTCTTTGCCAAAATTTGGGTTTCTTCTTGAAATATTCAGTATTTGATCATTCATTCAACAATTTACTATTCCTCCATATCTAGCCCACTGATTTGCCTTCTGAACTTAATTGCATGATTGAGAATGACCACCTATGTTTTGTTATTGTTGTTAGCTATTATTTGAAGATTGATTAGACTTATCACAGGTTGCCGTGAAGAAAATGAAGAGAAAATTTTATTCCTGGGAAGAATGCATGAATCTACGAGAAGTTAAGGTATCTTAATTTTTTTATTCTTTAAATTGTATATTGACCCCACCTAGTGGGAAAAGGCTTGGTTTGGTTTGGTTTGGTTTAAATTGTATATTGAACTTGTATACCATTCTCGTTAAATTCTGCCTGTTTTTAAAGCACTACATGCCTATGAATGTGTATGATGAAGGATGACATGGTTTTTGTTTTCTTTTTCTTTGGCAGTCCCTCCGTAAATTGAATCATCCTAACATCATAAAGTTGAAGGAGATTGTCAGGGAAAACAATGAGCTTTTCTTCATATTTGATTACATGGTAGGATTTGATCCTTTGTGCTCTTTTTAACCGTTTATGTAGCAGAAAAGTTTTCAACTTCTTTTGGCCACATAATAAGAGACTTAAAAATATGATTTTATGCTGTTGTATTCAATTAGGATAAGATCTTTGGTCATGTATATATTTTTTTTGTCTTTTCTTTCCTTTTGCTTTCTTTCTTTCTTTTTTTTTTTTAATTCTTTTTCTGATAGGGCCTACAGGTTATATTTTCTGACTAACTTGATGCTGTTTTCCTAATTAATTCCCACAATATTGTGGCCTTGTGTCTTGAATGCCTAGCTTACTGAAAGGGCAGGCCAGTGCACTTGGCTCCCACCTCTGCAAGAGCCTAGCTTATTGATTCTGTTAATGCCTAGCTTACTAAAAGGGCAGGCCTGCGCAGTGCACTTGGTACTCACCCCTGCAGGAGCCTAGCTTATTGATTCTGTTAATTTTATTTGATGCATTGGATCCTAGGAGTGGTGGATTTGGTTTTAACTGCCATTGAAACAAGTTGAAAGCCAGAGGTATTTAGGTTTGGTATATATTTCTGGAAATAGGCCATGGTTAATGAGCTTTGTACCCTTTTCACTTTAGTTGGACAATGAGATTTCTTCAGCTAATTTCCAGAAGCAATCAAAGTTTCTGTTTGTGTTGGTTTAGGTACTGTCATTGGTTACTAATCGAATATATGAATATATGTTGGCATTGGTTACACGAGGGATTTCCGTTAGAATGTCTGAGCAAACTTACTCCTAAATGTCTTGCTCGGTACCTGAATAGGGAAGTGGAAAAACCATTATCAAAAAAGTTGTTGAATGATATTACTATCAATGCCTTCCATTTTTACCATAAAAGCCAATAGAATGTCGGGTATTTTTTTTTTTTTTTTTTTTTCTCATAAATAATGTGTAGCAAACATCTTCCGTAGAATGTAAGGTTCAGTCTGTCCTTATTTTCTCTTCAATCTTTAACTAGATATGGTAATATTGACTTTCTGTGTTTCACTAGAAGACATTGTTTGGCAGATAGCCATATTTGGTTTACTAACTGTAGATGCTTACATCCAATATTGCATGCACTGTGAGCATAACCTCATTCCACGAGGAATAGTTTCCTGGAATCCTAGTTATTTCATCTGGCTTGTGTTGGAGCTGATTTTTGAGAAATGGTGGAAATTTTTTGTGAGCATCTTAGATTTTTTGTGGTGGAGAGGTCCATGAAAGCAGATAGGATTCTAATCACACGAGTTTATTTTACCTCCTGACTTTTTTCATTGGTGGTTAGATCTTACTCTAAAATGTTTAGATTGTTAGGTACGTCTCAATCTGAATTTAATTTACTTATACTTGAATCTGGACTTTTGTCTCTCCAGGAATATAATTTGTATCAAATAATGAGGTGCCGACAAAAGCCCTTTTCAGAGGAAGAGATTAGAGCCTACATGTCTCAGGTGCTGCAAGGACTTGCCCACATGCACAGAAATGGATATTTTCACAGGGACTTAAAACCTGGTATAAATTCCTCAAAAGCATACTCATGTAATTTATGGCTTTACGTATTTTATCTAGTCACTGGGGGTAGTTTCCTTGAAAGCCGTATAATCAAACCTCCTTTCTGCCTTTCAAGAGAATTTGCTGGTGACAAATGACATCATTAAAATTGCTGACTTTGGACTGGCCAGAGAAGTCCCATCAATGCCCCCATTTACCGATTATGTTTCCACTCGGTGGTAAGTGGTTTTTAATTTATTGTTACGGCTTTGGGTACGTGTTGATCGTTCCCACTGATTATTCAGTTGTTTTAGATGCTTTCTTTCAGTAACTTACCTTGTGTTGAAATTGTAAACCTGTTAAAGGTACCGGGCACCAGAAGTCTTGTTTCAATCCCAAACATATACTCCTGCCATTGGTATGTAATGTACATCGAATTTCAAAATCTTCTTGATTCCTTGTTAAGTGTTAAAGAAACTGCTGCAATGCTCATTGGTTTGGTTGATCAGGTGAAACTACCCATTCATGATGAAATTGTTCCATTTGTCAAACAGCCTTTCTTTTGCACTTCCCCTTCCGTTTTATGTTGATTACCTGTTGTCCCTAACTTTTTTACTTTCTTCCATTCAGTTGAACTTTTGAGTTCTGTTAGATCGGCACAATTTGTGTTTAACCCTGCCATTAGAGTATGTAATAGTTTATGAAGTGGTTAAACGTTTATAATCATCTCACGAGTGCACGTGTTTAGAGGAATGATTCATAAACATTGAGTCTGACCAATATCACATTTTTCATTCAAAGATGCCCATATACCTCTGCCTGACAATGAGACTTGCTGATCAAACACCGGGATTTTGAGCCCTCAATTGGGCTGAGCAACTGAACTGTAGAGGTGTTGGAGTAGTTGGACATTCCAGTCCCACCTTCGGTTGGGGATACCCCCTAGTATTATTAAAAAAAAAAAGAAAAGCATGAACTATTTAGGAAGCCACTTTGATGAGAGAATATTTTCTACCCAGATTTTGTGTGTGTGTGTGTTGAGATCTAGTTGTTTTTTTCGAATATTTTAAACTTGTACACTAGCCATGTTTTGCTTGTTGACTGATGACTGACAATTGCACACCTGTCCAGACACGTGGGCTGTTGGTGCAATACTAGCTGAGCTTTTTACGTTTTTTTTTTAAATATTTTAAACTTGTACACCAGGCATGTTTTGCTTGTTGACTGATGACTGACAATTGCACTCCTGTCCAGACATGTGGGCTGTTGGTGCAATACTAGCTGAGCTTTTCACATTGTGCCCTATTTTTCCTGGTGAAAGGTAATTTCATTACTTCTCTCAACATTTTTCACAAATAGGCAATTCTTTGCTTAGTGTTTAATCCATTAGTTCCGTATATAGGAGCATTTAGAAATGGCAAGTGTACTCGTGTAATAGTTAGATAATAAAGACACCACTTGGCACCTAGATAGATATTCTTGTCTGAGATCCTTGCTTGTGTATAACTTCTGAAGTGCATTGAGCTGAAAGATCACTTACTGTGTTTAAGTTAAATTACAAAATTTTGTTTGATTCTATCCAATTTGTTGACCTAAAACTATCGATAAATATGTATATTGACCTAAAACAGCAAAGGCTTTGTTGCTGTACAGCATATTACTCTCATTTCTTTCATGTGCAGTGAAATAGATCAATTGTACAAGATATGTTGTGTTCTTGGTACGCCAGATTGGACTATTTTCCCTGAAGTGAGGAACCTTTCACTCCTTATCAATATAAGCTATTCAGAGGTGATATGTTGTTTCATGGAGTAAACCAGATTATAATCATCATTTCTTTAATGAAGTAGTGTTTGCTTATTCTTTCCTCGTTGTTCTTGGTAGATTGTGCCTGCGAACCTGTCAGATGTCATTCCGAGTGCAAGCTTGGAAGCTGTGGATCTGATCAAGGTAGGTGCTTTGTGTGCAATTTTTACTTGCTCAAATGCGACTTGTTTTTAATTAATGAAGAAACTTTGGTGGGTTTCAATATTTAATTTCTTGATTCATTGCGCTTAGCAACTTTGTTCGTGGGACCCAATGAGGAGGCCAACTGCAGATCAGTCCTTGCAACATCCATTTTTCCATGTAATATGTGTTCTCAAGTTTGTCCACAACTTTCATATTATTGTTTTGTTTGATTACCTAACATGTGCCAATAAATAGGTTGGTACGAGGATTCCTCGTCCAATATGGGATCCTCTTCAGCTCAGGCTAAATAACATGGGTGAGAGATTGGATTATACGACTGGATATCCAATTGTACATGATTTAGGATAAAGACTTTTTCTGAGTGTATATTCTTTCTCCGATTGCTATGCAGGAACCACACCAAATCTTGAGTTAAAGCTATGGGACTTTGGCACTCAACCAGATGATTGTTTTCTTGGTTTGACACTTGCTGTGAAGCCCAGTGTGTCCAATCTGGGTAATAAATTTTGTCTTTGTTGTCCTGCTATTAACTGCTGGTTAAGGCATTCAGATGAGGTATTATGTTGAATGAATATTTGGACAATTGAACATTGTATGGAAAGAAATCTTTATATCATCTAATTTATTTAGACTGCATATAGGATTTCTCAGTATATATCATTATATATCGAGTTAGTTTGTGTTAGTGGATCAATTTATTTGATGATTCCACTTTAGAGGATGAGTTTGGGTCTGCGGTTTTGTTGACTTTAGAGGATGAGTAGTGTTTAGTTGACTTTAGTTGACTTCAGAATATGAGTAGTGTTTCACTTTGCTGTAGAAACCAAGGTCTGAAAACTTATAGTGACATGTCCATTTATGTCCAACAAATGGGATGGTTTTTGTTTCAAATACTCAGATTAATCGGAAGGATTCATTTTTTGGCTCTTACAAAACAAACGTATGTTACGTTGAAAAATTCAATAAGTACTCTTAAAATTGTGTTTTAATTCGATATTTATTGTTTCCATATTTTCAAGACCTGGGAGAGTTGTAGGGTTTCTTACCCATTTTAAGCTTTTTATGTTGTCATTTGTTTTCTGAGCTTTAGTATGTGTGTTTTATGTGACTGTATGCTCTCTAAGCTTAAGCATATTATATGTTTTATGTGACCGCACGCTCTACAAGCTTTAGCATATCTGTTCTGTGTGTCTGTCCATGCTCCACAAGCTTTGGCAAGTCTGTTTTGTGTGACCATGCTGGCTCTACAAGCTTCGACAAATCTCGTGTGTCTGCATGCTTTACAAGCTTTAGCATATATCGGCATATGTTTTGTATAGGGATGGTTTAATTAAGGTTTGACTCATAGGAGAAGCACATATGTCCCCATTTTTTTTTTTTTTTCTCTGAAACACCAAAATTATGGAACATAGCATTATTTTTTCTATTGTTTTTTCATGCTTGTCTGGAGACGGAAACAGGTGTAAAACCAGTGATGGTAAGTTCTTAGTTGACTAGAGATGACGACTACAAGTTTGACTCCTCTTCCCATGGTTGGACTAAACCAAACCAAACCAAGTCTTTTCCCACTAGGTGTTCCCACTAGGTGGGGTTGGCTATATGGTTGGACTAAATGAGATTTTTAATTTTTATTACATCTTGATCGCAGTTCCTCGTTAGTTTCATGCTCGATTACCTTGGCAAAACATTTGTCTTATTTGCTTTGAGTTTTGCGTCTTCAAGGATATTGTCTGCGTTAAAAAGCATAGCTCTCAAAAGTTTAAAATCGTTGATGATATTTTTATTTGTATGCTCTGGTTCTTTCTGCTAATCCTATTTCCTCAATGTGAATTTATTTTTCAAAGAATTTATTTTCTCTGATATATGAAGTCATTTCCTGCAGACATTTCCCATGAGGTACCTAAAGGTGCAGGAGAGGTGAGTTTTGTAGGGGCTACATTTGCTAAAAAACTGCTGTAGCATGTGATATTCAGTGATTAATGTTTTACATTATATTTCTGCTTGTGAAGTAAGTGGCTTTTATACCATAATTCTGAAAGATTTTGAAAAATATTTTACAGGATATGTTGTTCTGCTCTGGTTTTCGGGATGATCCCCAGCGGTCTGGTAATTTTTCTTTTTTTGGGGTTAACAAACACTTCCTCTTATTACTAATAACTAATAAGCTATAACCATAATTTGATGGGCAAAAACTTTGCTCGAGTGTGGGATCACTGAGAAACTCAAGTTTTGAGAGTTCAGACACTGTAAACGCTCTTATTCTTCTTGAAAGCCAGTAGCCTAAAACTTGAGGTTAAAGACTATTGTTGGGGTTGCACTAGGAGTAGTGATGACATTAGTATCCATTAATATTACAACTATTTTTAATAACCAACTTCGTTTTACAGAATAATGGATGTGTGGGTTCTATATTTTTATTTTTTTTAAAATAAGGAGAATGTTAGCAAAATTGATTTATTAGCAACCATGGGAGTTGGAAGTCTTGTATTTGCTGAAAAATGGGATACCCACGCATTTACATCTTTCTGGAAAATAGGAGACCTATGCAGGTGGTGTTCTGGATTTAGAAAGCCCAAATATGGGATACCTAAACATGGAAGAAGCATTATATATGTTTTTCTTATCATTGTTCGCCTGCATGACCCCACCTAGTGGGAAAAAGGCTTGGTTTGGTTGGTTGGTTGGGTTGTTCGCCTGCATGAATAATTGGAGCTAAACAATAAAGAAAACATAGTGTATATCAAGTGAACAGAAGGCTCGACATCCTTTGAAAGATTCCGCTTTCCTACATTTTGTACAAATTTAGGTGGACTCTTGTGATGTGTTATGACAACAAGTGGCCAACATGCCAAGACTCAACAGAGATAACCAGCATAGAGTCTTCTACCTTGATGTGCAAGTAAACAATAGGGTTTCAAAGTTTCACCTGATGTCCTTTAGATGGACATGTAATAAACAAGTTTAGAATTTTTTTATTTTTTATTTTTTAGTATTATAGTGTTTCCTGCTTGTTTATGCTGACTTTGGTACTTTTTCAGTTTTCTGGTCACTGCTTTCTCCTAATCATAATGGAATTGCCCCACCAATAGAATCGTCCTTGTCATTGTCATTCAGGTGAGCCATTATGTGCAATATGCTCTGTTAATTTGAACACGCCTCTCCATAATCACGATATCCATGTGCCACCATTAGTGCACACAGAATGTCACTTGACAGATTTCCTGATACTTCCTTCTATTTTGACGTTGTAAATTATTAACCTGCCTGTTTTTCCCAATTGGCCCTGCCCGATGACTTTTCACCATGAGTGTTTTTCTTTTTTTTTTTT
Source organism: Pouteria glomerata (assembly GCA_035590655.1). Lineage (NCBI taxonomy): Eukaryota > Viridiplantae > Streptophyta > Magnoliopsida > Ericales > Sapotaceae > Pouteria > Pouteria glomerata. The sequence goes on along the minus strand of JAVXUM010000013.1, from coordinate 4,226,522 downwards.
TTTTACTATTTATAAATTGATAAATGCATATATTCTTTTGACTATTTACCTTGCGACAATTGCCCTGATATGGACCGATGTTTTCTCATGCCAATTTTTTTTTTCTTTTCATGAGGGGTTATTGACATGTTATGGCTTACCTAATTTTCTCATCTTTCTTCTGTCAAATTTTTATCCATACGAGTCCATCTCTTGTATCATAGTTAATACTAATGAGCATATCTTTCTTTAAAACGTATTTGTGTTAGTTTCTTGGACATGGCACCCTTCTGAGGTCTCTGTATGCTCTATTCTCTCGTGCACATGCACACAGCCTGCTTAAATTATTTGGGTGTTCAGCTTTTG
>JAVXUM010000013.1:4198654-4209888 GCA_035590655.1 Pouteria glomerata | reverse complement strand
TGGATTCTTCCTTTTAAATCGTTTCTCTCTCTACACTTTCTCTCTCCTCCCCCTATAAATAGGGTCCCTACCTCCACTCTTGGAAGTCCTCTTTTGAGGTTTATAGGGATTGAGGGGGCGGCCCTTTCAAAGAAAACCCGAATCAAAGAATTGATGAGACTTCGGAGGAAGATCTGAATATCTACTCATATGTATACTGAGTTGTATGTATACATGTATTCACACTGGAGAAAAACATACATTTTGGGATTTATTATTTTTCATGGCTCCTTTTCATTCTCTTTCATTCTTTTTTCTCCGCCCATTTGCCCAATGTGTGCTGATTATCAGACCAGTTCTTGAAAACTATACAGTGTTAATTTTCAAACTTTTCCCTATCAATTAATTAATAATCCCTTTAATTTCCGCCTCCACGGCTTTTAACCTGTTCTCTGCAAGTGCAACTGTGTTGTTTCTTATCTGAGTTTTGTTTTTCGTTTTTTTATTTTTATTTTTTATTTTCAGGTAATATGTGTGTATCTATCTACACATGTAGTGTCTGGATTCAGTGGATTGAAACTACCCTCCTTCACTCTTTCCGGCTTGACGTTATAGTTATTGATTGATGTTTGGTTTTGATCAGATCTTTATTGGAGTGAACCCTGATTTTCTTTTCTCTTTTCTAAACTATTAGGGTTATGATCAAAACTTTTTGAAAGGGCGTTGAGTATTTGGGTAGTATAGACATTTATCAGTTGAATCCTGTATAGCTAGAATTGGATTTTCTGGAAGTTAATTTCGTGGATTTAGTAGCTCTTCTCACCGAGTCTCTGCTCATTGAATCTGCAATTGGGGTAGATGTAAATTTGGTTTTGAATGGTGCAAGTATATGGCAAAAAATTGATTAAGTGGTTTGGCTTCCAAGGTTATGGTGTTGTCTTATCTTCTTTATGCTAGTTGTTCATATTTGGCGTCAGAAAATGGTCTTGATGTTCGTTTTCATCATGGGCAGGTTGGGCTGGTTGTGATAGCCTAATCACCTTGCTGGACAGTCAGAGGATCAGATTGCTGGCAACCCATTTCTTCTGCCTACAAATCTCTTTGTTGGGTGATAATTTGTAGTGTCATTGTACTGTAGAATTGATTGATCTTGTGGGTGCTTTCAGCTGCACATATAGAGTTCACTTTGATAAGAAAGAGTTGTTTTGGAAAATTATGTTTGGGATAATTTGGAGACGATCATGGATCCATAATTGAGCTGGAAATGACTGCTGTGACATGTTGCATAGGCAGGAGATATGTTTCTGGCCTGTTCCTATGTTGGAACACTGCTACTGGAATGTAGGTGAAACATTTTGGTTGGTGGAAGGTTACTACTTTACCGTGTCAAAGATCACATCCAATGTCTCGCTGCTTTCCATTTCCACCTCCAGGATATGAGAAGAAGGCTAGACTTGGTGATACAGACTTGCTAACGAAGGTTTATACGGAATACTTTTTAATTGATTATAGCTATGTTCATTTCCGTAGTTCTACTATAGTACTATTTCATTTAGCATGCATGACAGCCATATTGATCTCGGAAAGTTGTGCTGACCTTTCAAAGTTCATTAAGGATTCTCGGCATTCAAGATAGAAGGAGAAACTCAATGCCTTTGATGAGTAATGTTTGGGAATTAAGGTTTACAGGAATTAAGGATTGGGTAAACCTTTAGAGGGAATGCATCATAAAATGTGAAATTATGATTGATGACAACATCTGGAAGCCTATGAATGTGGGATAAAATTCACAATTGGTGTAGCATAGATAATGGATTGTGTAAGAGTTTCTGAATTTTCCTTATCATCTAATAAATTGTTGCTGCCAACAGTGATATAACGTTCATATGTGAAGAAGAAATCTATCTATTCAAATAGGCAATTTACTTGTATCAGCTTATTATTTTGACCTAGAAGAAGCTAGTGTGTTGTTCTTTTGTATATGTTTTTGGTCTAGTGCTCGTTGCTTTTGTGTGGATATTGTTAGACAGAATTAACCTTGCTTTAGGCATAAAGATGCTTTGGTGGTGATGTTGCGATCTGATAAATTGTGGAAACCACACTGAGCGCATTTTGTTACTATAGAAAAATGATCATCTGACACCTTTCTCAATCTGATAAAATTTATCAAATTTAGATGAAATGTAGGGACACCTTTCTCGGTTTGATAAATCAAATTTTGATGAAATCTAACCTTTACTTCTGCATCATTGTAATTTGAAGTTTGAATTTTAACCCTAGCCAGGTGAATGACATGAAATTTTGGTTGTTTACTGTTACCACTGTTACATCGTATACTTGCGCGGGTGTGCGTGCACGTGTTTTTTTTTTTTTGGGGTGGGGAAGGGAGAAATAGATGTTCCGTCAAGTTCTACATGGTACTTTTCAATGATAATCCAATTTTATGGGTTTTGATGCAATTAGTGGAAATGTATGATGGATATATTCATATCATAAGATCTCACTTGCATGCTCATGTGTTTTTTGGCTCCACAACTCCCACCACACCTCTTACATGGTTGCATGTTTAATAACATCTCTGAATTTGCTAAAAGATACTGTAACAATAATGGAAGGTGGGGTTTTTAACCCCTGGAGAGTTAAAAGATACTGTAACAGATTGGTCTGAGATATATATTTATTTATTTGTTCATTAACATATCCCTATCATGTCATGTCCTAATTTTTTTAAAATTTTCATATTGGTGTATTTGTCCTGTCATAACCATATTGCGTGTCCGTATTCGTGTTTCTTAGCATTGCTTAATATACTAGCAAGTCACAGTGACTTTTACAATCATAAATACAACCAGTCTGTTTGAGTCAAATTCATTGATCATGACACAAATGCATTTGATGAACATTATAGTGCGAGTATGCATATGGGGCCAATTTCAACTTCTAGACCCAAATTTGTAAGACAAAATTTTATCTCCAATTCTTTGAAGTTTATACGTAGTTGGTTTTATCTCTATATAGACAACTTTTCCTCTGCAACTATGAACCATATGTCCTTTTTCCGGAATCACATCCCATTAACTTAAAAAGAGTTCTGAAATTTTCTATTGGTGGTTCCCTCAAGCAACTGATGCGAGAGTCCAGAAATTTATAGGCTTCGAGGAACTTCAGGATTATCTCTAATCTTTCTCTAGCAAATATGTAGTAAGGTTTGATTGAATGATGCCTACAGAATAGTCTTCAATTCCCTACATTTCTGAAAGAAAAATTGAAGAAAGTTTTGTTGCAGTTCATACTAGATGCCTGGAATTAGTGTCCTCCATGCCAGACATGCCACGGTCACAATCTTTGAAAAGGAAGAGAGGGAAACTCAAAATCACTAGATTGACACCCTTAGCTTACTAGATCAACTTCTTTACTCTTTATGATTAATGATGATTAATGGATAGCTTTATTTACTCAATCCAACCCTGTACCAGGTGAGGGATGGTTGGTAAGTAAAAATGGATGTAAAATTATTTTCATCTTTTGGTGGCTTGGGATTTACGATTTTGTGATAATTTGTATGACTTGCTTTGCACAACAATGCTGTAGACCGCAATCACGTTTATTCTTTGTTATTGCCTTTTGTCCAGTCTCTCAAAGAGCAACGCCGGGAACTCCTCACTCTTAGAAAAGTAACTACTTAATGATTGACCTAGAAGTTAGTAGCTTTGGTGGTTTCACGCCTTGTCTAAGTTTTGATATGAACCTGTTTGTGAGAGATTTTGAAGGGGAAAGGGGTAGGAGTGGAGAGAGAAATGAAAGATAAGAAGAAAACAGAACAAGATTTTTTTTGCTAGGGCTTATCCTGCTAATGCAGAGTGCTCAATATGGTGGAATGACAACAATGCTTTTGCAGAAATATAATTTCAACTTCACATGCGTGTTTGGTTGGGACAGTGCCCTGTTTCTGGGTGTTAATTTCTCCTTTGTGGTCTATTTGGCATTGGGGATTTTGTTGTCCATGTCAATTAATAGTTGAGAGAATGAACATCAGGTTGGAGACATCCTGATAGGTAACATTTAGGCTTGGTTTGGAAAGTGTACTAGCTAGCTACAAAAAAATTAGCTTTTTTTGTGTTTGGGAAATAAAAAAATCTAACTTTTTAGTAGCTAGCTTTTTAATTTTTTGTTAATTTGACAATTTTGCCCTTCATAGTTTAAAAAAAATTTTAAATATAGGAGGGTAAATTTAGTCATTTTAGAAAAAGATAAAAAAACTGAGTAGCCGATTGGGGGTTAGCTAACGACTTCCCAAACGCAGCCTTATTGAAAAATAGATGGTGGAAATGATTAAATATGCAGAAGAAGAAGTATATTGAGCTGAAGAATGTAGCATGTTCTTCTCTCCAGTTCATTAGAATTGTAACCATTCTCATGTACATTAGTTGTCTCAATGCTCTCATTTTACTAAGAATCAAAATATCGCGTATTTTTCACGAAACAGTAGAAAAGCTGGCAATGCAACTTATCAAAATAAATAAATAATAAATGGTTGAAAAGTAATCGTTTTGTAAGAGACCAAATGGAACACTAGTGAAATAATAATTCTAATATTTCTATAAAAATACAGTAAAACACACAAAAAAAAAAAAATGTAGCATAATATGCCAAAATAATAAGTTGGTTAATTATCTTATTATTAAGTTTTTGTGTTGCTCTCAAAACGTTTTGGAAACACTTTTAAATCATCTTTGAAATGTTTTTATTTCCATCTTTCGGTGCTATCCAAAACAAACTACCAAAACAAAATTTTTTTAATCCTTGTTTGCAATTATTGTTATGCTATAATATATTTAGATAGATATTAATTTGTGATATTGAAATTTTCTATATATTTTTAGATTTTTGTTTATCTTCTGAAACATTTCTAGAGCATTCTGAAATACTTTTGTTCTAACCAAAACAAACTCTTGATTCTTCCATTTCTCTATTACAGTTTTGTGTACTTGTTGTCCTTCACTACCTCTACCATATTGCGACTTATAAAATGTGCTGTAGTTGATATCTATGGGCATCAGTCTATTTCATCCTTTTACGGATCGGTGAGTCGTTATAACATGTACAGTGATTTTTGATATATTTTCTTTAAATTTATGGATTGTTTTTACTCATATGAGTTCATTTTGAGTAATATTGTTGTTCTTGAATATTGTACCTTGAGCTTCTCCCCTTCATTTTCAAATTGCTATTTACCATTTTCATTATTTGTTAGCATTTGAGTGAGCTTCTGTACTTGTGATGTCCCTAATTGGAATATTATTTTCAGGAGAAACAAAGAGAGAAAAAACATAAAAAGGATAAGAAGGACAAGAAAAAGCGAGAAGGTAAAGAAAGGAAAAACGACAAGGAGAGAAGTGACATAAAGCATAAAGAAAAGAAAGACCAAAAGGAGAAGCACAAAGACAGGAAGGATAGGGATAAAGAGAAGAAAAAGACAGTTCAGAAGGATACTGTAGGGCCTCCAGAGTGCCAAAATGGTGAGAAGCTTGGTTCAAACTGCCTGCAAAATGGTGAGACCAGAGACTCCAAAATTTTGCGGGAGTTGGACAAGAGGGTCAGAGATGAAGGTGGAGCTAGAGAAAACCAAACTGTTCAGTGTATTACTCATACAGATCAAAGAAGCAATAATGGTGACACAAATGAAGGAAAAGAAAAGTACAGGAACAAGAAAGAAGGTGATAAAATTGTTAATGGACAAAGGGGCAGAACTCGGGCAAGAAGTATGGATAATTCTGTTGTTCGAGATTTCGGTGGGTTTGATCAGAAAAGGGTTGAAGGAGTTGATGGACTGGTGTACAAGGACACCAAGAAGCAGAGGGAGGGGAAAGAGAAGCATAAACAGAAGGATAGTGATAACATAGGAGATAGACACAAGGATAGACATGGTGAGAAGAAAAGCAAACCAAAGAATAGAAACAGGACCAATGAGAAGGAAAAGGCAGAGAAAGAGAAGGAGAAACAAACAAATAAAGTGCACTGTATATTGAGGGAGAGCAAAAAAGATGGAATGGATAGTCCCAATATTAAACCATCATACCTTTCGAAGGAGGGCAATAAGATTTCCACCTGCAGTGGAATTCTTGGCAAACGGAAGGAGCTTCAAATGAATGGGCCTTTACATGGTGAGTTCTTTTCTGCAACTGTACAATGATTTTACTGCATTACTTCGATTTCTATCCTGTGATTGTAAACATGAACTCGGGCTTGCTTGTGTCACTTGGTATGGTGATAGAGAGGCATTGCATTGTTTTGCTGGTGAAGTTCTGAAAATCATCGAGTCTTGGGGGTTCCTACTTATATGGTCTTCCAGCTAAAATTTGGTCTTAATTGTCCTGGCTTTTCAGTCTGAGAGTTGATGTTTTAGCTTCTTGGCTGGATATCTTATGGGGATTATTCTTTGGCTTATTACTATATTAGCCTTTTTATTGTTTTTTTTTTTCAACATTGTTACAGATAATGTTTGGCCTAATAAGATGCTGAGACCTGCCTATACCTCTCAACTTTTGGAAAATGGAAGGAAATCGGAACCATGCCAAACTGATCTCCAGGTTGTATGTGAGAGGCAGGTGGCAGCCACTAACCATAAGGTGGATCGTAAGTTTTCTTCCTGTCACCAAATCCTCGAAAATGGTAGGAAATTAGAACCAAACACAAGTTCCACCCAGTTTGCTTCAGAGAGGCAAGGGGCAGTGGGTGGCAGCAAGACGGATGAGGAAGTCAGGAGTAATGGTTTGGTAGTTTCTCAGCAACTAAATTCTTGCTCTTGTAAGACTTCTCCTATTCCTGTACAAACTAAAGAAAAACTTGAAGCATCTGCAAAGCTTCCACATCCGGACTCCAAGTTTCTGAGCCAAATACTCTGTGTACCTGAAGTGGGCGAGTGGTCTGATTTCGATGAGCAAGAATGGCTGTTCAGTAACAATGACCTTCATGCAGAAAAGCCCAAAGAGGGTTATCTTGAGGTTGATGGGACACCAAAAGCGTGGGCAGAAGTTTTGAGGATAGAGTCTGCGGATGTTATTGCCCTGCCATATGTCATTCCTTTCTAGGCGAGCACTGAGTGGTTTCAACTTCTTGATCATCTTCTAAATTGGCACCCCCATCTGTGCTCTGTTCTTTGAGGAATCAGTTGTGCTGATCTATGTTGCGGGAACTATGATTGCCTCACCTCCTTGATCTAAAAGCATTGCCACGTGGATTTAAATTGTCATGCAACATAGGCAAAACATTTTTTGCTTGTGCTCCTTCGGGTTGGTGCCCCCCTGCACGACTTGGGTTATTGAGGGTCTTCATAGTTAGAAGAAACGTGATACAACTCTGCAGGATTTGTGATGCCAGCCTCTATCAGATGAGGGAGAGACCAGTGCTTTCGGAACTGCGGGGTGGTTCCTCAGCGACTCTTTTTGGAGCTTGAGAATTTATACAATTGAGAATGACAAAAGCTGTGGTCTTTATTGCACCACTACGGAATTTGACATTGTAATTACTTATGATATTACATGTCTGATTGTATATTTGAGGGAAAATATAGATGCAGCACTGTTATTTATCCTCTTCATTGAGATAATTGTTGATGAGGAAATTTGGTTTCCTTTTATATTGTTGATGAGAAAATTTGGTAAGTTCCCAATGCCCCTTTCTGAATTTCTTTGCTAGTTTAGTGAGCACCACAAACGTAGCCTCTTGCTGTTTGTTTAAATTATGTGTGTGATTGGTATAATTCAGGGTGGCATTTTGGAATTTGGATATGAAGAAAACCAAACCAAAAAAGTGAGGTCATTTGATTGCGTTGCAGGGTGTAGCGTTGATTCCAGCAGCTCTAGGGAGGTCTGAAAAAAACTCATGACCAGAAAAAGGTTGCTTCAAGCACTGTTTTGTGAAGGTGCCCTGTGTGAGGAGGAAAGTGGATGGGACTTTTTTTTTTTCTTTGCGCGCGTGTTTAGTTAAAATTATTGATTTTTTTTTTAGTAAAATATCATTTTTCTTTCAAAATTTCGTAGAATTTTTTAGTAAAGTATCATTTTTTTTTTCCAAGTTTTGACTTTAACACAAGCCATTTAAATTTAGTTTGAAAACTTTATTGAGTTTAAAAATGTGTTTAAGTTTGATTTGTTTGTCAAGTTTTCCAATTAAATTTTTGTTTGTCAAGTTTTCCAGTTAAACTTTAATTAAACTGAGTATAAGCAATTAAATTATTTTACAAATACTTAATAATAACAAAATAAGCTTGAAGTTTGAATTGAGCTTGAAACTAAACAAATTGAAAATTGTGCTCAAATTTAAATTAATTTCATAATGATTGTTCAAATTTGATTTAATTTCTAATAATAACAAAATGAGCGTGAAGTTTGAATTGAGATTGAAACTAAACAAATTAGAAATTGTGCTCAAATTTGAATTGATTTCATAATAATCATTTAAGTTTAATATAATTTTATAAGTGATACGAGTAGTTAGAACGGATGAGAGAAAAAAGTTAAAAAGACTTATTCTTTTTAATAAAATATTTAATATTTATTTAATAATAAGCCATTATTTATTTTAAAATAATTGATTAACTTCATAAAAATAGGTATTTCAATTATAATAATAAATCAATTTAACAATTATTATTTACATTAATAATTAATTATTATTTTAATAATAAATAATTTAAATTTAATAAAATATTTTAATAAAATATTTTAATGAAAAAATTACAATTTATTTAATAATTTAATAATAAATTATTATTCATAAAAAATTATTAACTAAAAATCATTAAAATAGTTTTGACTAATTTTAATTGAACATAATTATTAATTTAATTAAATTTTTAATAAATAAACAATTTTAATTTAATTAAATAAATTATTATTTTATAATATTTAGTTTAAATTGATTTTCTAGAAGTGACAAGTAAGAGACAGTGTAAATTTTATTTGTTAGTTTAAGTTAACACTTATTCATTAATTTCATTCCTATGTAGAAAGACTAAGGCTATGTTTGATACGCGAGAATGGAATAGAATGGAATGAAATAAGAGGTGGAAATGAAAAAATAGTAGGAATGGAATGGAATGCTCATTCCATTCCTTTGTTTGGTTGCCAACATGAAATTTGGTTTCTGAATAATTATTTAAAGTAATTAATCAAAAGCAGCACTGGCGGAGGCATAGCCGCTACCACTGAATCTTGTGAAACCCGACGTAATATCTGGACCTGACCCAATTCCTAATTCAAAAAATTCCAATCAACGCCTCAGTTCAATTAATCTATTTGGTTTCTTTTTTGATTCTCTTTGGTTTATTGTGTATATTTGAGTTGGGTTCAATCATTCCATAAGTAAGCTCCAAAATCGAGTTCTTCTATAAATAAACTCTGAAATTAACGATCTTGCCTTTATTGGAAAAAATTTCTGAGTCCGCCCGCTAACTAGCAGAAAGCTGTGATCCAGAAACTGAGTTGGCAATTATTGACATGGTACGTTATGCCCCCGAGCATGCTGATAGAAATCTTCCTGGGAAGGAACGGTCTTCCTTGCTAGATAATATTAGTTTGTCAGGCATTCTACTATTGTGAGTTTTTAGGGCTTCTACTCTTGGGGAAATGAGCTTCTGAATTTTTAGACATAAACTAAATTTCTCCATTTCTCAACGGAGAATTGTCGTGGTTAATGGCTGCGTGATTGCTGACATAAATCAAATTTCTCTCTTTTTCAATGGTTTGAAGTGTCATGGCCGATGACTATTGTGATTGTTGTGGCAATAAATCTTTATTCATGCACTTTCTTCTTTAATGTCAATGAACTTCACTATTCAGAAAACTCTCCAAAGACTTCAATAATACACAATACACAAAATCAATGTGCACATGCCCATCGGTGAATGTATATTATTATGCCAATTATTACACATCTTGTCCATTGCAGCTGATAAGCTAAAGTGCATTGGTGAAAGTTCCATGCTATATGAACAGTGATTGGAACATTAAGTAAAGAAAAGACGAACAATATACCCAACTGATAAGAGACTTGAATACTTTTGTGAGAGGATATGACAGTGCAGCTTAGATTTGGGTGAGGGACTCTTTCTAATTTGACTGCTTTATATATATATATATATGTATATATGTATATGATGATTGGAACAAAACCCATCGAGTAGATAGCTTCAAGTAATGTATGCTAGCTTGATCACACTTATGCAAAAAAAAACAAAAAAGACTTGGTAAGAGTTTCCTACTCTCACACCCATTCTCATAGCTTTAGCCTCCAATGTATCAAATCAAATGTTGCGACTAAATGCAAAAGGCAGCTACATGATGAGTTAAAACACAATTCTTCACACCAGCTTTAATTCACTTTGTGCAGTCACATGCTTAATCCATTTGTCCAATCCATGTAGTTACTTGCATCTAGTAATTCAGTGATAATAAATCAATGGGTTTTTTTTTTTTTTTTTTCAATGTGACAAAAGCATAATGTTTCGTGTCTGCAATGAATAAAGCTTTCATATTGCATAACTATTTCTATCATACTGTTTTGAAAATCTTATCAAACTTGAAAATGGCTAGATTGTTAAATTTTTTAATCTCACCAAAGTGCTTTAAATTATAAGAATGTCATCATTACATTATTTTAGTTAAATCTTTTAGATATTTTTAATAAAATATAATTTTTCTTTCAAAATTTTATAGAATTTTTTAAGTAAAGTAAGATTTTCCTTTTAAATTTTTACTTTAATATAGACTATTTATTTTTATTTTTTTGAAAATTATATTGAGCTCAAAATGCATTTAAGCTTGTTTTTTCAAGTTTTTGAGATGAACTTTAATTAAACTATGCTCAAGTAATTGAATTATTTTATACATATTTAAGAATAACAAAATGAGCTTGAATATGAACTGAACTTAAAACTAACAAGTTATAAATTATATTTAAATTTGAATTGATTATATAATGATTGTTCAAGTTTAATCTAATTTCATAATAAGTTGATTTGTACCAAGCTTGAGTCAGTTTTGAACTTGTTTATTTTGACTTAATTTTATAACGAGTTGGTTTTGAAATTGTCTTGAGTTGATTTTGAACTTGTTTGCTTCTCACAAGTTAATTTTGATTCGAGTTTGAATTAATTTTTAATTTGTTTGATTTGTTTGACAGTTTTAAATCTATGTTTTAAGATTTCATTAATGTTTTTGGAAAAATGGTGGGAGTCTTAGTTAAAACGGATG
>JAVXUM010000013.1:4181208-4192644 GCA_035590655.1 Pouteria glomerata | reverse complement strand
CACCCCCCCACCCAACCCCCCCCCCAAAAAAAAAAAAAAAAAAAATGGAAAAAAAAATTGACTTGGTGACTCTTTGTTACCTTCGTAGAGATAAGCCAGAATATGCAATCTAGTTCTAAAAGTTAGAACCTGGAAATCGAGCAGCTTGGCAGTGAGGAATAATACCCATTTTAAGTGTGAATGTGAAATGTAGAACAGAGTATTCTGTTGGTTGATATTGAATTTGCATTCATGAGAAACTCACCACAAAAAGAGGAGAGTGAGTCTCTATAGGTAAGGGTTTCCCTACCTCACAACTCTCCTCATAGCTTCAGCATCCAATGTACCAAAACTTGACTATCAATGATTGGAAAAAAAAAAAGAAAAAAGAAAAATCATTTGTTGCAACTAACTTCAAAAAGTGGCTAACAAGTTGATGAGTTAACCACACCCCTTCTCATAGCTTCAGCCTCCAATGTACCAAAATTTAGACCATCAATGGTTTTTTCCCCCCCTCTTTTTTTTTGGGGGGGGGGGGGGGGGGGATCAAATGTTGTAACTAAATGCACAGAGCAGCCAACATGTTGATGAGTTAAACACAATTCTTCACACCAGCTGTAATTGCGGTCACATGCTTAATCCATTTGTCTAATCCATGTGGTTACTTGCATCTGCTGGTTTTGCAAATTTAGTGATAATAAAAATTATTATTATTTTTTTAGTGCAATGTACAGGGCATAAGATTTTCTAAATGTGACTCAGGCTTAATGTTTCACGTCTTCAATTAGGTTAAGATTTTGTGTCGCATAACTATTTCTGTCAGATATTGTTTTGAAGACTTTATCAATCTTGAAAATTGCTAGATTGTTAAATTTTTTTAAGTGATCTCAAATTAACTTTAATCAAATCCAATTCGAGTGCTTATTTATTTTATATAGATTTGAGTTTATTAAGCCCGAACCCAAATTGAGTTTCAATTTTTTGATTTGTTTTACAAGACGTGCCCTAAAAACAATGGTCTCTTGCAGGTTCTGACAGTAACTCGTGCAGCAACTTGTCTATGTCTATTCTTGTTAACTATCCTGTGGACTGCCATAATCACAAGCCATATTCAAGATACTTGCACACATTGGTATGCCCACAACCAGGGTGCCTCTCCCTTGTGGCATAAAATCCGCAACCTATGGCATGGCTCTTCATCGGATATTTACCTGGATTGGCATAAAATCCGCCACATGTGGCTGGAATAGTATGGTTTGTGTTGTGTACCTACTCCAAAATTGGAACGGATTCGTATATAGTTTTTACTGCTTTTGTCATGTTTTAAACTCTAGAACAAACAAGTATTTGTCGATAAATAATATACTTGGAAGCACTTGCAGTAAAGTTGACAGTCATTATTCATGACAGTTCTTCTTTGGCAAGCCCACATAAATGGAAAGAGAAGTTTACACTTGTTTTGTGGGTTTTGAATTGTAGTTAGGGATTCTCACAAGCTGCCATTTTATTTTGAGTCTCATGCAGAGTTCTTTCAGGTGAAAAGATTTCTCAAACATGAGAGTTGTTATAGCTCAACTAGGAATAGAATTCAAGCAAAATTCACTGCCAAGGTCATCACATGAAAAGTACTATAAATTGAATTACTCCAGATTTAGGTGTTGGTGTTGTCAAGCAAACAATTGAGATGTGAGATGTTCAAATGTCGGCGTTAATAGATGCGGAAAAACGGGGATGCAATTGTGAACTAACAAATGAAACTTCGAGAAACTTCAATGTTAAGGTGCGGTAAAAAAATCATCTGTGCCAAATTTCATTGGCAAGGAGACTCATCTCTAGGTTACAGATGGTTAAATGGAGGTTAAAAAAAAAAAAAGACCCACATCTTTCCAAATAATTGTCAGATCTGCTTCTAATTTATCCATCATGCAACGCCACAACTAAGATAGGCCTGAAATAGGAGGTTGATTTTGTCATGAAAAATTATAACAATCACAGTCTCTGGACAAAATTATCCTCTAAAAGTACTCAAATTAGGGATGCTCTGCAAAAATCTTGCCCTTGCGGACAGATCAATCGAAAAGCGACCCAAGACGGCACTGTAGCAGTGTTGCTTCCAAACTTCTCAATTCCTCTAGAGATCATACAAGTGTGGTTAGCTTCTACCACCACCATCACATCCCCACCTAGCAGCAACGAAGCTGTCTCAGCTATTTGTCTGGTGAGCCTTTCCTGCACTTGGAGCTTGAAACCACGGAAATGCACTACTGACTATAAAAGAGACTTCCCAATGTGATTGATTCCTTCAGTGCAGATATATCCTATATGCACAACGCCATGAAAGGGAAGCAGATGATGTTCACATTGGGACCAGAATGACAAGTTTAGCTCAGAAGCAATGTGTTCATCGCAGTGACTGATATTTCCATTGGATTTTAGAGCATCGATTCGACCAAGAACAAACCCATTCAGCTTCATCTCCAGATTAGAATTCTTAAAATTCATTAGCCACTTCGCATGACGAGTTGGAGTTCCTAAAAGCTCATTCCTTAACGGGTCTTCACCCCAAAGAACGAAGAATCGAAGCTACTGCAGCTACCATTCCTGAATCGGTAGGTCCCATTTTAGAAGAAATGGAGGGAAGGAGCTAGTTGGCACCCGCCATTAGACCCATTTGACAAAACTGAGGTTGGTCACCAATGGGGCCTACGGAATCGACTAAACATACCCCCGAACCATGCCAGCTGCCATGGCCACAGCCATGCCAACTTCACAATATATACATATATTTAATATTGGGGTATTTGGAGTTAAAAATAAATAAATAAATTGAAATAATTTATAAGTTCATAATTCATTCAAACAGACAAAAATAAAATAATTAAAACAAAGAATATCATAACAAACACATAATTTACGTTTGTTATTCAGATTGAAACGTCACTCTTTGATGTTCAATTTGTGGGTCCCACTCTTTGATACCAAGTCTTACGGGGTGGTGACATTATTAATACCTCACTTCCAAATTTATTTTTCGCTAAAATCTAAAAATTCAAATTTATTTTCTATCATATCGCATATTAAATCACATCTTTTATCTCACTTTATATTCCATCAACCAAACACTAAAAAAATAATTTTACATAAAAAATTAATCCCATTTTTTATCCAATCTTATATATTATCTAATGGTATTATTTATCTCCTATCATCTAATCCCGCCAAACAAACACAGCACAGTATTTGAAATGGGGTAGAAATGTAGGATAAAATTTTTTACCTTGCTGTGATTAGGTTTTGAATTATAAAATAAATTTTTTGAACTATTTTTATAAGTTGAAAAAAATTAAATATTTGTATTGAAATTTTACTTTAGTATTTTGTTAATTTGTATATTGATATTTTTATTTTTTAATTAATAACTAATTATATATATTATTTATTATTTTATTTTTGAAGAATAAAATAATTATTATTAATTTCAACGGGAGGATGGACCTGCGATTTAACCCCTAAAAAAATAAATAAATAAAAGGAGAAACGAAAATGGGAGAGTAGAATTAGGGATGAGGCGGAACCGCGGCCGCCGCATGCGCGTTGCCATCCCGCAGTGATCATCAACCTCGAGCCTGGTCGCCCACTCTGATGTTTGGACGAGTCTACAGCGGTAAAATTTTGAACTCTTACTCAAAACGTTGTCGTAGCGTATTCACCGTCCTCAAACGAGTCAAAATAGCCCTAGGATCTTCCAATAGTTGGCAGCTGGGAAATGGATTCTTCAGAGACATTCGGAAGAGGGACGCCATGCTTACTCCACCACCGCCACGCCCACCACCACCACCACTTGTTTCCCTGTCCACAGCCGCTCACTCGCAACCACCACCACCACCACTTCCACCTCTTCGTTTCACCTCACTGCCCACTTCATAGAGATCTTCTTCAACCCAAAGCATGCCCTAAGTCAATCCCCTTGCCTAACCAACCGGAGCTGCAGGTTCCCAAAATCAGTGAAACCTATCCTTCCGATGCCTTGTAAGTGTAGCTTCGATTTTGTTCTCTAGTCTCTCTTTTAATTTTTCTTTCTGGTTGTCCCTTATATTATCACCATATCCAAAAACAAAAAAACATAGTCCTAAGCTTTGTTGCTTTCTTACTTAATTTGTGCTAATAAAATATCTCAAGCAGCAAGCGTCATACATATTCTTTCTAGGCACAAGATTGTAGTTCAGACATGGTTTTGTTTGAAGTAGGGTTTATAATGGACAGATTGAATTGTCAAAATGGATTTTTTTTTTTTTTTTTTTTTTTTGTTTAAAAAAAAAGGAATTGAACCAGAAAACAAGTTAGATTTTGTTGGATATATGATTGGTTGACTTTAATTTGGGTTGGGCTACTTGAATGTGGGGATCAAGCAGTTTTAGTGATGTTTGTAATATTTGGAAGTTATTCGATGCCCTTTCACTACCTGAGAAATTGCATTTGTTGTTCAAATTAGAAAGGAGAACCAAGAAGCTGCTGTTAGATAAATGAACAAACAAACATAATATAAGTCTTAAGATAAATGAGTTTGCTATTCCATCTAAAACACGAGGGAGTTGTCCTGATAACATTTCCACTGAACATTTAAAAACTGGGTTTTAGTCTCTTTAATATCAGAGGCTTTGGGTTTGCTTCTCAATAGTCACCAATTCAATTCACCCTATCAAGACCCTAGAAATTTGTCAAGGTACATGCAAATTAGTCTGGACACTGTTAATTATCAAATATATATATATATCATTTTTTTTCTTTTGTTTACGAGAATATGTGAAAAGGGAAGACACAAAAGTTTGTTGGAATGTTTGAGACTTGAGAAAGTGAGAATTCTTTGAGTTTCTAAAGTTCTTATTCTACCCAGTTGCCCTTTTTCCCTGTCACCATTCTGGTTGGCCTTCTATGACACTGGCTTGTCGATAGGGCAATGCAAGAGGGAAATGAGGAAATGACAGAGGAGGAAGATGAAGATCCAGTTTTTGTTTTAACCAATGAATGGAGGGAGTTCTTTGCAAAATCTGAAGCTAAAAGGAGATCAGGCAAGTTAATTCCTTCACTGTGTCTTTGTTATTTTGTTTGAAATATTGTTTCTGATTATCTATGCTAATGGTTCGCAGCGAAGAAGCAGGCTGAAAAGAAGGGAAAGGCGTTTGCAGAGACTTAAAAACATTATTGGTCACTCAATTCTTCAAATGAGGTGGTGGCAATTCCTTTTTGGGATTTAGAATCTGGGAAGGGGATGACTGAACCATTTTCTTTTAGGGACAGGTTAGTAGGAAAGAAGAATGAAGATGGTGCTCTGGGCTTGCCCCATTCCTATGATCCTCCAGGTGCACAATAGATGTGTTCAATATTATTTTACGCAAAATGCATATATATATATATATTAATATTAGTATATATTTAAATACTTTTAAAACACTCTGGTAACCCTCTTTGCCGTATGTTTTTCAAAATCTGACTCTGACGCTCCCGCACTTCTGCTCTACATTTGAATTACATGACTTAAACTCAGAGTTCCCACGTTAAGGGTGGTTGGGATTCCTAAGTCGTGCTACGGTTGTGTTTAACATTTTCCTTTGTTCATTGTCTGGGGATGACTTTTTGGATAATTAGTTTGAGTTTAATTTTCACTTGATGCATCTCTCTCAAGATTAATCTCTGCAAACAAATCTTGATGGCACAAGTTATAAGCAAAATGCAATTTTTAAAGCTCGGTTGGTAATGTTTATATTTACTGGTTTATGGATTTTTGAAAATTGTTAATAAAAATGTATTTGTTAAATTTATTTATTTATTTTTTCAATAAAATGAAAACTTAAGTAAAAAACTGCAAAATATATATACATATCTATATGACTATATATATTTCCACTCTTCTTTTTTTATTGTAAATATTTTGTGAATTTTGGTACTTTGTCAATTTTTATTGTATCATATTAAATTAAATTATTTTATTCAAATATTTTATTAAAAAATTTAATAATTTAATTAATTAATTAAATTAATAAATTAACAAAATTAATATAAATATGTTTTATTGACTTAATTTTTAATAAATAATTTAATTAATTAATTTAATATGAAATATATATTATTAAATTATTTTTAATAATTAATTAATTTAGTAAAATTTAATTCATTAAATTAAATATGAAATGTATTTATTAAACTCACTTAATCTTTAAAAATTAATTATTGTAAATAAAATTATATTTTCAAATGCAATTGTAATATTTATTTTAAGAAAAAATAAAAATAAAAAATTATAAATAAAAAAATAATAGTGTTATCAAGTCATAAGTTCTTGAGGGCGAGGGCATGAATGTAGCGGCATAATTTTTTAAAAGTATGGTTACAAATGAATTAAATGTGAGCAAGTATAGGTTATTGAAAGTAGGGTTACAAATTAATTGATCCATTAATTTGGTGTTACTTACCAACTTTTTTGTTCAACTCATTTACATGGTAAACAAGTTGTTTGAACATTGCATAAATCGGTTCATCTAAAAATTGTGATTTTTTATATATAGCGAGCATTTGGGGCTGTAATTTTTAGCAAAGAGGTATTAATTTTTGATTTTTTAGTGTACAATAAATCACTAAATTTTGTCTTTTTTTTGGTTTAGTTACAGTAATTTTTTTCTTCAAAAGTTATTAAAGATTGTCAAAAAATTATTACAAGTTAATAATTTTATAAAACATTAAAAAGTTGTAATAAATTGTAAAAAATTTTACTTACTCTACTAAATTCACTAAAAATTACAATAAGTAATTTTTAGTTAAAAAATGATAAATTATTAAAAATTATACCTTTAAATGCTTGATAATGCAAGATAAATTGCACACTTTTTTAAATATTTAGATAATTATACATATTATTTTAAATATTTAAGAAATAGATTTAACATTTTTTATTTTGAAATATTGATAACAGTTATTCTCTTCTATTAATTTTGTTCTTAGCTATGTTTTTTTTTAAAGACTATCACACATTGTTTTAATCTTCTCCTAGCGTTTGGTTTGTAAAAAAATAAAAAATAATTCTGAAAATTTTTAAAAATTTTTAAAATTTATTTCACTGCACGTATTATGAGTTCATAACTTATCTCAAAAAATTTTAATATTTTACTTAAAAAAATAAAAAATTTAGAAAAAAATTAATCGAATAAGTAAATTTTTTGGACAATCATATTCTTTGAGTCAAAAGTTTTCAAACGAGTACCATTGTCGCTATTTATACTAAAACGAATTTAGAAAATTATTCTATGATTAAGTTTTGACAGTTAAAAAATGTCATTATTTTTTTTTTTTAAATATTGTTAAATTTTAAATATCTAAAATTAATTTAAATTATATTTTTTTATTTTTTTTATTTTTTATTACTCTAAACGTTACCTAAATTGACTCTGCTCCAGCCTCTCGAGACAATCGACAATCGACACTCAAAAATTTCACCACCATCGCTGTGACAGCACGCTCCCACTAGCGGTCGTGAATCCCACCTCCTCTCTCTCTCTCTACCACCGTTAATACCACTACGAAGCCCAACTCTTCTCTTTCTACCCCCATGAAGCCACCATTTATGCTACCATGAAACCTACCTTTGAACATTTGGAGACAATTTTTACTAAATTTAATTACCAAAACAAAATTAGTAAATTTAGGCATTTTTTTATTAAAAATTATTAGTTGTAATTTTTAGTGTATTTAATAAAATTAGTAATAATTTTTAATAATTTTTTGTAATTTTTGAGTGTTTAGTAAAATTTTTGATAATTTTAGTAATTTTTAATAATTTTTGAGTTAAAAAATTAATGTACTTAAGTAGAAAAGTGATAAAAATTAATAGTTTATCAAGCACTCAAAAAGTAAAAATTGATAATTTTTTTGTTTGGGCTAATATTTGCACTGCCAAACGATACTCTGTCTCTTTGTAAATAAATGATTACGCCTGAAAATTAAGGGATTGTTTGGCGGGCTAATTTTTAACAAAAAACTAATAAAAGTTGTCACTGCTGCAGTAATTGGTAATTGTATGTTTAGTGAACTGCTAATATTTATTACTTTTCTGTTCCGCTACAATAATTTGATATAATAACGGGTTTTATTTTTTTTTTACACTTTTTTACTCTGTTACAGTAAAAAAATTTACTAAACACACAAAAGTTATTACTTTTCTACTTTGTTACAGTAATAATTTCACCAAACAATCAAAAGTTGCTTAAAGTTGCCAAAAATTACATTTTTTTTTACCAAACACACCAAAAATTATCACTAACAATTTTTAACAAAAAATTATCAAAATTTATTAAAAATTTTACTTACCAAATGCCTCCTAAGGCTAACATCAAATAATTGATATTCAGGCCCTGTTTAGTGGGATCATAAACCAACAACTCTCACCAAATTTAACTACTTTTTGTACTTTCTTCCAATTAAATTTTAACACATATCACTTTTATGTCAAATCATCTGTACTTTTGCAGTATTTTTTGCTAACTTTTTTTTCACCAAACAGGGCCTCAATTAAAATCCAAAATTAAGAAATTTTTTCACAGGATATCAGACAATTTTTTTTCCTTGACCTCAGACTCCTTTATTGGTCCCATGCTCTTTCTTAGTTCTTCATCTTTGTTTGTAAAATATAGTACATGCTGTTGGAAATTTGGTATTAAATATTAAATGTGTGAGTGAGAAATTGTATTGGAAAGAAAACAATAAAATTAAATGGAAAGTGTGAAAACACTTATCGTACGTTGGAAAAGAGACAAGAAATTAAGTATTTTATATATAGTTACATTATTTAGGAGTGGTAATTAATATTAGAAGTATTATGCCTCGCATGCCTGTGCAAGGGTGGAAATCCAACGCCCCATGGAGGCCCGACCAACTTTCATTGTGTGCAAGCGCGCAACTTGCGGACACGAATGCCTGACCAGAAAATGTGTCTCACGGAGGGCCAATTTTTGCATACTGTTTTTTAATTTTCCAAGCAATTATTTGAAGTTTGAGATTTAAGTACTGTAACAAGCAGTACTGTACAGATTTAAATATTTTAAATTCTGCAACATCACGGTTATTACAAAATTTATTTTAAATTTTGAATTTTGTAACTACCGTGTTAATATAGAATTATAATTCTATAACTCTAGTGTTAATCTGTGCTGTTTAATTCCCAGATTACTCCACACATTGTCTATAAATATAGACACCTCTTCTATTTCTAACACCAAAAAAGTTCACTATCTCCCATTTTGTTTTTCGCATTTGCATGATGGTTTTGGTAGTGTTATGGGTTTGTTCATTATTCGCTGTAGAGCATTGAAGTTTTGTGCTAGTTTCATTGTTACCTACCATTGTATATTGGGAAATAGACATCTATATAAATTTTGAGCACAGTGGAAGAGACAAATCCTTTTGAAGGAAACTGTGTCCAACACAGTCTTTGATTTTTCATTATTATAATCTGTCTTTAATTTAATTTATTTTAGTCACTAGTACTTAAAATTACTATTGTAACAGTTTGTTAGAATCTGTTTTTGGTTATTATAATAATTATCATTACATATTGTTATTAATAATAATTTTTTAAACAATTCACGTTTTTACTATTTTATTTTTTTATGTATATCGTTCCACTAAAGTTATTTTAGTTTTATTTTTAATTTATTTTCTGATAACACATACTTGTATCCAGAAATATAGTACATATTTGTATCCATACATATATATAAGAAAATAAAAAAATAAAAAATTGTGAAAGAGGAAAAGTAGGTAAAGAAAAGTGATGAAATGTATTCCACGATCTCAAAAGAAGGCTGAAGTGAAGGCACATCACCAAAGGGGAGAGGCTTTGTTTTCTTCCATTTCTTATGAAAAATAATTAATATATATAGGGCCGTTTGGATGCTTAAGAAACATCAAAAAAATATCAAAAGTTGGCACTTCTACAGTAATTTTAGTATTTGACAAACTCACAATTTTTCTTCTTTTCTGCTCTGTTACAATAAATAATTATTACAGCTGGTCTCACTTTTTTTCACTTTTTTATTCTGCTACAGTAAAAAATTTTACCAAACACTCAAAAGTTACCACTTTTCTGCTCTACTACAGTAACAATACCAAAAGTTGCCAAAAATTTTATTTTGAATCACCAAACACATCAAAAATTATCATTAACAATTTTTAACAAAAAATTATTAAAATTTACTAAAAATTTTACCCTTCAAACACCCTCATAATATTAAATTAATTAATGTAATTACATTTTATTAAATTTAATTAATTTTATAAAAAATAATAGCATTAAATATTTTATTGAAATAAAATTAGTTACTACAAATTAAATTACATTATAAAGCATATTTCCTATTTTTATTTTCGATGAAAGGACAAATAGAAACAAAAACAATTAAATATAAATATATATATAAATGTTACCAAATGGACAAACGGGTTCATAGCAATGCTCAAAGAAATAAGATATTTTTGTGAAAATTTTCCTTTAATTTATTTTTTTTGGAAAAAAAAAAACAAAATTAACATCCTTATGCCTCGTTACCGTTAAATTTGAATTGTAACGAAAAGCATTGGGGGGACAACGGCCCAAACGGCGCAGTTGTAATTACGAAAAAAGAACTGTTGATGCGTGATTGGAAATACATATGAACCATTCAATGGCTAGGTATCATTTTCAATCTAAAAGCAAGGTTGACCTTTGTGGCTGATCCATCTTAAAACGGGAAGGGAAAGTCTACAAACACAGCTGAGAAATCACGCAAAGCTCACCGCTATCTATATGGCGGTGGGCCCTGCTTAAAAAAAATAAATAAAAGAAAAAAGGACGAGAGATGAGTTACAGTACCTCATTATCTGTTCACCTGACAAGTACTAAAACGCTCCACAAATACTTTGTCTTAAACCAATTTCAATGCCGACCGACGCCGCAAATTAATGCCGACCACCACAACAAAAAAAAATTGACAATCTGCGTAACTTGTAAGTAAAATAATTTCTTAACATTTAAGATTCTACTGATTGAAAAAAATAAAAATTGAGAAAGAGAAGTATAAGTTGAGAAAAATTATAAATATTTGTTTTTCTTTGATAATTTTTTGGTGGTCACATTATGAATGTTAGGAACCATTTAATAAAGACCAAAATCAGTGATGGATTTAAGAATTTGTGTTAGCGTGAACCGAAATCACAAATAAAATTTTAAAGTTCAGACAAATACATGAAATACAATAACATGGATTTGATTCTTAATTGTACTTCCTGTTACGAACCCACCTACAGAGTTCAAAAGAAAGCAAATAATATTACTATTAAGTTGTAAAAAGAATAAAAACTATTTGAGCTTAACTTGTACTGTCCAATTTATTAATTTTTTTTGTCAAAGATAGGCTTCTTTTCTTTTGACAA
>JAVXUM010000013.1:4161390-4174176 GCA_035590655.1 Pouteria glomerata | reverse complement strand
CACTTTATCCATTATGCCATAGGTACTTTTGTTAACTTTGTTTTTTTTTTTTTCACTTTATTGTGACCGGTTATTTTTTTTTTTTAAGATAAGTGAAACAAAATTATACGCATGTCAATGAGATTCGAACCTACAATCATTTACTTAAAAGTCAAGCCCTTTGTCAATTAAGCCTTGGGAACTTTTGTTAACCTTTTTTTTTTTAATTTATTTTTAGTATAAATGGACTATTATCTAACGCTTCACTTTACAGTTTTTATTTTTTGTTTTTTTTTTGTTTTATTTTTATTTATTATTCAAATGAACAAACTAATATACGTCAATCTGAAATCGAATTTGAGTCTATGTAATGTATTAAGTTTGAGTGATTTTATTTTAAAACACCGTTTAAAATAAAACAAAATAGAAAATATGTGAAAAATATAAATTTTTAAAATTATTATATAATTCTAACGTATTTTATATTTTATTTATATATTTAAATATATTTATGACGTCACGGTTCAACTCCGATTCAATTCCAGTTGACCCGACGGTTGAACCACTAACGCTTGACCCGGTCCCTTTTCTGATTTGATGAACGGTTCGGTTTTCAAAACATTAGGTGTAGGGATTCGAGCTCAAGGCCGGGTCATGAAGGAGGCCCTGTGTATCTATGGCCAATTGAGCTCTGGCCTCCTTCTGTTTGTCCTGAATCTTGATACAAAAGCGAGCGTTTGACAGTCGCAAATGTGAGTAATTTTTGGTAATATTTTATTAAAAATTATTAGTTATAATTTTTGATGTGTTTGATGAATAAAAATATAATTTTTAGCAACTATGAGTAACTTTTAGGTATTTGGTAAAAATTGTTACTGTAGTAGAGTAAAAAAGTAACAACTTTTGTGTGTTTGATAAAATTTTTTAATGTAACAGAGCAAAAAAATAAAACTGTTATCATATCAAATTATTGTAACAGATTAGAAAAGTAATAAAAATTCCAAATGTCAAATTATTGCAGCAGTGCAAATTTTTGATAATTTTTTATTAATATTTGAGCTGCCAAATGTCCCTAAAATGCAAGTGAATAAGATCTTATTGCTGAACATAAATGATGTTCTATTTAGGTTTCCTTGTTCAACTATTGTCAATACTAATAACTTCTTTTTTTTTTTTTCAAATGTTTTCAATATTAATACTTCTAATTGTAGGAGTTCAAAGTCACGAGCTCAATAAATGACAAAAAATTGCCAAAACCTGGCTCTTGGCCCCCGCTATTCAAGGTTAAAAAAATATATGTATAACTAATTGCCACGTCCGAATACTCCGAGGTTTGAGTAGAATTCTAATCCACAAGCTAAACCCATATAAGATACAAGACACTTTAATAGGCTTTGACCACGTGCACAAACTACAAACACCAATTCCTTAAGATTGGGTAAAATCTGAAACTGGAAGATGCCACACAGTTCCCTGAAAAGCGAAAAAGTAAGCTAAGCAGTGAAAAAACACTAAACTTGTTTTCTCTATTAATATATATATATATATATATGCACACAAAATTACATACTTATCTTAATAGTAATTTCATAAGATACAAATGTCTCTAGCTAGGAGAAATATCCTGAAAGTACTTTGAAATCTCACAACAAATTGCCCCAACTGATACTAGCTGGGGAATGCTCTTGAAAGCAAGAATCACTCTTGGTCCAAAATATTTGAATGACACAAAACTATTTATTTATTTATTTATTGTTGCTGGTGACTCTGGAATAGAGTAGAAGTTTTGTTGACAGAAAATTAACTCAACATAGGAGATGAATATATAAAATAATGTTTAGGAAATGATGGAAAAATCTCGTCCTTGAGTGACGGGGGTTGAAGGTACTAAGGCGGACATAGGGGGCTTTGTTTTGTTGAATTGTCAACAAGTAAATTAAAAGTCTTAAACCACTTTTTTCTATGATACTTTTTTGGCAATTGACTCAATTTTTGTGGTGGGAATGGTAAGGCCAGAATGAATCCGCTCTATTGAGGACCGCAACTCCTACATTAGTTAGTTTTACAACAAAATAATCACACACTTTATTTTAGGATTGCCAAACTCTCCATTACAAGTTTTTAACTATAGTTTTCTGATGTGATACTCAGGATAAACTTGTAGTTTTTCACAACAATTTTAAGTAAACCTATTGGGGTAACTATTGTTTTGACTAATAATATAAATTTTATGTGTTCAAATCTAAGTGCTCATTAAAATTTTGTCTAGTAATTTTCAGGAGTTTAGCCATGCTCCTATCATAATTAAGTTATAAAATAATAATTAAAAGAGGTGGTAGATCAAAATTTTAATAATGCCGTCATTGTTTCGGTGTCTTGGTGCAGGAAACAAATGGTCAAACTTCAGAAATAGCAGTCCAAGTCCTCTGTACTATTGAAAAGTCCTCTCAAACAGAAATATTAATCAAATAATAAAACATAATTTGGAAAGAACCCAGGAAGTTTCGTAGCAACAAAAAAGGAAACTTAATGAAGTTAAGCCGACTAGTCATCAGAACCTTCTGATCAATTCTACAAAAGTAAACCGCATTAGGTAGAAGATTTCAACATTTACCATGAATCTACAAACTGGGTGCCAACAAATCAAAATCTAGTCTTCGTTGTTTTCTTATCAAGTAAGTTTTATTTCACCGAATCCCTTGAATTGGAATATATTATATGTAAATCTTAATGATATTAATCTAGTCTTCGTTGTTTTCTTATCCGGTAAGTTTTATTTTGTTGAATCACTTGGATTGAAATATATTTATATATGGATCCGAATGAAGCCACCGATCGGAATATGTAGGTCTAAAGGTTGAAATAAGTCTAGAACAGAGGCCTCAAAATGGATTTCCTTTCTCATCTATTAGCAATAATTGGGCTTCTAGCTCTAGTAGTGTTGTACAAACTATCAAGGATTCAAAGTCACAAGAAGAAGAGCAAATCACCTCCAGAGGCAAGAGGTGGATTGCCAGTCATAGGTCACCTCCATCAACTAGGTGGCCAAAAACCACTTTTCCGTACCCTGAGCATGATGGCCGATAAATATGGTCCCATCTTCAGATTCCGGTTCGGAGTTCACCCTGTGCTGGTGGTGAGTAGCTGGGAGGCTGTCAAGGAGTGCTTCACTACTAACGATAGAGCCTTCGCTGCTCGCCCTCAATCCAAGACGGCCAAGCACCTTAGCCACAACTGTGCAGCATTCGGGTTCGCTCCATATGGGCCATACTGGAGGGAGATGCGTAAACTTGCAGTCCTAGAACTTCTCTCAATTCGCAGGCTTGAGATGCTCAAGCATGTCCGAGTTTCCGAGCTGAGTACAAGCATCAGAGAATTGTATTGTCTTTCCAGGAAGAGCAACAAGGATATGAGTCCTGTAAGGGTAATGATTAGTGAGTGGATTGATCAATTGAGTTTAAATATAATCGTGAGAATGGTTGCAGGTAAGAGATACTTCGAGAGCACAGGGGGTGCAAGAGATGAAAAGGCATGGCATTTCAGAAGAGTTATCAAGGAGTTCATGTATATAACTGGGAGTTTTGCCTTGTCAGATGTAATTCCATTGCCAGTACTAGAATGGATAGATTTATTGGGCAGTTTGAGACACACAAAGAATGTTATGAAAGACTTGGATTCCATTGTTGAAAGTTGGCTTCAAGAACATATTCAAAGGAGAGTGAAGAGTGATCATGATCAGGTAAGGGATGAGCAAGACTTCGTAGATGTGATGCTATCTGCAATTGATGACAAGTTCTCTTTTGAGCACACACGGGAGACTATTATCAAGGCAACCATACTGGTATGCTATTTTTTACTTTTATTCAATTAAAAAGCACCAAAAATTTGTCTATTCAAGGCCACATCATTCTGATATTGGCTTTTTCTTTTTTTATAAATGTTTTTATAGAATAACATTTTCTTTCTGAAAAGGTATTATGTTGTATATAACTCCCTCTCCAAACACTATAACATTCCCGGTTTCTTGTTTTTGTATAATATTTGCCTTGGCAGAATATTATTTTAGCAGGGTCTGACACCACATCTGTGAACTTGACATGGCTTTTGAGCCTATTATTGAGCAATAGAGACGAATTGAAGCGTGCCCAAGTAGAGATAGACGCCAAAGTTGGCAAAAATAGATGGGTAGAAGAATCAGACATCAAGCATTTAGTCTATCTCCAAGCAATCGCTAAGGAAACATTGCGACTATACCCACCAGGTCCCCTATCAGTGCCCCATCAAGCCATTGAAGACTGCCAAGTTGGAGGGTATGACATTCCAAAGGGCACTCGCTTGTTAGTGAATCTGTGGAAGATGCACCGAGACCCTCGAATATGGCCCGACCCAGAAAAATTTAAGCCAGAAAGATTCTTGACAAGCCATGCACAAGTTGATGTTTGGGGTCAGCATTTTGAGTTCACCCCATTTGGGTCTGGAAGAAGAGCTTGCCCAGGGATTGCATTAGCAATGCAAGTGACCCACTTGACAGTGGCTCGGTTGATTCAGGGTTTCGACTTCACAACACCATCGAATGAGCCAGTGGATATGACTGAAGGGTCAAGCCTTAACTTGCCTAAAGCAACTCCACTTGAAGTCCTAATCACCCCAAGGCTTAGTCCAGAAGTCTATGAACAATAGGACACTAGAAAGGGTGAATGCATAAGAAGATATTCAAGGAATCGATGTTCAAAGATGTCCTCAATCTTTAAAATAAAATGCAAATGAAAGAGATCTTATTGCTAACTCTAATGGAATCTTCAAATAAATTAAGTTCTATTTTGTCGTCATTACCTTGTTTATTGAGCATATGGAGCCCTCTTTTGGGGGACTCTCTTTGTTTCGGGCTCACAGATTTTTGTACATGGCAATATTTCCTTGATCAAAATTTTCTTACTTATCCAAAAAAAAAAAAAAAGCGTTACCTTGTTTCTTGTCCCAACTTCTGCACAAGAAGCTACATAATTGATGAATATATGTTGAGATGAAGTCCCAAAATAACTACAGTTAATTTTTTTACTGATTAGACTGTGCTTAGTTTAGCATAACTTTTTTTAGCTACATTTACATCTTATATTGCCTTTTTTCACCAAAATTTAATTTCATCATTTTTTTTTTTTAGGTTGCTTTTAGGCATGCTATTCCCATCCATTAAAAAAAAAAGGCTTAAAAAAAAATTTCGCATATTGATTATAAAAAACTGGCTTTAAAAAAAAAACAAAAAAAAAAGTCCTATTTTTCACACATACATGAATTCTCTTAGTTAGAAGTCTTCTTTTTCACAACTTTTTTATGAATGTAATTGTTGATGATGGGTTTTCGAGGGTTATTCAATCCAGTGAATTTGACCCGAGGGTCCACCAAGCTTGCCGGAATCGGAAGAAATATACCTGTTCGCCGGGGATACCGGTGTGGTGCCTGCCAATAACACTCCGATGATTAAGTCAGATACGATAATCTGAAAGCAAATTGGCAGAGTAACGGCCTGGATTAAAAGATTGCGTACCTTTCATGACTTCATGTTCCTCCTTTTCTAATGGGAGACTGATGTGTGTAGATAAATATCAAATGAGATATTCGCCGGATTTTCTGGTGGTTTCCGTATTTGCATGAGATATGATTTAATCGAACCTTTAACCGTTTTGGGAACGTGTTTCCTGATGATATATTTTTCTTCTATAAATGAGGCGTGAATCTCGGATCAAACGAATCCACGTGATCTTCAAATCTTTTCGGCTCATACCTTTCCCTAGCCCGAGCCCGGACTTTCACCGGGCTTGAGATCGGATTCTCTCTGAGTTCGAGTTGTGTGTCTTCCCGGCTCGATCTCGTGCTTAGGGAGTCGAGGCGACGAAATACCCCAGCTCCGACACGATTCTGGGGGTATTCTTGGAATTTTAATAGGGCTTGAGAAATATCTCCTATCAGTATTAGTGTACTCAAAAACTATAAAAAACTATAAAAAAATTAAAAATTTGGCCAAAAATAAAATATAAGATGAAAAAGGTGAGGACCAAAAAAATATGACTTCTTCTATATTACCAAAACTTATGGTAAACCTAGTTTTTTCCCCTTAAAAATAGCTTAAAAATAGCTTTCTCAATAATTTTTTTAATTAATTTTTATAACTAATTTTTTTAACCAAAATTTGACTTTATTTTTACTTTTAGTTTTGGTAACTGTACGTGAGTTCTTCAATCTTTAACAATGTTTTTATAATTTTTTCATCAATATCTGAATAACATACCTAAAAGCTACAAAAATATTGGTTCCATGTAAAACTTTAATTTATTTAGAAATTTTATACTGGTAGGATTTGAAGTTTTAAGTTTTCCTATTTTTGATTTCCTAGTCGGATATGGTTACTCCAGCATATACATAATTACAGATGTGTAGGGAATTGGACCTTTTAGCAAATCGAATAGAACACAACTAAACTAGTCCTCCTCCTCCTCCTCCTCCTCCTCTTCTTCTTCTTCTTCTTCTTCTTCTTCTTCATTGAACACTCTTCCATTCGAAGTCATCCAATTAAATGCAAAAACTATACTTCTATATTCTTTAATCAAATATGCATTTGTGTCCATTCTTGCATGTGCAACAATGAGAGAGAAGAGAGAGTTGACCAAACGGGACTAGATGATGAATATCAAGAGTGCTTACGAATGCAACATGGCAAGATAGGCAGTGGTCAGCAAAATTAAAAACTTATATGAACTTCTACTGGCAGATCAATCACTAGTGCCATAAATGGAAGTCTGTCTAAGCCATAGATCACGTCCTCAGAACAGCCCTTTCAACTTTAGTTAATGCATAGCTGTTAGGCTGGAAAAATTACAGCTGATCTGTAGAAGCGTTATTCTGGCAGTGCAAATGCCTTACTGGCTCATAATATCTATTCTAATAAGTTAGTTATATTACTTGTCAAAATAATAGATAGACGATTCATTACCCACAGATTGCTAGAATTGGTAACTAGTATTGCTTGTGCAAGAAGACCGGTAAATCCAGTGATGATCTTTTCATTCACTACCCATGGTCCAGTGAATTATGGGAATTTATTTTATCTTGCTTTGAGATGGCTTGGGATATTTCCAAATGAAGCGTAAAGCTTGGTGGAGTACTAGGGTTGTTAAAAAGGAAGACATGGAGAATTGTAACTTTTTGTCTTGGTTAGCTCATCTAGGTAGAAAGGAATAGAAGATCATTTCAAGGCGTTGAATTTCTATCATATAAGGTGAAAGGCATTTTTCTTTCCATCCTGCACAGATGGCTATCGGGGAGTCAAGAACCAGACATATTTCATTTATGTCTTTTGTTGATCACATGGAAGTTTAGTTGTAGCAATTTTTGGTCCTATTGCTTTGGGCGGCATCCCCTTGACGTTGTTCTAATATATTAATTCAATTGTTTTACTTCTCACAAAAAAAATAAAATAACATAAAAGGAACATTCATACATCTATACCCACAGAATTCCACATTGGATAATGCATAATAAAGGTTTCATGTCATAATCATTACAACGCAGGAAATCAAAAATATGTAGTCCACTAAAATGCCTAAAATCGCAAAAAGACTTCTAAAGGTAAGACTGTCTAACAGTAACACAAAGAAAACAATATAATCCATTAAGTAATAAACTGAAGAGCATAGCTACATGAGAAGCAACAGAAAAATTTAGTCGAATTACAAAAGGGAAATAAAAACTCATTGAGCCACTAAATGAGATATCTATCCATCATTAAGCTATAAAACTTGTTCATCTATTGTGTTTCATCATCGACAGAACATGACAAATAAAGGGCAATATAAACATACAAACTGATGAGTCCAATAAATTTGGTAAAGCCAAATATCAACATAGGTGGAACAATCCGCACCAATTCATTAACAAATCCGATTAGTAAATAATTTGAATGAACGAACAGATGTGGAACAACCAGCATCAATTCATTAACAAATCCCATTAGAAAATAATTTGAATGAATGACTTTAACATGAAGACGCAGGCATCAACAAAATTCCGCATTAAATACAAAGATGGCAACACAGAACAAAGCTTTTTCAGGCAATAGTATTGGCAATGCAGAAAAAATCAACAAAAAACGGTAGCAAAAGGATGGTGAAATAGAATACCCTTTAAAATTTACATTTGATGATGAAAATTAATGCTATCAGTCGCTCCACAAGAAATAAATTATAATTACAAAAGAACATTATTAATTAAAGATGACCGATGTTACCCAACTGACAGAGTATCACCTTATGCCATTACCAAGGTACCTACGAGCTGAGTAGCATCTGAAAGCTTACTGTTATTGCACACCACGTGGACCAATATTCTCCATGTAACTGCATCAATTAAATTTTCTTGTCCCAGGCTATTAAGAACCATCCATAACAATTCTAAATTACCATCTTGACCCAATCTATCAACAAATTTCATTATACTTGAAGCACGAGGGGCATATCCTTTGAAAACCATCTCATCCAAAATAATTGCTGCTTCCCTGAACTGCTTCCCATTGCAAAGCCCGTCAAACAGTGTCCTGTATGTTACGACATCAGGAGGACATTTCCGCCTTGGCATATCTTCAAATAAATCATTTGCTTCTCTAAAATTTCCTTCCCTGCATAACCCACAAATTATGGTATTATAACTAATAACATCTGGCTTACAACCATTGACTTTCATCTCATCTAAAAGTCCAAATGCTGCATCAAAATCCTTCTCTTGACAAAACCCACATATCATTGCATTATAAGTTACAGTATCAGGCTTGCAACCATTTTGCTCCATTTCCTCCAAAAGTCCAGTAACTTCTCCTCTGCGCCCAATCTTGAAAAGTGTTCTAATAAAAGAAGCATAAACTGCGGAATCCAACCCTATTCTATGTTTCAGCATCTCATCCTTCAGCCTAAAAGCCAAACTCAATTTATTCACCTTACAAAGCCCTTTAATCAATGAGGCATAAACAAAAGCGTTGGGCTTCACTCTAAAAACACTTATCATGATCTCTTTCAACTTCAAAGCTTCGTCTAATTTGGAATTCAAACAGAGTCCATTAATCAAGGTTCCAAAGGTCACTGCATTCGGCCTATTTCCCTTCTTTTGCATTTCGTCAAACACATTCCAAGCACTATCCAAATCATTGTGCAAACAGCAAGCATTGATCAATATATTATAAGTACATGTATCCGGCATTGCATATTGGTCAATACCCACAAAAAATTCCCTCATCTTGCCAAATTCCCGACAAGCTAAGAGAGCATTCAAGAGAGTATTCACAGATTTCACGGTTCTCTGGCATCCAAAAGACGGAATTTGATCAAAAGCCCGGCGAGCTCGCTCAGGCAAGCGACTACGGCCGTAGAAGGTTATGATATTACAGAAGATGATTTCTTTGGGAACAAATCCGGT
Organism: Pouteria glomerata; assembly: GCA_035590655.1. Taxonomy (NCBI): domain Eukaryota; kingdom Viridiplantae; phylum Streptophyta; class Magnoliopsida; order Ericales; family Sapotaceae; genus Pouteria; species Pouteria glomerata. The sequence goes on along the minus strand of JAVXUM010000013.1, from coordinate 4,164,738 downwards.
CTCGTTCTTCAACTTTTCGAGGATTCGTTCCATTTCGTCGAACATTTTAGCTCGCCCGAGCTTGGCGATGATAAGATCGTAGGAGAGGAGAGAGTAACGGAAAGGTTTAGGATCGGGGCCATAGCTAGGGTCAGGGTTTAGGAAGAGTTGGAGAGCAAGATTGGGGTCCTTCTGGAGGCGGAGAAGAGAAGAGAGTCTGAAGGGTGAGACCGTCTTTAGCTTCTTCATTTCTTTCAACCGTTGAGGAAGTGCGCATTTAAAATTGGAAGCAGGCGGCCAACATCCATGAGCGAATGTTAGCCCGCAGACAGCCACTTGTGGCCCACATCTATCGCTCTCTCTCTCTCTCTCTCTCTCTCTCTCTTTCTCTCTCTCTCCGCTGTTTGGCTCAAAAGGCGAAGCGCGTTTAATTCTTTTTTTCCTTTCAATTTGGTTCGAACTAGAGAGCAAAGCTGAGTTTGAAAAAAAAAATAACTAACCTTTTATTTTGTTACAAGTGTGTTTATAATGATAAAAAATAAGGTAAAATGAAATAAAATAAAATAAATTATAAATTTATAATTTGTACAATAATATAGAAAGTAAAAAATTTAATTGTTACTATAACTTTAAAATATTTTTAATTGAAGGTTTTTAAAATATTCAAAAATAAAATTTATCAAAATAAGTTAAAATATTATAGTAAAATTCAACTACTATAAAAATTAGAATATCTATATATGCCTTATTGAATTCATATAAAATATATTTTTTATTATAAAAAATAAATTATACTAATAGATTACTTTTTTTTAAATTTTTAACAATTGTTACTTGAATTATTATAAAACAAAAAATAATTTGCTTGTTAAAATATTTTAAAAAAAGTAAGATAATTTATCATTATAATTTAAATTTCTATAAAAGAAAATTTTTTAAAAATTTTCAAAGAAAATAACTTAATCTTAAATTTTATGATATGAAAATAACTCACGTATTATATGTAGAGATTTTTATAAAATTCAATTTTTAATTATTTGTGTTTTAAATAAAAATTTAGTTCAATCAACTTATTAAAATATTTTTATTTTGACTATAAGAAAGTGGTCTTCATAATATTTTTTTTTAATTTAAGTATTAATTCAACTATTCATATAACTTGATGATTATTTTTTATAATAATTATTTTTATATTAATTATCTAATTTTTTATAATAATACAAGTAATAATTGTTAAAAAATTTGAAAAAGCAATTTATTAGTATCATTTATTTTTATAATAAAAAATATTTTTTTATATGAGTTCAATGAGACATATGTAGATACTCTAATTTTTATAATAGTTGAATTTTTGCTACAATATTTTAAATTATTTTGATAAATTTTATTTTTTAATATTTTAAAAATATTCATTTAATAATATTTTAAAAGTATACTGATAACTAAATTTTAATTGTAGTATTCTAGTTTATATTAAAAAATTATTTTTAAATAGTTTAATATTCAATATAATTAATAATTATCCAATAATTTTAAAATATTTTTATTATTTGAACCACATTCTTACCCAAAAAAAAAATTATTGAGTAGATCGACGTTAGGGTCTAAGGGCTATGTCTGGGAGCAAAATTGGTAACTTGGCTACCACTTATTAATTTTTTGACTCTTTCAAAATAATTAAATTTACTATTTTACATTTAACACTTCTTTTGAACATTAAAAGGTAAAAATATTAAATTAAAAAATAACTGTTAAAAAATTAATTTTTTCTTTTTCAAACACAAAATATAATAACTTTATAGTAATTAGCTAATAACCAACTAAAAAAAATAAAAAATAATTTTTTTCTTTCCAAACCTAGTCTTATCATCAATTTGAACCAAATTGAAGAAAATAAAAAAATTAAATGCACTTCACCTTTGAACCAAACAGAATAATGAAAAACAAATACTAAAATGTGCGTCCACAATTGGCTAGCAACAGGCTAACATTGCTCATTAATGTTAGCTTCCTGCTTCTATTTAAATTTTAGCGACAGATTGGAAAAAGAAGAAAACTATTTGTCCCAAAATTTTACATGCATCAAACATATTGGCTAACTTTTCAAAAAAGAAAAAAAACTTTTAGTAAATTATTATTTTTACCACGTTAAATTTAAAATTAAAATTTAATATAATGTATAATTTTTAAATTCAAATTTACATTTTAAATATTTTTTTATAATTGAAATACAAAAAAAAAAATTTAAGACATGATGGCACGTGAACTAGTCTTAGTGGTACACCAATATGGAATGATGCACCTACACGTGTAAATAACACGAGTTTCTCAAATATTTATAAAGAGTCTACTTTTAATAATAATAATAACAATAAATGTGTAATGATTAAAAACCACGATATATAAACACACGCTCAAGTGACAAATTTTCAACGTCACAAAGTATTTGATTTAAAAATAATACTAATAATAAACATAACAAAACTATAAAACAAGAGTATGTGGACACGTTTAATGGTATGTTAATGCAATAATTAAAAGAACAAAGACAAATTAAAATATTTAACCGACACAATTTTGGGAGCGTTCGTATAAAGTGTGGTTTAAAAATTTTACACAAAAAAAAAAAAGGTATGTACACTCCAAGTGGCATAATTTTATAGTCATTTAAAAAATATTGTAATAACTTACACATTTATTTTATTCACGATGCACTCAAATTTAACTTGTTATTTTATTTTGATATGATTGATTAACCTTTTGATTAACTCGATTGTTTGATTTTTAATGTAGAATTGGTTGTACGAGTTTTGCAAAGCCTAGTTAGGTTAGTGATGTCGTGCACATCAGATTAAACTTCTTATGCACATGGTAATCCACGTGCAGATGCCAACATGATAATGATTAACATAGTTTTATTACATTAGTTTCATGTTGTTGTTTTTGCTTATTTGTCTATATGCATAATAGGCATAAGTAAATCCATATTCTATTTTTTATAAATTTTATTACAAATGTTGAGTTTGATGCTTGGTTGGGATCTTGAGTTAATATTGATTACATATTTTTGATATACTAAAATTTTATACAATTATTCATTATCCTCTTCATTCAAGATGTGATATTTTGTAATAAAAATTTATTTGAACATTCAGTTTAATTATAAAAACCAACTGATCCTATTTTGTTATGTTATATTGTTGGGAGCACTTTTTTTGGTTGTGGACCAATTAACTAATGCTTTATTTGTTATTATTATATTTTGATATCTATTTTAGAGTGGTTGGGGCTCTTATTAAATTTGTTATAATTATTTTTAATTCGTATGCGATTGAAAAAAATAAATTAAGATAATAAACAACTAAATTC
>JAVXUM010000013.1:4128768-4144398 GCA_035590655.1 Pouteria glomerata | reverse complement strand
TTAAAGTTAACGAATGGAGTTACTTTTTATATCGAGTAGAACGGAATTAGATAGTTCGAGGATATAATGAGTGCGTTTAATAGTTTAGAGACAAAATAGAAAAAATATAGATAGTTTGAGGGATATTTCATAAAAAACTCTTATTTTATTGCCGCAAAAGTTTTTTTTTTCTTTGTAATTAATTAACATTAATATAAATTCACAGTGGAATTGTCCTTTGCCACTGGTGCTATTATCTTTATTATTTTTGGAATTGCCTTTTGGACAACAACAAAATAGACAAATAAATAAAACCTTGCCCAAGATAAAGCAAATGGTAACCCTGAAAGTGCAAGCAAGCTAGGATTAATGGTGATTGATGAAGGGAAATCTAATCAAGAAATCATTTAATTGAGAATTTGTGTACTAACTCAATGAGAAGGACAGTTGGAATGATTATCAAAGTAGCTAAGAAGAAAGTTTAGTTTTAAGTTTTATCCTTTAAGTTTTTCTTTCACAAAATTACTAAATCTTTTCTATGTATACGTATCTCAGTAAAAATGATTATTTATATATACAAAAATGCAACATACATATATACCGTCAAAACTTCTATGAAAAATTGCCTTTTTGTTGTAATTTCTTTCATTTTCTTAACAACTAAATAGAGATTAAAAGTTGTTTGGTCATTTTTCTCTGATATTTGTTTTACTTCTATTATAATTCAATTAATCGCGATAAATTTTGTCCTTTTCCTTCATCTCTTTTTGTAGATAAACATTTGACAGGGCCAACTAGATGGTTCAATCAACCGAAACTACTATTGGGTCAGAATCGGCCCCATATTTTTTGCATTTTTCTAATACTGTCTTCTGTGTTCAATTAAGCTATCGTAATGTTGAAGAACGCAGGCTTATCTTTCTAGTAGAAGTCGTTGTAGCAGAGAATTTCTCCTGTTTCTATTTTCTCACAAAAACAAGGAAGACAGTTAGGTTAAGAGAGTCATTTTGGACTAATAATAATTGCATTGGATCGTGACACTCTATTGCAACAACTTACAAGGGCACATTTTCACCATCACAAGGGGTGGAATGACATTATTAAATGGTATTTCTTAGAGTTATTAGATATAATTCGCTTTTATAGACCTCGTGACCAACAAACACCGAACAACAATTTCTTCATTGACCATGTGAAATGTGATCAAGTTGGGACTTTTAACAGAAAGAATACTAAATTCAAGAAATGTAAGTTATTTCTTGTTGCCAATATGAAAGAAGAGGAAGCTAGGACTCTTAATAAAACGAATCCCAAATTCAAGGAGTGTAATTTTCTCCCCGAGCATAGATTGAACTCTGCAAATGTTGAGTTTGGAAAGTTCAGGGTTACCATAGAAGAAGTGACAGACCATTTCCCTGTGTTGGTCAAGAGCCTTGAAAAAACAGAATATAGAAGGTAGAGACTAAGGTTACTAATGCTTGAAATAATGATTTATTCATGAAAATAAGATTCTGCAGAGATTGTGATTAGTATGTGTTTGTGCCTTGTGATCGGAATGGGGGGATTCTGAGAGAGTACAATCTAAGATCTCTGGATGTGATTAGGTTCTACAGATCCATTGGTCTTTATTCTCATATGTGGTACTTTCAAATTACGTATATGAAATTAGAAGATGCAAGAGCATAAAATTGTCGAATTATCACTATTTCTTTTATTTTTGCCACTGATGCTATTATCTTCATCATTTTTGGAATTGCTTTTTGGACAACACAAAAATAGACTAGCAAATAAAACTGTGCCCAGGATAGAGAAGTGGTGGCCCTGAAAGTGTAAGCTAGCTAAAATTAATGGTGATTAATGAAGGACAAATTGACCAAGAAATTATTAAATTGAGAATTTGTGTACCAACTTAAAGGAAAGAATAGTTGGGATGGTTATCAAAGTAGTTAGGAAAAAGTTTAAGGATAGTTGAGATGGTTATCAAAGTAAAAAGTTTAGTTTTAAGTTTTATCCTTTAAGCTTTTTCTTTCATGAAATTACTAAATTTTTTCTATGTGCGTGTATCTCTATATAACTGATTATTTATATACGCACACATGTAATATACATATATATTGTCACAACTTCCGTGAAAAATCGCCATTTTGTTCTAATTTTTTTCCTTATCTTAACAACCAAATAGAGATTAAATGTTGTCTGATCATTTCTTTATGATTTTTGTTTTACTTCTATTATAATTCAATTAATCGTGATAAGATTTTCTCATTTTTTTTTTTTTTATAGAGAAACATCTGAGAGGGCCAACTAGATGGTTCAATCAACTGAAACTAATATTAAATTCCAATCGGGCTAACATTCTTGCATTCTTCTAATATCGTCTTCTAAGTTCAGTTAAGGTATTGTGATGTTGAAGAAGACATGCTCATCTTTCTAGTAGAAGTCGTTGTAGTAGAGAATTTCTTTTACCTCTATTTTCTCGCAAAAACAAGAAAGACAGTCTAGTCAAGATAGTTATAAATTCTCTACCTCTATTTTCTCACAAAAACAAGAAAGACAGTCTAGTCAAGATAGTTATTTTAGGCTAAGAACAATTGAATTAGTTCGTGACACTCTAATGCAACAACCTTCAAGGGCACATTTTCACCATTATAAAGGGTGGAAGGACATTATTGAATGATATTTCTTAAAATCAATGGATATGATTCACTTTTATAAACCTCTTGATCAACAAACACCAAACAATAATCTCTTCATTGATTATGTGAAAGGTGATAGAGTTGGGACTTTTAACAGAAAGAATCTTAAATTCAAGATGTGTAAGTTACTTCTTGTTGACAATGTGAAAGAAGAAGAAGGTGCACTCCTAATAGAATGAATCCCAAATTCGAGGAGTGTAATTTAATCCGTAAGCATAGATTGAACTTTATGGATGTCGAATTTCGAAGGTTCAGGGTTACCATAGAAGAAGTGACAGACCATTTCTTTGTGTTGGTCAAGAGCCTTGAAACAACAGAATATAGAAAGTAGAGGCTGAGGTTTATTGATGCGAGGCTGAGGTTTATTGATGCTTTAAAGAGGGATTGGTTTATGGAAGTAAGATTCTGTAGATATTATGATCAGTATGTGTCTGCGCCTGGTGATCAGAATGGGGGGATTTTGAGAGAGTACAATCAGGAACTTCTGGATGTGATTAGGTTCTACAAAACTGATAGTCCTTATTCTCACATGTGACACTTTTGAAATGGGTGTGTGAAATTAAAGGATGCAATAGTATAAAATTGTCGAATTATCACTATTGCTCTTGTATTTGCCACTCTTGCTATTATCTTCGTAATTTTTTGGAATTGACTTTTGGACAACACAAAAATGGACTAGCAAATAAAACTGTGCCCAAGTTAGAGCAAATGGTGATTCTAAAGGTGCAAGCTAGCTAAGATTAATAGTGATTGATGAAGGAAAAATTAATCAAGAAATCATTTGATTGAGAATTTGTGTATTAACTGAAAGGGAAGGATAGTTGGGATGGTTATCAAAGTAGTTAGAACGAAAGTTTAGTTTTAAGTTTTATCCTTTAAGTTTTTTTTTCACAAAATTATTAAATCTTTTCTATGTATATATATTTCTATATAAATGATTGTTTATATACACAAATGTAACAGACATATATACTGTCAAAACTTATGTGACAAATGGCCTTTTCGTTCTAAATTTTTCTCTTCTCTTGGCAACCGATAGAGATTAGAAGTTATCTTGTTATCTCTTTGAGATCTTTGTTTTACTTTTATTATAATTCAATTAATCGTGATAAGTTTTTTTTTTTCTCTTTTCTTTTTTTGTAGAAAAACATTTGAGAGGGCCAACCAGATGATTCAATCAATCGAAGCTATTATTGAATTCTAATTGGGCCAACATTTCTTATATTCTTTTAATATCGTCTTTTGTGTTCAGTTTAGTTATTGTGATGTTGACGAAGACAGGCTCATCTTTCTAGCAGAAGTTGCTATAGCAGAGAATTTTTCTTGCCTTTATTTTCTAGCAAAAATAAGAAAGACAGCTTGGTCAAGATAGTCATTTTGGGTTAAGAACAATTAGGTTGGATTGTGACACTTTAATGCGACAGCTTTCGAGGGCACATTTTCACCATCACAAGGGTGGAAAGACATTATTGAATGGTAATTCTTAAAATCAATGGATATTATTCACTTTTATAAACCTCTTGATCAACAAACACCGAACAACAATTTCTTTATTGACTACATAAAAGGTAATCGAGTTGGGACTTTTAATAGAAAGACAGTCTAGTCAAGATAGTCATTTTAGGCTAAGAACAATTGAATTAGATCGTGACACTCTAACGCAACGACCTTCAAGGGCACAATTTTCACCATTATAAGGGGTAAAAGGATATTATTGAATGGTATTTCTTAAAATTAATGGATATGATTTACTTTTATAAACCTCTTGATCAACAAACACCAAACAATAATTTTTTCATTGATTATGTGAAAGGTGATAAAGTTGGGATTTCTAACAGAAAGAATTCTAAATTCAAGAAGTGCAAGTTACTTCTTATTGCCAATATGAAAGAAGAGGAAGCCGGGGCTTCTAATAGAATGAATCCCAAATTCGAAGAGTGTAATTTTCTCCCCAAGCATAGATTGAACTCTGCAGATGTCGAGTTTGGAAGGTTCAGGGTTACCATTGAAGAAGTGATAGACCATTTTCCTGAAAGAGTAAGCTAGCTAAAATTAATGGTGATTGATGAAGGATAAATTGACCAAGAAATTATTAAGTTGAGAATTTGTATACTAACTAAAAGGGAAGGATAGTTGGGATGGTTATCAAAGTAGTTAGGAAAAAGTTTAAGGATAGTTGGGATGGTTATCAAAGCAGTTAGGAAAAAGTTTAAGGATAGTTGGGGTGGTTATCAAAGTACTTAGGAAAAAGTTTAGTTTTAGGTTTTATCCTTTAAGCTTTTTCTTTCATGAAATTACTAAATTTTCTTTATGTACATGTATCTTTATGTGAAAGATTGTTTATATACGCACACATGCAATATGCATATATATTGTCACAACTTCTTTGAAAAATTGCCATTTCGTTTTAATTTTTTTTTCTTCTCTTAACAACCAAATAGAGATTAAAAGTTCTCTGATCATTTCTTTGTAATTTTTGTTTCACTTTTATTATAATTCAATTACTCGTGATAAGATTTTTTATTTTTTATTTTTATTTTTTATTTTTTTTATAGAAAAACATCAGAGAGGGCCAACCAAACGGTTCAATCAACCAAAACTAGTATTGAGTCCGAATCGGCCCTATACTTTTTGCATTTTTCTAATATTGTCTTCTGTGTTCAATTAAGCTATCGTAATGTTAAAGAAGGCAGGCTTATCTTTCTAGCAGAAGTTGCTGTAGCAGAGAATTTCTTCTGTTTCTATTTTCTTACAAAAATAAGGAAGACAGTCAGGTTAAGAGAGTCATTTTGGACTAATAATAATTGGATTGGATCATGACACTCAATTGCAACAACTTACAAGGGCACATTTTCACCATTACAGGGCGTGGAAGGACATTATTAAATGATAATTTTAGAGTTATTGGATACGATTCGATTTTATAGACCTCTTCACCAACAAACACCGAACAACAATTTCTTCATTGACTATGTGAAAGGTGATCAAGTTGGGACTTTTAACATAAAGAATGCTAAATTCAAGAAATGTAAGTTACTTCTTGTTCCCAATATGAAAGAAGAGGAAGCTAGGACTCCTAATAGAATGAATCCCAAATTCGAGGAGTGTAATTTATTCCTTAAGCATAGATTGAACTTTGCGTATGTCGATTTTGGATTATTCAGGGTTATCATAGAAGAAATGAGAGACCATTTCTTTGTGTTGGTTAAGAGCCTTGAAAGAACAGAATATAGAAGGTAGAGACTGAGGTTTACTAATGCCTGAAATAAAGATTTATTCATAGAAGTAAGATTCGGTAGAGATTATGATCAATATGTGTTTGTGCTTGGTAATCAGAATGAGGGGACTCTGAGAGAGTACAATCTAAGACATCTGGATGTGATTAAGTTCTACAGATCCACTGGTCTTTGTTCTCACAGGTGGTACTTTCAAATTACGTATATGAAATTAGAGGATGCAAGAGCATAAAATTGCCGAATTATCACTATTGCTCTTGTTTTTGCCACATGTGCTACTATTTTCATCATTTTTGGAATTGCCTTTTGGACAACACAAAAAAAGACTAGCAAACAAAATTGTGCCCAGGATAAAGCAAGTGGTGACCCTGAAAGTGTAAGCTAGCTAAAATTAATGGTGATTGATGAAGGATAAATTGACCAATAAATTATTAAATTAAGAATTTGTGTACTAACTGAAAGGGAAGTATTGTTGGGATGGTTATCAAAGTAGTTAGGAAAAAGTTTAAGGATAGTTGGGATGGTTATCAAAGTAGTTAAGAAAAAGTTTAGTTTTAAGTTTTATCCTTTAAGCTTTTTCTTTCATGAAATTACTAAATTTTTTCCATGTACATGTATCTCTATATAAATGATTGTTTATATACACACACATGCAATATACATATATATTGTCACAACATCTATGAAAAATTACAATTTTGTTCTAATTTTTTTCCTTCTCTTAACAACCAAATAGAAATTAAAAGTTGTCTGATCATTTCTTTACGATTTTTGTTTCACTTCTACTATAATTCAATTAATCGTGATAAGATTTTCTCTTTTCTCCTTTTTTTTTTTATTCTTTATAGAGAAACATCTAAGAGGGCCAACTAGATGGTTTAATCAACCGAAACTAATATTAAATTCCAATCGGGCCCATATTTCTTGCATTCTTCTAATATCGTCTTCTATGTTTAGTTAAGTTATCGTAATGTTGAAGAAGACAGGCTCATCTTTCCAGTAGAAGTCGCTGTAGCAGAGAATTTCTTTTACATCTATTTTCTCGCAAAAACAAGAAAGACAGTCTAGTCAAGATAGTCATTGTGGGTTAAGAACAATTGAATTAGATCGTGACACTTTAATGCAACAACCTTCAAGGGCACATTTTCACTATTATAAGGGGTGGAAGGACATTATTGAATGGTATTTCTTAAAATCAATGGATATGATTCACTTTTATAAACCTCTTGATCAACAAACACCAAATAATAATTTCTTCATTGATTATGTGAAAGGTGATAGAGTTGGGACTTCTAATAAAAAGAATGCTAAATTCAAGAAGTGTAAGTTATTTTTTGTTGACAATGTGAAAGAGGAAGAAGGTGGGATTCCTAATAGAATAAATCGCAAATTCAAGGAGTGTAATTTACTTCTCGAACATAGATTAAACTTTGTGGATGTCGAGTTTGGAAGGTTCAGGGTTACCATGGAAGAAATGATAGATTATTTTCCTGTATTAGTTAGGAGTCCTGTAAGAGTAGAATATAAAAGGTAGAGGCTGAAGATTACTAATACTTGAAATAGGGATTGGTTAATAGAAGTGAGATTCCGTAAAGATGGTGATCAATATATGTTTGTGCTTGGCGATTAGAATGGGAAACTTATGAGAGAGTACAATTTAGGATCTCTGGATGTGATTAGGTTTTACATATTTGCTGGTCCTTATTCTCACGGAATACACTTTTGAATTGGGTATGTGAAATTGGAGTATGCAAGAGCATAAAATTGTCAAATTATCACCATTGCTTTTGTGTTTGCTGCTAGTGCTATTATCTTTATCATTTTTGGAATTGTCTTTTGGACAACACAAAAAAAGATTAGCAAATAAAACTGTGCTCAAGATAGAGCACATAATGTTCTTGGAAGTGAAGCTAACTAGGATTAATGGTGATTGATGAAGGAGAAAATAATCAAGAAATTATTCAATTGAGAATTTGTGTACTAATTGAAAGGGAAGGATAGTTGGTATGGTTATCAAAGTAGTTAGAAAGAAAGTTTAGTTTTAAGTTTTATCCTTTAAAAGGTTTAGTTTTAAGTTTTATCCTTTAAGCTTTTCTTTCACGAAATTATTGAATCTTTTCTATATATATGTATCTCTATATAAATGATTGTTTATATATGCACAAATGCAACATACATATATGCTATCAAAACTTCTGTGAAAATTTGCCTTTTCGTTTTAATTTTTTCCCTTCTCTTGACAACCAAACAGGGATTAGAAGTTTTTTGGTCATTGCTTTATGACCTTTGTTTCACATATATTATAATTCAATTAATCGTGATGAGTTTTTCTTTCTTCTTCCCTTCTTTTTGTAGAGAAACATCTGAGAGGACCAACTAGATGGTTAAATCAACCGAAACTAGTATTGAATTCCAATTGAGCCCATATTTCTTGCATTCTTCTAATATCATATTCTGTGTTCAGTTAAGTTATCGTGATGTTGAAGAAGTGACGGACCATTTATTTGTGTTGGTTAAGAGCCTTGAAAGAACAGAATAGAGAAGGCAGAACATAAGGTTTACTAATGCTCGAAAAATGATTCGTTCATGGAAGTAAGATTCTTCAGAGATTATGATCAGTATGTGTTTGTGCCGGTGATCAAAATGGAGGGCTTCTGAGAGAGTACAATCTGGGACCTCTAGATGTGATTAAGTTCTACAAATCTACTTGTCTTTAGTCTCACAGGTGGTACTTTCAAATTGGGTATGTGAAATCAGAGGATGCAAGAGCATAAAATTGTCGAATTATCATTATTGCTTTTGTATTTGCCCCCTGTGCTATTGTTTTCATCATATTTGGAATTGCCTTTTGGACAACAAAAAATAGACTGGCAAATAAAACTGTGCCTAGGATAGAATAAGTAGTGACCCTGAAAGTGTAAGCTAGCTAGGACTAATGGTGATTAATAAAGGAAAAATTGATCAAGAAATCAATTCTTTTCTCTTTTTTGTAGAAAAATATTTAAAAGGGCCAACCATATGGTTCAATCAACTGAAACTAGTATTTAATCCCAATCAGCCCCACATTTCTTGCATTCTTCTAATATTATCTTCTTTGTTCAGTTAAGTTATCGTGATGTTGAAAAAGATAGGCTCATCTTTCTAACAGAAATCATTGTAGGAAAGAATTTCTTTTGTCTCTATTTTCTCCCAAGAACAAGAAAGATAGTCAAGTAAATATAGTCATTTTGGACCATGAACAATTGGATTGGATTATAAGACTCTATAGCAATAACCAACCAGGGCACATCTTTACCATCATAGGGGATGGAAAGACATTGTTGAATGGAATTTCTTGGAATCATTGGATATAATTTGCTTTTAAAGACCTCCTAATTAGCAAACACCAAACAATAATATCTTCATTGACCACGTGAAAGGTGATTGAGCTGGGACATTTAACAGAAAGAATTCTATATATAAGAAGTATAAGTTACTTCTTACTAACAATATGAAAGAAAAGCAAGTTGGGACTTCTAATAAAATGAATCCCGAATTCTAGGAGTGTAATTTACTCCTTAAGCATAGATTAAAATTTACGAATGTTAAGTTTAGAAGGTTCGGGGTTGATCGACTTACAAATGTGCAATTAAACTTAACCCCTAAGTATAAGGATGTGCGATATAATTTTACTTGGTGAGTCCAGGACTATATCTACAGAGAACTTTGGGATAAAGCCTAAGGTTTCTAAGTTTTTCTAACCTGTTGTTCTCTTTTTAAAATAATATAATAAAAATAGATTTTAGTTTTGAAATGGCTGATTACATAACTAATAAACAAACAAAATAAAATTACGAGTAATTTAAATAAAAAGGACCTAATCCAACTTACAAATCTAGGCAGATACCTTATTCCCGTATTAGATATGCTTTTTATTTTAGTTTACAGCTCATGTTTAAGAAAAGTAACCAGAAAAACTTCATTATTAAAACAAATAATCTAGAGCACAGTTTTAAAATTACGTTTAGGATAAATAAAACCGAAAAGATTTCATCTTAAAAACATTTTTTGGTCTAGATTTTTTTTATTTGATTTCAAAATGTTAAAGAATTATAATTAGGTAACGTCATCAAGGATTTCAATGAAATATGATCGAGGTTATAAGTTTTTGAATGTTTTGAAAAGGAAAGAAATAAAAAAAAAAAAAGAAAATAAAACTAGAAAAAAAAAATCTAGATTCGTCTTTTATATTTTCAAAGTATTACGAAAGTTCTAATCATCCGTAGTTATCAGTGATTTTAAATAAATATAATCAACTACATGAGTTTTCGAATGTTTTGAAAATATTAGAAGACAGATCCAAAAAATAAAAACCCTAACATTATATGTTTGGATTCGTTCACATCCAACACTCAAAAAAGAATCTACCCATTATTAATAGATTAGATCAAGAATAAAAATCTAATCTAGCATGGATGAAAAAATAAAACAGTAAATAATAAGAGAACGTAAAATTAAAATAGAATGTATTGAATAAAAATTGTGTATCGTACTTCGAAGCAACGCTACAATGTAATCTATAAACAAATAAAATATAAAATCAATTCTAAAACTACCCTAAACTACTTTCTAAAATATTGAAAGAATTGAAAAGTAGAACCCTTTGATACGATCGTCAACACGATGTATTTATAGACAAAATCGAAAACCCTAAACCTAAAATTCCTATGCAAACTGCTCGCAGTGGTTTGGACCACCCAAGGGGGTGTCCAGGCCACAATGTGCCTCCTCTTCATTTTTCGTTGTTAGTCTAACATGGACCGGGTGTTTGGGTGTCCAGACCATTGGTTTGTCTCTATTACTTGTATCGCTTTCATCATCTCTTATCTCAATAATTTCTTTTTTTTTTTTTTTCATTGCGTTTAGGAAACAAAACAAAATAACTATTAAAAGTGAATAAAAAATTTTAAAACTATGAAACAAATGCATGGATTATGGTTCTATTTTTGGGTTTGTAATTATACTTTGCAAGTATAATCAAAAGTTATTAAGGGAGAAGTGACAAATCATTTCCTTGTGTTGGTCAAGAGTCTTGAAAGAGTAGAATATCGAAGGTAAAGGCTAAGGTTTACTAGTGCTCAACATAAGGATTGGTTCATGGAAGTGAGATTTTGTAGAGATTGTGATCAATATGTGTTTATGCTGGGTGATCAGATTGAGACTTATGAGAGTGTACAATCTAGGAACTTTGGATGTGATTAGGTTCTATATATCTGTTGGTCCTCATTCGCACATGAGACACTTTTGAATTGGGTATGTGAAATTGGAAAAGACAAAAGCATCAAATTATCACTATCGCTCTTGTCTTTGCCACTAGTGCTATTATCCTCATCCTTTTTGGAATTACCTTTTGGATAACACAAAAATGGACTAGCAAATACAAACTGTGTCCAGGATAGAGCAAGCAGTAACCTTGAAAATGCAAGCTAAAATAGGATTAATGGTGATTAATGAAGGAGAAACTGATCAAGAAATCATTCAATTGAAAATTTGTGTACTAACTAAAAGGGAAAGATTGTTAGGATGGTCGTCAAAGTAATTACAAAGAAATTTTAGTTTTAAAGTTTTAGCCTTTGCACACACAATGCATTAGAGATTGCAGTCTTTTCACATATGCATTGGACAATAGATATAGTGTACTAATTAGTTACGCAACTCAATTGAGTTGCTCTAGGTAGTTTGTTAAGTTCTTTTATATATAGGAATCAAAACCAGTGCTTTGGCCTTTTTTATCTGTCTTTTTCCACCTCAGTTTTAATGGGACAAATTTAGATCTAATCTAAATTAGATTCGTTAGATTCAGATCTAATTATAGTAAATTCAATTGAGATCTAAAAATAATTAGATTTAATTTGTAAGATTCAGTTGAGATCCATCATATACTCAATAAATTCGACTCATTATATAATAAAAAATAAAAAGTTTAATAATTGATTTTTATTTTTTATAATATATAATTTATTATATATATGTGAACATATAAAAATTTGTAGCACCAATTGGTAGGTCATCCAGTGGTGAATCTGTTGAGGCAATTGATAGTACTATTGACAAGCCTGCGAAGAATGGTCAGTCCCCCGTTGATGCAACTGCTGTTGAAAGTATTATATATAAAAATATGTAAAGTATAAATATATATGGTTCATAATTCTGCTATGGGCACTCGTTTAATTTTCCTGAGATTTAAAATATTACTATAGTTAATAACCACCATTAAAGACTATGACAAAGTTGAGGATTTTGAAAATATATTTTCTAAATGGTAATATTGATTTTTGCTATTTCAGAAATAAATGCAGCATATTAATTTTATTCTTGATTTTATAATTATTTTTAAATCTAAATTCATGCAGCTTTATTTAATTTTTTTAATTATTTTAATACAATAACATAATATATATTACACGTTTTAATTGCACGACAAAAGTGCCCGGCCCGCCGTTGCTCGTAGTCATTTTTCTCGCTTCCCGTCTTCAATGTACATATAAATATATACAATATATTATATATATAATAAAAAATTATATTTTTATATATATTTCATTTATATATTTATGCCTTCATTAAGGACCTGATTTTTTAATTTATTATATTATTTTTTATTTTTAAATATTTTTAAATTTTTAATTTTAAATATTTAATTTTAAAAATAATAGATTTGACGAATTATTCGGATGAATTTGTTTTAATATTATTAGATCTAATCAGGTTATATCTGAACAAAATTCATACCATTGATAGGCTTAGTTCTAATGCAAAACATTTACTTATTTGTTTCAGTTGTAACTTAGATTTGTAAATTCAAGTCAGTCTCTCACGTTTCTGTATGGAATGTCAATTTAATTTGACAGTTGCGTACGTATCAATTGAAAATAATATTATTTAAAAATTTAATTTTAAAAAATAAATATTCAAATTAAAAATTAAATTTTTTATGAAAAAAGTTCAATTTAAATGTAACTAAACTTAAAATAAACATATACGTCTATAATAAAATATGACATTTTGATTTAACAGTTGTTCAATTGTCAACTAAAAATAATATTATTTAAAAATTTAATTTTAAAGAATAAATATTTCAATTAAAAATTTTATTTTTTATGAAAAAAATTTAATTTAACGCACTTAAAATTTTAAATTTTAAATACATACACTTTTTTATTTTTTGTATCAGAATTTGAGATATTTAATATAAAAAAAAGTTAATTGTTTATTAGGTGAAAAAAATTTATTTTTTAAAGCTAAATTTTTTTATTTAGAATAACTATGAATAAATAAATAAAAATAATTAATTAAATTATTATATAGTAAATTTTAAATTTAAAAAAATCTTAAAACCAAATTAAAATATTAACAATTTGTACTTTGCACAGGCATTTGCTAGTGATATGATATGATATGTTTGTGTGCCTGTTAAAAGATATTTCAAACACAATATCTACTTGAAAATTTATTTTTTGCTTTAATCAAATTTAAAAATTGAACTAAAAATCAAATTAATTAATTAAATCACCAAATAGGTATTTCTTTCTTTTTTTTTTTTTTTTTACCTTTATAAATGTAATAGTAATTATATAAATTTAAATAATACTTGAACAACCCATATGATGTGGCTTGATCTAGAGGACTAGAACAAAATATCGCAAGAGTAACCAATACTCTTCTAGGTTACAACAACCGTGTTCAATTTAAATAAAGTTCTCCGGCATATTTTATTTTATTAATTAATTATTGGTTTATAAGAACACATATTTGAATTAAATTTACCCCGATGTTCTATAGGGCAAAACTTAGCTCAGCTGGAACCGACGTCTCCGCAGTGTTTTAATTATTTGTTACACAAAGATATATAATCAGGAAATTAACATGATCAAACGCAGCTAATTGATAACAACTCATCTAGATTTAAGGATATGCTCGCTTTCTTTCTCTTTCCATCTCCTCTCCCCAAGATTTTAGGCAAGGAATGCTCTCTCTCTCTCTCTCTCTCTCTCTCTCTCTCTCTCCGAGAAAATAACTGAGAGCAGAGACATTGATGAGTGATAAAGGAAGTGGAAGCGATTTACCTCTCCGGGAGAAGATAAAAGAGATGGCAAAAGATGGAGGCAAACAATGAGCAAACTTGTCAGATTATTTGGTAAGCATCAGCTTAATATTGCATATATTTCTCTGTGCATTCGTTGTACATTTATACACACACTTGTTTAGGAAGATTCATGCGTTGCATTATGTGTTGTAATTTTTTACATTCATCGAATGCAAAAGTTGGGGCATCCAATGTAAATAACCCCGGGGGGGGGGGTGGGGGGGTGAATTTTTTTTCTCTCTATTTTTTAACCAACTTGTCTGCCAAAGTCCATAGATGCATGTTTGTTTCAGTAACCTTAGTATGATTTTTTGATGTCCGCAGTTCTATAAACAATGACAAAACTAATCCCACCACTCTCAGAAAAATGGAGAATAAATAGGAAAGGACTAGTTCTGAAAAAAATGGAATTGAATTGCTTTAAGTTGTGTGATTCATAAATGAGTAGTAACCCAATCGGGGGCGATTCTAAATTCTCTATTAAATAAATACATTATATTTTTTGGTGAGTTTTTTTTTTCTATATATGATATGTAGGTTGCTCCCCCTCCCCCAAAGCATTACTTGAAATTGAAATTGCTTGAAAATTTAAGGCTGTATTTGGTTTTATTTATTTATTTTTTATTTTTGTTTTCATCATATTCTCCATTTTATGCTTTTGAAAATAACAAAAATAACTTAAGAAGCATTTAGTTACCTGTGTTTTCAAAAATTTATTTTAGAAAATAAAAAATAAATTTATACATGAAATGAAAAATAGTAAAAAATCGTTTTGAGTATTTTTAATACAAAATAAGAAAAATCTTAAAATTAACAAAAAAAAAAGAACATTTTTTGTTCTTCTTATTTTGAGAATTTTAAAACATAAAATAGATAAAACAAAAATATAAAATAGAAAAGCAAACTAAATGTCACATAATATTAGTTAAATTTTTAAAAACTCTCTAGACATGAATCATCATTGGGGATAGCAACAGGAAGGTATGGGGAGGGGATTATATTACCCGTCCCCGTTGAGCAATACTAAACCTCTCCCGATCTCTATCCCTATTTCGGAGATAAAAATCCCCTCTATCCATTCTCTCTAGGCAAACCTCTCCCGGTCTCTAGCTATCCCTATTTCGGAGATAAAAATCCCCTCTATTCATTCTCTCTAGGTAGCAAATTTCTTGTCTCTGTCCCCATTTACTTGCTAAAGAAAATAACTTTTTCTTTTGAAATAGTAAATAAAAATATTTCACATAGAGACTAAAATATTACTAAGTTGCAAGATAGGTTTACAATAATTGGCCCCAGAAATAGTCTCCAGGAGATCTTGCTTGTGATCCACATAGCCTCTGCTAATAAATTGCATAGGTGTCCATAATTGAATATCTTTTTTTTTTTTTTGATAATTTCCATAATTGAATATAGATAATGCATACTATCTAAAGCTGATTTAAATCAAAATAACTGTTTCTTTATGTTGCTGAAGGTGTCTCTGGTCTTGGAAAATCCAAAAAGAGAACACATTATTCATTATTTAACAGCGAATGTGTGGAATCAAAATAGTTTTTCTGCAGTAGTTTCAGCAACCTTAAAGAGGCTTTTAATA
>JAVXUM010000013.1:4111493-4122383 GCA_035590655.1 Pouteria glomerata | reverse complement strand
GTAAGTGTAGAATGTTAATACAATTTGGGTAAAATTGAAAAGTTGCCACTCAATAGGGTAAATTTGAAAATTTCTTCTCATATGTGCAATAGTACATTACTTTTGGAATAATTGCTAGAAAGAAAGTCTACGCGGATCCTGAGTGGATCAAAGATGGCACAAGGTCGGTGTGCTTTCCACGTCAATGGGTATTAGGAGGGCGTTTGGGGAAATAAAAAATAAAATATTATTAAAAAATATCATTATTATAATAATTAAACGTTTTGTAAAATTTTAATTTTTTTTTTATCTTACAATAATTTGATGTAAAAATTAATTTTATTTTTTTTTTACTTTTTTACTTAATTATACTAAAAAACTTTTATCGAATACATAAAATTGATTACTTTTCTATTCATTTATAGTAATAATTTTATCAAATTATAAAAAATTATTAAAAATTACATTTTTATCTATTAAACATACTAAAAATTATTACTTATAAAAAAATAAAAAAATTATCAAAAATATCATTTTCTTTGCTGCAGCCGAACGCCCCCAAAATTTAGGGTGCGTTTGGGCTATCAAAAAAAAGTAAAAAATATCTAAAAGTTGGCTCTATTACAGTATTTTGCTGTTTGGTAAAATAACAATTTTTATCACTTTTCTACTCTGCTACAGTAATTTGATATAACAGCAGGTCTCACTTTTTCTCACTTTTCTACTCTGGTACAGTAAAAAATTTAACTAAACACACAAAAATTACTACTTTTTTGCTCACTATAGTAACAACTTTACCAAATACCTAAAAATTACCAAAAATTATCAAAATTTTTATTTTGATTCTTTAAACACATCAAAAATTATCACTAATAATTTTTAACAAAAAAACTAGCAAATAATTACGTTATCTGACTAACGGATAACGTGGAATATTCTCTCTGGCTATAATAAAATGCATGTGTGTATATATATTAATTCCAATTTCCAATCCGCTAATGATTAAGCAGTGAGCAAAAAATATTTGACAACACCGCCATGTTTGGGTGGAATTACGTTGTCAGACATATACTTATAAATTTTGACTTCACTTTCATTTTCTTCTCAACTTTGAGAAATAAATTATCTAAAGAAAAATTATAAAGTTAAATACAAAAGTATATTAATGTAATGCAATAGTTGGGCCAGGTTTCCATAGGGTTGATTTCGCATGCCTTTGACACCTAATTAATTGGCCTCACTCAACATTTTAAAAATTGGACCATTCATTGAATCAGAAAAATAGATTAAATCACATGTTAGTAGTTTAATTATCGGTTCAACTAGAATTAAACCAAAATTAAACCGTGACATCATAAATATATTTAAAGATATAAATAAAATATAAAAATATGTTAAAATTATATAAATACGAACGTGTTTTTACAAGTTATTAAGTAAAATAATTAAACACAATTAATAATTTTAAAAAATGAAATGAAATTAATTTATTGTTTCCTTTGGCTTCTTTCTTGGTTGTAAGACTTTTACCCATGTCGTGGGTGGATAGCATGCAAATTAACAGATAATATTCAACCCAAATGCGACCTACAGGGGACACACACACAGGTACAAATATATATACATGCATACAACACCCTCGCCACCGACGAGACAACAAGCATACATCGCCACAGATGAGTTTGCCTCCTCCCCTAACACTGCCGTCACTATTGGGAAAAGGACTCGAAATTGCTCACAAGAACACGCAAACACTGCAAAATAAAGTAATCACTGCAAGCAATAAAGCAAAGACAGCACAAGACCTTATATTCATGAACCAAAGTGGCCTTTAAATAGGCTCAACACAATAACTGAAAGCAACAAAATAGCAGAACTAATTGGCACTAACTCAAGGTGCTCCCACTACAACTAGTATTTTTAGGAAAACTATCTAAACGTGCCTAAGACAAAGTTAAAAAAAAAAAAAAAACAACTGTCAATTTTGAATCAATCTCTAATACTCCCCCTTGATTCAAAGTTACAAACTCCCAACTGATTTCTGAAGTAGACATGCTTGTCCCGTGAAAGTGATTTTGTGAAGATATCAGCAACTTGTTCATTTGTGCTGCAGTACTGCAATTTGATTTTCCCATATGCCACAAGATCTCTAATAAAATGAACACGAATGTCCACATGCTTTGTTCTTCCATGGTATACTGGATTTTTTGTCATGGCAATTGCAGCTTGGTTGTCACAAAAAATTTCAGTTGCTCCAGTTTGTTCTTGACAGAGATCAGCAAGAATTCTCCTTAGCCATACGCCTTGACAAGCCGACGATGTTGCCGCTGCATATTCTGCTTCTGATGAAGACAAGGCTGTTGTGCTCTGCTTCTTTGAACTCCAGGAAATAGCACCAGACCCAAGATTAAAAATATATCCTGAAGTGCTTCTTCTATCTTCCAAGCATCCAGCCCAATCACTGTCAGTGAACCCAATCAACTTAAAATTTGATACTTTTTCATACCACAATCCATAATCAATGGTTCCAGCTACATAACGCAGAATTCTTTTTGCTGCTCCAAGATGATGCTTTGAAGGATTATGCATGAACCTGGAAATTACACCAACTGAAAATGCAATGTCTGGTCGTGAATGTGTCAAATAAATTAAGCCACCAACCAAGCTTCTAAAGTGACTTGCATTAGCTTGTTCAGTCCCATCATCAACCTGCAACTTATCATTTAAGTTCATAGGTGTGGCTACAACTTTGCAATTTAACATGCTGAATCTTTTAAGTAAATCAATTGCATATTTCTTTTGCGACACAAAAATTCCATCTTCAACTTGCTCAATCTCTAACCCAAGGAAATAATGCAACAAACCCAAATCTGACATCTCAAACTTCTTTTTCATGCAGACTTTGAATTCATCAATAAGAGAAGAAGAAGAGCCCATATAAATCATATCATCAACATAAAGGCAAATAATTAGAAGATCATTTTTACCTTGCCTTTTTGTATAGAGAGTGGGTTCATTCTTACTTCTCTCAAAGCCATTCTGAAGAAAATGAGAGTCGATCTTGCTGTACCATGCTCGTGGAGCCTGCTTCAATCCGTAAAGTGCTTTTCGCAGCTTGTAGACTTAGTTTTCTTTTCCACAAACAACAAAACCTTCAGGCTGAGAGACATACACCTCTTCTTCTAACTCCCCATTTAGGAACGTCGATTTAACATCAAATTGATAGATGGGCCAATTTAATTGAGCAGCCAAGGCTATTAGAGTTCTCACTGTTTCAAACCGTGCAATTGGAGAGAAGGTGTCGTCGTAATCTACACCTTGTTGTTGTGAATAGCCTTTCACCACAAGTCGTGCCTTGTATTTTTGAATGCTGCCATCTGCATGAAAGTTTGTTCTAAAGATCCATTTAACTCCAATGGCTTTTTTATTTTGAGGAAGGTCCACCAATTCCCATGTTTCATTCTTCTGGATTGCTTTAAGCTCATCTAACATTGCATTGCTCCATTCTTCTTTTTCTGCTGCTTCTTTAAATGTTGTTGGATTAGCCACAAATAAGGCTTGAGTACTCTCATAAATTTCAGCCAATGATCTGAATTTTCTTGGATGAGTTTCACCTTCAGATGCACTACTGTTGCTGGAACTTGAAGAAGTAGTGCTTGGTGAGGTTGATGAGAATGGACTAGGAGTGTTTAGAGGAGTTGCTTGCTGTCCAATGGTGGGTGAAGCTTCATTTTCTGCTAGAATCTTGAACTGAATGTCATCTGATTTCTCTTGCCAACACCAGCTTGCCTCTTCATCAAACACAACATTCTTGCTAATAATCACCTTGCCACTCACAGGATTGTAAAGCCTATATGCTTTGGATTGGGTACATTAACCAACAAAAATACATTTCACATATTTTTCATCAAGTTTGCTGCGATTTTGTGAATTTACCAATGAATAGGCAATACACCCAAATATTTTTAAGTGGCTTACCCAAGGCCTTCTTCCACTCCATGCTTCATATGGTGTTTGATTTTGAATAGCCTTTGTTGGTGATAAATTTAACAAGTAAACAGCAACTGCAACACCTTCAGCCCAAAAATGATCAGGCATTCCCTTTGCCTTCAACAAGCTTCTTGTCATTTCAACAACTGTGCGATTTTTGCGTTCAGCCACTCCATTTTGCTCCGGTGTATATGGTGCTGTCAATTCTCTGTGCAGGCCTTGTTCCTCACAAAATTGATTGAACTCTTGAGACACGAACTCTCATCCTCTATCGGTGCGAAGGGCCTTTATGCTTTTTCCACTTTGCTTCTCAACAAGTGCCTCGAACTTCTTGAAGGTCTCAAAAGTTTCTGATTTGAATTGTAAGAAGTAAACCCAGCTCATGCGACTATAGTCATCTGTAAACAACAGAAAATAACGACTCCCACCCAACGATTGTGTTTTCATGGGGCCGCATAAATCAGTATGTACAAGCCCAAGACACTCAGATGCTCTTCTAGACTTTCCTATAGGAAATGGTTTTTTACATTGTTTCCCATATACACACCCTTCACACAAATCTAATGACTCAATTCTAGGTAACCCAAAAACCATTTCCTTTTGACTTAATAATTTCAAACCCTTTACATTCAAATGCCCATATCGTAAATGCCACAATCTAGACTCTCTATTTTCTTTGACAATAAGAGTATGTTTTTCAACACTAGAAATTTCAAGTGGAAAAAGCTTGTTTGGTGCCATACGAACATCTACAATAATCTATTTTGATTTTTTGTCTCTAATCACACATGAGCCATCATCAAACATAATCGAATATCCACTAGACACAAATTGCCCAACACTCAACAAATTTTGTGATAGACTAGGAATAAAATAGACATTATATAAGAGCTTTACGTTACCATAACCTTTGCTTATTGCCACCGTGCCTTTGCCTTCAACTTGCACTTATTTGTCATCACCAAGTCTCACTTTCAGTTTGTATGACTCGTCAAGCTCCTTGAACAAAGATTTTATTCCAGTTATATGATTGGAACACCCGCTGTTTGGAAACCAAATGTCACTAGAGGCTTTGTTGTCATCTTGAGAGGCCATGAATAGCTTGAGCTCTTCCTCATCTTTTACATAATTTGCTTGCTTTTCTTTCCTCTAGCATTCTGCCTTCATATGCCCATACTGCTTGCAATTATAGCACTGGATATTGCTCTTATAATTTTTCTGTTTCTCTGTTGTTGGCCCTTGCTCATCTTGTCCACCAATTCTTCATCTATCTTTACCACCTCTGCCATCACCTCTGCCACGATATCCTCCTCTACCACGTCCTCTGCTTGATGCTTTCCTTGAGTCATCTTGCTGCTTAGATGAATCCCCAATCACTTGAAAGACCTTCTCGTCACTTTTCTCACTTGTCCTGTTCAATCTTGCCTCATGGGATTGCAAGGCTCCCATCATTTCATCAAATGAGTATGTACTTAAGTCTTTCGGTTCCTTAATAGCTGCAACTACATGATCGAACTTCGGAGTCAAACTCCGTAACACGCAACAATAGTTTTGTCAGTAATTGCTTTTGCATAAGGTCTCATTTGATTAACAATGGTATCTACTCTAGACAGAAACTCTTGCACAAATTCTCCACTTTTCATTTGCAAGGTTTCAAAATCACGGCAAAGAGTTTGGAGTTTTACCATGATTACCTTTGAGGAGCCTTGGAATGCTGTCTGCAAGGTTGTCCATGCTTCCTTGGCTGTGGTTGCTGCTGCTATTTTAAAAAAATTGATTCATGCACTGCTTGCTGGATGAAGAATAGTGCCTTGGAGCCCCTTTTCTTGTTTTCATTCAACCTCGCCTTTTCATTCGGATCAGAATACCCGTTCTCAACCAAGTCCCACAAATCTTGAGACTTGAATAAAGTCTTCATTTTGATGCTCCAGAACTCGTAGCATTCACCCTTGAAGATTGGAATTGAAGGTTGAGAAATGCTCACTGCATTGCCGTTAACTGCCATGATTTGTACATCCAATTACAAACGAACCAGGCTCGGATACTACTTTGTTGGGAAAAGGACTCAAAATTGCTCACAAGAACACAAATACTGCAAAATAAATTAATCAGAGCAAGCAATAAAGTAATCGAACGTATGGTGGGCACAAATCTGCGAAAAGATTTTGACACTCAAAGACTATCTATTCATGAACCAAAGTGGCCTTTAAATAGGCTTAACACGATAACTGAAAAGCAACAAAATAGCATAACTAATTGGCACTAAATCAAAGTGCTCCCACTACTAACAAACAACCACAATTTTTTGGAAGAATATCTAAACGTGCCTAAGACAAAGTCAAAAAACAATTGTTAATTTTGAATCAATCGCTAATAAGACCAGGAGGAAAATAGGGTGGTGGTGGTGACAGCAGAAAGGAACTTGGTTTTAACAGTGTTCATGACAAGGGTATTGCAAGGAATGAACAACCAGCCCAAAGGCCACTGGATCAATAAGGGGTTTTAAAGACCATAGGTATATGTGTGTGCTCGCGCCTGCAGATATTTGGACTTCACTGATTAATCAATTGACTTTCTTTATATTTTGTTTTGCAATCTCATTCATGACATAGGTAGGAAGGAAAATTAGTTTAGTGGAATGAAGTTATTTATATATGCACATGCACCAGTCCATTTTGTAATCTTAAGTTTAATGCATACGTTAATCAGTTAGAAGTTAGCACGTTTGTGTTTCACGAAAGGTTGTCACATAGTTCTTCATGGGAATTTTTTTTTTTTTTTTTTTTTGCTTTTAAAATATGGGGTGATATGTATTACTGCTCTTACATGTTTATCAAAATAATAATACTGTTTCCTCTCAAAATAGTTGAGTTATTATTATAAATTTAATAACTATTTTTTAAAATGTATTGTATTAATCAAAAGAAAGGTTTATATTGAGTATAAAAAAATTTAAATCATACTAAAATAGAAGAAAAAAATATATGCATCTATATGCCAATAATATAATAATTATGAACATCTTTATTTTTCTTTTTGTGTAAAAAATAAGTGAATACTACTAAATTCGAAGCTTACTATCATGTGGTATTATGCCAAATTAATATGAGCAACCAAAATGCACGGTTATAATAATTAATAACAAAATATGTTACACAAAAGTAAAATATATGCAGATAATTGGGATCTAAATTAGTCCAAAAAGTCTAATTACAATTATATAAAATTACGTAAAATATAGAGTAATTGTTTAAAGTGAGACTAAGTAGTTTTTGTGTGCACATATATATATATATATATTGTTTTAAAGTAATTGAATCCACCAATATTACAAATTAAGTGTAAATAAATGTTAATCATTATCTTGACTATTTGTCCGTGTAGATTAATTTTCTATTAGCATTACAATTATAAAAACTATGTGTTATTTATATTTATGCTTTAGATATATTTTCACATTTTATTACTAATTATTAAGAAAATTTTGAATAAAAATAGAAATTATTAAAAATAAAATGACTTTTAACTCGTAAGAGAGGATGGCTCCAGTCATGCATGGTTATAGGTACCGCAAAGAGAAGCCTCAATGCCCGATGTGGAACAATTTCTAGCTTAACTTAGTTAACTATAGATATGCATATATGTCTATATATATATATATACTGACCACCAACAAAGAATAATTAAACTTTCTCTTATTCACCTTCCGCTCCTCCAAAACTCTCGGCCATCAAAAGAAAGAATCAAGAAAATATCAGAAAGCAAAGAGTCAAAAGTAGTGAAAATGGAGAAGGACGTCTCAGAAAATGTTGATGATTCACCATCAAAGAAGCAACAAAGCAAGCATGATCATCAGATTCCCAATGCTGCTACTAGGCAACTACTTGTTCTTGGCCAAGAAACTTTATTCTTTCACTGATGTTGCGTTGGAACTTCTATATGCATGTAGTATATCTATTTTATATATCTATACATGTAATATAAACACACACTTGTATAGCAACAGTATGCACAAGCACGTAGTAATAACCTTTACTGGGGGTTTCGTTAAAAGAAGAAGAAGAAAACCTGATGTGCAAATACATGGAAGAACGTATATTTGCATTGGAACTGCATTCTTTTCCCCCACAACCAAACACAGCATCTAGGTTCGTTCTTTTTCATTTATCTTTTTCAATTTCAACATCGAAAACGTAATGAAAAGAATAATCAATTGCTAGGTTTTACAGATGAATTGATATAGTTTAGTTCGTTCGAAGTTTGTGGTTCTTCCAAGAACTCTTGATTCTTTCATTCAGTTTTATGTACATGCGTCCGTATATATGCATTTATGGAGACAATTCATATAACAATCGCGGATTCTTTAGTATTGATCAAGGAACGCGTACAGACTGAAAAATTGTTTCCAAACAGATGAAAGATTACAGAACAAATCAATAATAATTATTTCCAGCTCTTTCGTTTTTCTTTTTTTCCCAGTAAACAAACAAGAGAGAACCAAGGGATTGTGGCTTTGTGAATTTCTGATTCATCATTTTCGTCTTGAGTGGGTTATATATATAGTCTTGGTACTAGTCTGGGCAGGCTATCAAAACTTGACACAATCTATTTTCCCCAAAACTATCTGGGGTTCTTAGGGCTGATGAGGAGGCTAAGAAAACGATGGGATTACCGTTTAAGAAGCGTGAATATATGCGCAAGGCACACACTAGTGGAGGAGGAGGAGGTGATCATGAACACAAGACCTCAACTGATGTCAAGCCAAAGTCCCATGAACAGAACCCGATTGATGTATCTGAATCCCTAAAGAGGTAACTGATGTATATTATTAATTGCTCTTCTCCTTGAAATATTAGTTCAGAAGATTCTTGAATCTAATTAATTATTTTGTTAACTTTAATTTATGGTATTGTAGAACTCGATTGCAAATTAAAAGAATATATAAACTGAAAACGGTAGATTTTTAGTAAGTTTCTTGGCACTTTTCTAAACAACCAAACAAAACACCTGTGCTAGCTAGCTTGTTAATTAGCATACATCTTCATTCTTAATTCCATGCAGCAATTATGCATTTGCACGTACAAAATTTACCTAAGTCTACATATAGCATGATCAGGTCTTTCCTTAATTTTCATGCCAAGAAGAAGATCTTTAATGCTTGTCATCATGAGATGAAATGATGGCTTTTCTTAATATGAAGTCACTTTATGATCTCATTTGCTTCCTTCTTGTCAACAAGCAGTAACAGAATAATTAACTAGGCTCGTCATTTATCTTTGAATGCATTGGGAAGATAGAAGAGTCAAACCCACAAAGAAGGTGGTTGACCCTTTTTTTTTAAAAAGAAAGTGGCTGACTTTGTGAGGCTGCTTTGTTCACTCTGTGATGAGGCCTGCCACAGGCAGGGTCTCAATCAACGAAATTAGATCAATTAATTTATTGAATATTTCTAATATATATTTACTACGTATTTATTTATAATAAGATAACAGACCTTGCGATGATCATATTTTCAGTACTCCCTCTTCTGTTTTCCCTTCTTTATTAGAAGGTTTTTGGGATTGAACTGTACTCAGGTTCAATATATAAATGCCTTTTTTTTCTTTCTTTTCTTTTTCTTTTTATTTTATTTTATTTTATTTTATTATTTTATATTATTTATTTATTTATTTATTTTGGGAAACTAGGAATGTCATTGGCGCCGAGATCGCAAAAAAACCCAGAACTAGAAGAGTTGTTATTAGAGAACATAGCCAGCTTATGGAACAAGGCCATACTGGAGAACTAAGTCCTACAGGTGGAACCCACATCGTTCGAAATGAAAATCCAAAACCAGTAGCACTTGATGAGAGCAAAAAGGGTGTTCTAGAAGTTCCTACATCAGCTGGAAAACCAAGTCCAGTTGGGGCCCGCAAGGCCAAAGGTATCCATATTGGAAACGTAAAGCAGCCAGAACCAGGTCTTGTTCAGAACAAGGAAGGCCCTCTACCAGTTCCTGCTTCAGGTGGGGAATCCCGCCCAATTGGTACCCACCAACACCACCACCATAAGGCCAAAGCTAATCTTACTAAAGAGGCTGTTAATCCAAAACCAGTTCATGGTCAGACCGAAAAAAAAGCAAACCCAATTGGTACAAGTACAACCAACAAAGGCAAAAGTAGTAATCTCACTGGAAATGCGAATCCAACACCAAAACCACTAGTTCCAGGTCAGGGCAATAAAGAGGGTGGTGGTGCTGCTGATCCAGCATTTCCCAGCTCAGTCACAACAGACATCAAAGTTGATGGGTTCAGCTTACGTTTTCTCTTCCAGAGGGAATTAACTCGCAACGAAATCGCAAACAAGGTGTTCGTCGTTCCCAGAAATGAAGCAGAGAGGCATTTCCCGCCTCTGAAGAACCCCGACGGAACTTACAGGGAGGAGGTTCTGATGGTCTCCGACGCTCTGTTCAGGCGGTGGCGGATGAAAATCAAGCTATCCCTGATAGCTGAGTCGTACATGATGACGGGACAATGGAGCGAGTACGTTTCGACTTATGGTTTGCAAGCCAAGGATGTCGTCCGGGTTTTCAAAGTCGTGAAACCTGTTCCCGACAAGCACTACTTCATTGATTTTGTACAAGCAGGGGAGGAGGTTGGGGCTCATAAGAGCCAATCACATAGAGATAGACCAGGAGGAAAAGAGGGTGGCGGTGGCGGTGGCGGCGGCAACAGCAGCAAGGGACATGGTTTTAACAGTGCTCGTGGCAAGGGTGTTAGTGTTGCAAGCAAGCCATGAATGACCAGCACAGGGCCACTGGATCAATAAGGGGTTTTAAAGAACATAGGTTTATACTATATATACATATATAGTATTTGTTCAAACATGATAAATCTTATAGTATTGAAAAAAAAAATCGTCTAAGTTTTTGAATCTTAAATT
>JAVXUM010000013.1:4005572-4022566 GCA_035590655.1 Pouteria glomerata | reverse complement strand
TCTTCCGATCTCCAAACAGGCCTCTATGTTATGTCGCGTGTATTAAAATGGTTACCGCCGGTGAAGAAAGCATGAACTGTCACGGAGAATTCGAGAGAGAAGAAACTAGGGCAACCGAAAATGATTATACCGGTCCGTTGCTTCACATGTGGGAAGGTGCGTTCAGTTTCGAAGTTCTGTAAAATTTTGATGGTCTTCGTCTCTGACAAGCGATTATCAGGAGCTGTTTTGCTGTAGTTTCTGTTTCCTAGTGTTTCTTAAGCGTTCTTTGCGTTGTTGATTTTTCTTTAAACTTCATTCTTCTGTTTTAAGGTTATTGGAAACAAATGGGACACTTATCTTGATCTTCTCCAAGCTGATTACACTGAAGGGTGAGTCCAGAACACTATATGAGCTCTTTTCGTGTATATTATGTTATATATATATATATATATTAATGCATGGAAATTGCTATCTATAGAACAGGAATTCACACCCTGTATAGAACATGCTATTAATAGCAATTTCCTTTTCTACAGTACTCGGTTCTTGTTTCTAGTTTCTAGTCGCGGTAATCTTTGCATGTAAGCATTTGAATTTTGTTCCTGGAGTTACAATTTAATTACTCTTTGTCACCTCTGTACAAATTTTTATTTTTATTTTTTGGGGTGGGGGTGGGATGTTTGGAGGAAGAGAGAATATTCATGGTGCTTGGATGGATCAATTATTTGTTCTTTTTATGCTTTAGAGATTTTCTTGCATGAGCTTTGCAATTGTTTTAAGGGGTAATTATATATTACAAGGGGGTCTAATCTCAAAATACATGACCCCTTTCTAACTTAAAGATCAATGCATAATCCTCTCATGATTTTGATTAAAGTGCAAAATTAATGGAACATGTTAAATCTAATTAAATTTATTCCTTAAACTTGGTTGGAGAAAAATTATTTCAAAGTGTACAGATAAAAATGCATTTTTTTTTACCCTCATTTTTATGTTAAAATGGAACATTATTTCATTTGTTAAAAAAACAAACTCAATAGAAAATCCATAAATGAAATTGCTTCTCCTATTCTCAACAGTGTTTTTTTTTTTTTTTAACAATCACATACAAGTCTCCATGGCACATGAGGCACAAATCTAGATAAATTTAATAGATATCATCAATTTTGTTCTTCAATCCAATTCATGTTGACTTCTACACTAGAGAGGGAATTCGTGTTTTTCAGCCAAACCCCAATGGCTCAATTTCTATATATATAAAAAAATAATAATAAAAAAATTTGCATTTTATGAGTTCTAATTGTATCCACTTAATTTTATGGACTATAGAAACAAGATGATTGAAAAGGCTTAAAAAGAACATAGAGAAAAAGGCATTTTGTGTTTTGCTTGTGCATTATCTGGTTTTATTAATTCTGGACTTGATAGATGGCTGGAGTGAATTGATGTAAGCGAAGTCATAATTAGGATATGTTGAATTGTTAAATTATTCTACTTCTTTTTTGAAAATTAAAAAAAATAAAATAAAATAAAATCTTTATGGTTCTACTTGTAAGCATTTGTACAAGATTATTTAATCATGGAATTATTAAGAACTAATGCTATTGCTAGAGGCTGGAGTTCCATTTCTAGTACCGAGGAGTCTTTGTCACTTTAACATCCCTATTAAAGAAATTTCTATGTAATGTATATTTCAGAATTTTCTCTATTTTGATATCATGCGTGATCAAACTGGGTTACTTTGACATTAGCACGTGTGAGTTCCATCCCTTTTTACCATAAAGTTATGGTTGCTTATGGCCAGTAATTAATCATGCTATGTAGAAAGTTCCTTGCGTTAGTTTTCATTTTCTAGATTGATTTTGCCCCTGTTGGATTTTCATTTTGAGTTGTATGTTTTCCATTCTGCATCTTTCAAATCACGTTTACAGAATTATCAAATTAATAGGGTTCTAGGATGAGAATATCTAGTTAGTGTCTCTAATAGAATCATGTCATTATGTACTTACTGATTTGGTATTACATTAACCATGGCCACAAGCTGCTTTTATTGATGTTGAGGATATAAGCAGTATGTTGCTAAAACTACAGAAAGGTTAGTTTTTACCGTTTTGAAGTAACATTTGAAAAGTGAAAGTCAGTCTGTCATTCTCTCTCTCTCTCTCTCTCTCTCTCTCTCTCTCTCTCTCTCTCTTTCTCTCTCTCTCAGAGTAACAGTATATTAATTGGTTTGCAGAGATGCCCTTGATGCACTGGGGTTGGTACGCTATTGCTGTGGGAGGATGCTTATGACTCATGTTGACCTCATTGAGAAGCTTCTGAACTACAACAGTACTCTCCCCTTTCTCCATTGTGTTCAAATTTATGTTCTTTCTTTTTCTTTTTTTTTTTTCCTTGTATGAGTGTTTGATTTGGGGTTTTTGGTTGGTGGTCTGATGGCTTCCTTCCATGGTGATTTTTCAGTAACTACCTGTGACTGGACTAGTTTGCAAATGCGTATCATAAAAGATTGAAAATATGAGGATCCATTGACTAACCATGCAGCTCAAGGATTATATTACTATAATGAGTAATTCATGAATTTTATGAGCAATTGGTTACGAGCTTTTCCTTTTCTCTTTGCATTGATTTCGATTAATCACCTGAAGGGAGCTACGCCATCATTTATGAAAGTGAGTAATTATAGCAACAGAGTGGAGTTTGTATTGAACTAACACATCATATTCTGCAGCTTTGGAGAAGTCTGAAGGTAGTTGAGGTTGACGAGGCTTATGGAATAGGGGGAAGCAATCAATTTTGCGAAGGCACAAGGAAAGTGTAAATTTAGGGTAGGTGACTGGTTTATCATTCATTTTTGTACTGTGATTTGGTTGATTATGTATTATCGGACCTATCCGCTGGTGAAAGTCTTTGTGGGTTTGTAAGGTTAGAAATCTGCTTAGGATCTAGTATTTTAAATGGGTTGATGTTGATGATATCCACTCACAATGACCTGGTTATTGGTGAATCATTGAAGTCAAAATTTAATTGCAACGATAATATTTTAAGTTTTGGATTTTATTGTATGCATTCATAGCATTAACTTTGGGAGTGGGGCCACAACTGTAAATGTGTTAATGCTTAAAAATTGTGGTATATAAATCATCACATATGATATCTAAATCTCTAGTCTTGGCTTTAGGTGAGGAAGTGTAGTGAAGAAAAATTAGTGACATGTAGTTGGGAATTGGCCGACAATAAACAGTTGAACCATTTCATAAGCAAACCTAAGTAATTAATAATGCAATTCATTTCTGACCATCTTGTTTCTGGAAAATACTATTAAAATACTTGTTGAGTGGATTAGCCTCAATATTTGATGCATATATATATATATATATCATATGAATTCGTCGAATACTTAGTTGTGGGCACCAGAGAGATGCATCAAAAAAGGAAGTCTCTTTTTTTCTTTTTCCTCTCCCAGTGGGAGGTTGCTTCGAGCTTCCAACACCTTGGACTTTTTGAGGTGCAAAGGAAGTTTATTATTTCTTTCTTTTCAGTCCTTCAAACAGGATTACACAAACAGACACCCACAGTACATGGTGGCTCTTTCGTGTTTCGCCGGGCTGTGTCTGATCAATACGAGTAGGGCTTGGTGTGGGAAGTAGCGTTTTTTTGTAACTAGTTCTAGCTGCTAAAAAGTTATTTTTATTTATGTTCGGCAATAAAAAATACTATCGAAAATAATCTCCTCATCCACTGGAAATTAATGGAAACAAACCTGCAAGACAATAAAAGTCAGAAGGAAAGGCCGGGGAAGGTCCCCGACCAAAATCCATCCGATGCTTAAGCCAGTTTTCCGTGTCAATAATAATCTTCTGAAAGTAAGGAAAGTGTTGAATGAGAGAGAAGAGAAATTCAGCGAAAGAGAGAAGACCCATACCTTGGCCATATTTTTGGTATTTAAAGTGTGAGAACCGACATACTTTTATTGATTTAACTAGATAATGACAGTGGCAGGTGTAAGCATTGAAATATGTGATATTCTGCAGATTTTGTCTGAGTATTATAAGTTAAGTAATTATGCAGTGTAACTATCAAACTATTTAGTCTCAATCTAACTAGAATGTATCCCCTGGTCGAGGGGTGCAATTTGTGGTCGGGGAAGCTTTATAGAGGTCAGGTAAGGTATTTTTTGGCCGCACAATTAGTTACTAACTAGTTAAAAGAAAATTAGCTTTTTTTATTTGAAAAGGAACAAAAGTTAACTTTTAGTAATTAATTTTTTAGATTTTGATTAATTTAACAGTTTTGTCCTTCATAATTTAAAAGAAAATTTAAAATTTAAGAGGGTAAAGTTTAGTTATTTTAGAAAAAGACAAAAAAAAATTGAGTAGCTGAAAGGATGCCAAACGGAGCCTAAGAGCAATGCAGGTTATTCAATTTGCATTTTATGCATTAGATAATAACGGTTTATTTATTTTAATTAGGTTATAATTTCAAAATATATTGACAATTTCGAAGAGCAGTGCTATACTATCAAAAAATTTTACTAAAAAAAAAAAAATTATCAAAGTGATATCTCAATTTTAAGAATTTAGTACTTTGAAAAAAATACTTATTAAAAAAGTTTATTGTTACACAAATTAATGAAACTGTCATAATATCATTTTGATAATATACATTGGCAACGAATTTTGACAGAAAATTATTTTTATTCGGTATAAGAACAAATTTATCAGATTAAAAAAATATACTGAAAAATAAAATCAAAATGATACGAGAATGATATGTAGTATTGCCATTAAAATATACTTTCATGAAAAAAAATTTTAAAATGATATATTGCCATGTGTACTTGTTTTCTATATAGAATTTCCTTGTTATATGCAAACCTACTCTAGTATTGAAAAGATTTAAATTTGATGAGCTACAAACGTTAAATGATAATTTAAATAAACAAAAAGAAATGACTTAAACATTGAGTAACATTAATGATATCACATTTTTAATATGTTCGTGAAATAAACTACTAAAATTTAAAGTACATGTATACTTTAAATTTTAATATTCAAACGATTAAATTTAAAATTTAAAAATTTAAATTTCTTACTTAAAATAAAGTAATTGTTGAGTTGGTAATCCCATGTTGAGAAGTAACAACTCGTTCATATTAAGAAAATTAATAAAAGAGGGTTGAATTAGTTTTAATCTTTCATCTATTCTTTTTCAGCTCATCATCCAAAGTTAGGTTGGCTATTTAGGTTTAATTCTCAAGTACAAAAGAGAGAGTATAGGAGAACGAAGGGTGTGTAAGGAAGAAATAAAGAAAGGAATTAAAGTAGAAGAGGTGTGGGAGAAATTAGGCATAATATTTTGTGTCTTTCTCACATTTTGTATTCTCCTTTTGTCATAACAAGATACTTCTCATGTTTTCGCTTGTGGACGTAAGTATTACGCCGAACTACGTAATTTGTTATACCTTTATGTATTGTAATTATTTTTATTTGTTACTCATAATTATTTTTTATGTTTCATTACATATTAATATCAAATTGTCACAACAGTAATTTATCTTATTATTATATTTTTTATACAAATATTAATTTATTACACCCCACTATTATATTGATGATGTGGCATCACAATTGTGTAAAATATATATTTTCCCTTAAATATTGGACCAATTCCCATTGCCACATGATGTGGGTATTATGTGCCCACACAGTTAGAATTTGATATGTTTCATGGTTGAAACCTACCCACTCGTTTGAAATTTTAAATTTCATTTTTAACCAAATTGATAATAAGTAATTTTAGTTAACTCACGACGAACTAAATACTAAAAGAGAACGATAAATAATAACAGTGAGTAATTAACACAATTGTTCAATTTCAATGGTCAATTTTATCATGTGGTGACGTACGCGTTGACAACCAGGATTATAAAGTCAAGTACCGTAGAAATATCACCTGCGCTCGTAAAATTATTAATCATTAGTCTCCGTTTGACAATCCAACTTTTCTTGTAATTAGTTATTTAATATATTTTTTTATCTTTATTTATAATTACTAAATTTATTCTTTTACATTTTAAATTTCTTTTAAATTATAAAAGGTAAAATTATCAAATTATACATCTCTAAAAAAGCTAAATACTAAAAAGTTAACTTTTTTTTCCTTCTCAAACACAGAAAAAACTGAGTAACTAGTTTCCCAAACTAAGCTTATGTTGCCTAGTTGGCAAGGGTGAAAACTAGCACAGCATTTTTTTTTTTTCAAGTTAGTTGAACTTGACTCCAATCTTATGCGTAACTAAAACGAGTTCAAATAAATTTAATTTATCACTCATTTAGAATTGAATTTGAACTTAAAAAAAGTTTTACGAAACAATTCATTAAAATAATGTAAATATTATAATATTTTTATATTTTAATAAGATTTTATTTATTATATTTCAAATTAAAACAATATTATTTTAATTTAATTAAATTATTTTACGAACTGATCTTGAGCTTAATTTTTTTTCTATCAAGTTGATCTTAAATTTATATAAAAGTTCAAGATTAAATAAACTAAGGTAGTATTTGAAAGTCTAAATTTTATTAACTTTTAATATTTTTTTCGTCAAAAATTACTAATTTTTGGTACTTTTGGTGAAGCAACAAGTAACTTTTGATAATTTTTAAGAACTTTTTGTAACTTTTTAGTTGAGAAGTTATTATAACTAAGTACAAAAATAACAAAGTTTAGTAGTTTGTCAAATATTCAAGGAGCAAAAATTGTTAATTTTTTTGAAAAAATTCGTTTTCATTTCTCCTAACTAGACACGTTCAATTCGTTTCCTACAAACTGAATTGCACTTTTTTTTTTTTTTTTAATTGGAGGAAAATTGACATCACTTTCGCTTTAAATGACTGTCATCTCTCAACGGTCGAATAAAGGAACACTGCGATTTCCATACGGGTGTTTATGAAAAAAAAAATAATTAGTAAAAAGTAAAATTAATTTAATATAAAAATAATATATATTAAAATTTAATTAAACAAAAGTTAAAAAATAATTAAAATTTAATAAAATTTAACCGTCCAAAAAATCATTAAATGAGGATGATGTTTATGAATTTCTATTATAACATGAAACAGTGTTTGCAAGAATTATGGAATCAAATATCTATATTACAAATTGAATCAGCTGATTAGATTTTTATATGTGTGTCAAAAAAATATAGATTTGAGTGGGGTTCACGGTAAGGTTCGGCTCTTGTTTTTAGGCACAAGTAAGAACTAGTTTATATTACAATTTTAATCAATTGACAAGACTATATACGTGTCATAAAAATACAAATTTAGATGAGATCCACTATAAAGCTTGGCCCGTACCGTTAAGCACATGTGAGTACTGATATTTACATTGTAATACATCATATACTTTAGTGGATAATTTTTGTAAAACAGAAAGAACAATAGCTCCACAGTCAATGTTATTAAAGTTACATTACTAGTGCACAAAATATCCAAGCACCCCAAAAGCTTGAACAACCCAACTTGATAACATGGTTCCGTTCTCCTAAGAAATTAGTTGGATTTTAAATTTAAAAATTATTAACTTGATAATTTCAATTCAATTACATAATTGACATTTTTTTTATCATATTTCACACATTTTTCTTTTACATAAAATTAACTAATACATTATGAAATTCAATCAATCAGACTAAGATTTAACCCGTTTGGAGAACAAAAAAATAACAAATAAAATCAATTTTTAGTATTTTAGGTATTTATAAAAATCAAAGCTTATTAATTTTACTAAACTAGCAAGTTGTTAAAACAATAATTTTTGCTAAATTGGCAAAGAGTATAATGTTTATTTTACTTTAATCTAATTAAAAAATTACCAAAATTTTTATTAAATATTTAAAAATTATCAAAAAATTACTAGAAACTTCTATTTATTTTATCAAATACTTAAAAATCATTAAAAATTATTAAAATTTTTTATTTATTTTACCAAACATACCTATCAACTTTTGCTAAAAATTACCAAAAATTATTATAAGCCTAAAGTTAGTTCCATATACCCGGAAAAAAAAAAAAGTTAGTTCCACAAAAATTATGGGTTTGACGATATATCTAGAAATTGAGTCGGATCTGGGTTAATGAGTCCATTTGGGTCCGACCCATCACACCCTAGGTTGCATAGAAAATCCATCGTATCGGGTCGTGGTGTTAGAACTTTGCCAGAGCTCCCGGTCAAGCGGGTCTCTCTCTCTCTCTCTCTCTGTAAGCAACATCCTTTTATACAGACAGACAGATAGACAATGGTTCTTTACCCCTAAATTTCAGATTAAAAGTATTGTCGCCAATCTTTTAACGCATTTCATGAGCATTTCGCCCTTCTTCTCTCTCTACATTTTCTCTCTCTACAATCACCATTAAATTCTGCTTTACATGTATGTGTGTGTATGCATTATATATATATAGCAAAGACACAGGTTGGGAAAAAGGAGAATGCATTTCAAGCAGCGAGTCTGGATCTGAAGTTGTTGCCTAGACGTTGAGGAAAGGAGATGGGGGTTTTGGGCGAATCATGGTGCTTCTGCAGTGGCGGAGGCAAGTCGGAGAGAATGAAAGCCGCCATTTTTTCCGGCAAAGGTTCGGCCATGGTGAGAATCACCGGCGGCGGCGGCGGAGTGTCCGGCACTGGCTTTCTGATCCACCGGAATCTATTGTTGACTACGCACGTTAACCTCCCGTCGGTGGCGGCGGCTGAGGCGGCGGAGATCCGGCTGCAGAACGGTGTCGCTGCCAGCCTTTTTCCTCACAGGTTAGATTTTCAGCTTATATGCGTGATTCCGTGCAAATTATACTTTGATTCGATCGGTTGAGAAAGGGCTCTCAAGTGATTCTTTTGCAATGCAATTTCCCGTGTTTGTGGGGTTGTTGGATCTATCGTACTTTACTACCATTGGCCAGTTGTTATTTGTTCAGCGTAATGAATTATCATCCTCAAATAAGAGTGGTTATTCATTTTTTGTAGTTTTTTTTTTCTTTTTAATTAAAAGAGCAAGTAAACATCTGCATTTCAAATTTACTACTGAAGATATAATTTTCTTTTACAGGTTCTAGCTTTATCTTTTTCTTAGAAAAAAAAAACAATACTTATTTCGGACCTGTCCAAGGATTTTAAGGATATTGATTACGTACGATAAGGACAAAATGAAATATTTATCAATACAATGTTCTTATTTGTTGGGTCTTTGTTGATGCAAGAGCAAAGATGCTGTCTTGATTTGACTTGGTGTTATCTGAGTTACAATGTATTTTACCGATTTAAATCAATATTATTTGAAGTTTAGATCTGCTTGTATACCTGCTACTGAACCTTGACATGTTTGTTCCCTGAAAATATTTGTCATTTCCCATTGGACTGTGAAATGGTCATGGGGATGGGTGTGGGGAATGATGGAGGAGCAATTCTGTTATCATCATATCATGAAACATGCCTGTGAGTGGGCATGGAGCTTGCTCATACCAGTATTCATAATAAATATACATGTTGGAGGTTTGAAGCCTAGTAATTAATTAATTATTATGATGTCCTTATGCCGTAAGCTTCGATTGAACGGGGATTGTTGTGTCGGCAATTGAATTTAGATGAAAGCGTGTCTCTTTATCAATTTTATGTGTCTTTAATATGGTAGTAATGATAGAGGTTCTGGGATCATTAGTTTGTCCTTAGTCAAATGAATGCATGACCCAAAATGCACTCCACTTAAATGCATTTATGTTGGTGAGTACAGATAGGAGCAAGTGAATATTGGATTCAACTTACTATTTGTTTCGCATAATAATCTTTTTGAAAATATCCTGTTGTGATAATGCTTGTCCATGATATTTATTTTAGCAGTGAGCTTTGAAAGCTTACCTCTAAAACATTATGCAATTTACCAATGCCAACTATAAGAAACCGTTGCATGTCAGGAACATTTATCAGTCGTAAGAGGCATACAAATCTCAATTTATTTTGGAGGATGTAGAAATGATGAGTATTGGAAGTAATATAATTATGCTTTCAGCCTTTAATGGATTCTCAATTTCTTTACTTGATCCTCATATCAATGGATAATTCTTGTGAAACATAATTAGGCATGCAACTCCTCCTTGGTCATTAAAGAAAATAGATATCAACTTCTAAATAACCTAATTTTTCTGTGCCCCTTCCATTATGTTACATGAACTCTTCTAAATGTTCACCTATTCTCAAATAAGAGAATTAATTGATCCAACTCTTATACATGTATCTGTACATGACACTCGTACTCAAGTCCATGTAACAACACATAGCCCCTCCACTATCATGTTCTTTGACGGGTTGAATGCCTGAAAACTACAAGCTTGTCGATTTTTGGACTCTGGTTCGGATTTTGGTTTTTATCCTTCTACTTGCACTGCACTCAGTGTTGAAGCAATCACTCATTTCTGTTTAATTTGAAAATTTCGGGCAGTTTTGTTATTAAGTAGTAGCTAATTAAGGCCTACTTAGTGTTCAGCCAGTCAATTTTTAGTGTCAAGAGGGCTAATGGGGTTATTTACTTAACTTACAGATTTATTCAGAAGAACATTTGTTTTACTTTTTATTAGTCAATTATATTAAAAACATCAAGGCCGTACTAACCAAGTGCAGAGATGCACAAAAGGACAAAGTAGGCCAACAGTCAATGATGTTGACTTGCATTATTTGTACTATCCAATAATGTCTAGCATGTACGGTGTTTTGGTCTCTAGTGTATTTTTCCCCTTTTTTGTTGGCTATGAATTTAAATGAAGACATATGTAATCTGGAATTATTTTTGTTGAATAGGATTCAATTCAGAGCTTGATCAGAGCCAGTGGGGGAAGAAAAGCACCATAAACATAACCTTTTTCTCTAGTGAAACTATGATGCATTACAAACAACAGACATCAGTGTAAAACTGTGTAAATTGTGCACCCCAATTATATGTTTGTGGACCATGTTCCTTGGTCTGCGTTCATTTGCTTCTTGGTACTGCAGCATTCTTTCTGGGTACCTATCCTACCACAATTTTTATGACAACCATGTGCACTATTTTTCTGATGCGATGTACTGATAACTGACAAGGCTCTGCATTCTATTTCTGCTGTGTATGTTCTTCATTTGCCAAGCAGTAGAAAGTGACTTTTTTATTATTTGAAGTTATCCGTGACTGTTGTCCAAAAAAACAAGAAGAAAAAAAAAAGTTGTGAACCCTATGCTAAAAAGAGAAGGTTGTCTCAACTTTTGTGGCGCTTGCGGTGCCACAACTATTTGGCAGTCGTATTTCTTTTTCTGGAATGACTCTTTCTACAAAATAGAGTGGCTGTTAAACTATACTCGTATGGGTTACGTTCCATAAGTAAGTTGCTGTCATAATGAGACAAACTTTGTGTAATCTCTTTTATACTTTTTTTTTTCCTACTCGGTCCAGTGGATCTATAATTTAATGAATAAATTTTCCCAAAAATTTGTTGTGTTTGATTCAAGTATGTACATGGGTCCCATCGTTTTCTGATGCCTTTCTTCTGTTTGCAGGTTTTTCATCACCAGTTCTGTTCTTGATCTCACAATAGTGGGTGTTGATACCATGGACGGAGACTCAAATGCTCAGGGCCAGCAGCCTCACTACTTGAAAACCTGCTCTAAACCAAATCTGGAGCTGGGTAATGTAGTTTACCTTCTAGGCTACACAGAGAAAAATGAGTTGACAGTGGGTGAAGGAAAAGTGGTTATAGCCACTGATAACCTTATAAAGCTGTCCACTGATGGGGTAACTTGGAGCCCCGGGTCCGCTGGTTTTGATTTGCAAGGAAATCTTGCTTTCATGGTCTGTGATCCTATGAAACTAGCTACATCTCCGAACACAAAATCATCCTCAACTTCATCATCTTCACCATCCTCATGGAAGAAGGATCTTCCTATGCAATTTGGTATCCCTATTCCCATCATCTGTGATTGGTTAAACCAGCATTGGGAGGGTAACCTGGATGAACTCAACAAACCCAAGTTACCGCTCATACGGTTAATGTCTGCTGGCCAAAAAAGTGATCATTCTTGTGCTTCCTTTGCCATGAGGAGGGTCTTCAAGTCAACAGAGCCTGAAAATGACGGAACACCATCATCATCAAATGTAATGTCGAAAGCAAAAGATCAGCCAGGACCGAGCTGTTCTGCTGCAGGAAATGCCTTCGATGATGAAACCCCAACTATTGATCCTCATGCCATGACCCATTTGCAAGGGATTCCAACCCCAGAAATTTATGAGTCACCCAAATTAACATCAGGCCCAGTCGCAGTGAGGAAGAAGGAAAATACACAAATCCAGCTTTTGGATATTAATTTTCCTCCAAAGGTTGCCAAAAATCCAGCTTTGCCTGATTCTTCTAAGAGGCTGGCACCCTACTCAGATGAGAATTGTGTTAAGGAAGTTCCCCTGCAGCAACCATTGACAGAAGAAGAAAGATTCAGTGACAGAGGACAGAGTGGACCCATGGCAGGGGCAAATGTTGCCTCAACAGGTTCTGTAAATGGAGCCCAGAGTGAGGTCCAATCGAGTTCTTCCCCAGTGGAGGTTTCAGAGGTACAGTGCGTGTATAACAGTGAGGGCGAGACCACAATGTATTCTGCAGAAACTGCTGAAAGTCGTAATTATCCAAGTCCTCGGGAGAGAAGGTTTCATCAAGTAGGGAGGAGCCAGAGCTGCGTGAACTACAGCAGATGGGGAGCTGTTCAAAGGAATCATGTGACTCAAAAGGAAGGGCTAGATAAACACAGGAGCTTCATGCAAGGAAGAAAGATGTATTCCCAAGGGCCAACTTCTCAAAGGAGTAATGACTACTTTAGTCCAACTGTCTCATCGATTATGAAGAAACGCAACAATTCAGAGCAGCAGCAGCTGCTGCAGTTGAACAGGCCACGGCAAAATGTAGTTCATTCATCCCCACGATGGATGTTCTAACAAGCAATGTATGTGCAAGTGGGCCTGCCAATTTAATTTTCATATGCTCATACTGTAACTAATTTGTTGCTATATGTGCAGAACTATTCAAAGATAAATAAGAAAATTCAGCAATATCGCTGTTTAGAATGAGATTCTTTTTTGCCTTATTGTAACTATTGTGGTAAAAGACACACAACTTTATAGACCATGGCGTTATATACAGGGCTAGGCTTCGTACGTTTGAAGTTTTCCAGAAGGACTGGGATTCTCTTGTGTTCAATTCAAGAAACCAAACACCAAGTAATTTGAAGTTGGATATGCTTTAACACTCTCGGGCATTGTCTTTGTCGCCTCTGTGAACAGACTCTTCTATTTTTTTTTTTTTTTCGAAGCTAACAGACTCTTCTATTTGTTTTAATGTACTCGTGTTCATCGGATATCACAAGAATAAGGGTATGAGATATGTATTTGATTTTTGTTCTCAAATTAGATACTAGAATCCTCTACTTTTTAAGAATATTTGAAGAACTAGTAAGTGATATTTGACGGATAAAGAAAAATTTTTAACCTTTCACATGAACAAATAACAAAAATTTTCATTTTCTCTAAATTCTATTAAATTTCAAATACATAATGTAATAATAACCATATTCCATCTTAATGTAGCAAACAATAAATAATATATATTTAAATATTTACGTCATATTTACGTATTAGATACATATCCTGATATTCTAAAAATTATGATTTAAAAAAGTTTGGCTATTGAACGCATACTCATTAATTTTTTTTTTCGTTTCATTTTATTTCTGGTGGCTCTGAACATTTATTTATTTATTTATTTATTTTTCCCGTTAGATTCCAGCAATCTGTTTTCCATGTTAGTAATAGATTTGCAACAGATTCAATTTTTTTGGAGGGAAAAGTAAAGCATCTACAATTTGAGCTGAGGTAAAGTCTCTAATAAATGGTCTTTTACTTTTTAATTGTCTCAATATGTAGAAACACTGAAAATGGATACAAAATATTCTTGAATCTTGATCTTTCAAATATTAAAGTGTTTTTTGGGGCAAGTCCTCAGAAAAAAAAAAAAAAAATTGTAATTACGGGGATATGCTCCCAAGATAATGTACAATTTTCTCTCATCAATTCAAATTGTACTTACGTACCCAAAAAAAAAAAAAAAAAAAAAGTCTTAGAAAATTGGGTTATTTCTCCTGATACAGCATTGGCATAACTCCACTATGACTTGCAGACAGCATTTAAATCAATTACCTTTGCTAGTCTGGGCAATAGGTGCAATCTTTTTAATTACCCCAGGGGTGCAATATTAGGCAAACTATAAGATCTTCTTTATCTTAAGTTGGTTCTGCTTATTTCTCTTAAGCAGTTTACTGTTCTGATCAAATGGAAAAAGACTGTAAAGTGACACCATATGTGACTTAAAAAAGAGCCTAGAAATCAATAGAATTGGTAGCTTTTTTCCTTCAAATGAAACTCTCTACTTGAATAAATACATCATTATTCCAATGAACTACAATAATTGATATTTCATCTCCATGACATCAACAAACAAGCGCTCTATTATTCAAATGACTCGAAAGCAGGAGGCGAAGAAAGTAACAAT
The DNA here is from genome assembly GCA_035590655.1 of Pouteria glomerata. NCBI lineage: Eukaryota > Viridiplantae > Streptophyta > Magnoliopsida > Ericales > Sapotaceae > Pouteria > Pouteria glomerata. The sequence continues at coordinate 4,007,975 of JAVXUM010000013.1, read as the reverse complement.
TCAAAGAAAAAAAAAACACTTATGACCGCAAATGATCCAAACAAGTAATGTGAACAACCTTGATTTTACTTGGAATATCTTGACATCAGTAGGATCCCCAAGCTGGGTTTACCGATCCCACCTGAGGAAGGGACAGACTGACTGCAGCACTTGAATCAAACCAGCCAAGCTGCTGCACGAGCCTCTTGATCAAATCACCTACAGCATAAGAAATCCCTGCGCCCATGACTGCCATACTAATATAGTACAGTACAGTTTTGATATATGTTAGAAACTTGGGTTGCTTCTGGATGTAGGCCTTTCCAATTGCAAGAATAGCTTTGCATAGAAGAGAAGCTGCTGCAACTACTAGAAGCTTGAGGTCCATATCATTGCTCTGACGAAATGAGAACCCGTAAGTCACTGGTGGGATTAAGCCAAAAAGGAGGAAGGATAGCACAACAACTGTGGCATGAAGTAAGAAATTATCTCTCTGACCCAGTAATTCCTTGTACCGCTCTTGCCCAGAGTCATCATTTTTTAGTTCCCTAAGCTGTATATTTACATGTTAGTTCAAGAAGCAAGAAAGAGAATTGATGTGAAAGGGAAAATAGATTTTCTGTCATATGCATTTCAGCTGATAGACGAAACACGGTCCAAAACCAAATTTGATAACTCTCTTTGGGAAGTATAAATTTCTAACCATTGCAATATCATTGAATGCTATGATAACTCTTTAGTTACTGAACATGCAAAAGATTTACTCACATTAGGACCAAGAACAAAAAGTCCACCGATCAGATTTGCCAATCCCATGGCTACGATATTCACTGCACAAAATCATGACATACCAAAATAAGTTCCATCTTAGCGAAAACTACATATGAACTCGTTCGTGTTTCCTGCTTTTGCATATTCAACGAAAAAGGGAAATATTTGAAGACTTACCTGTGGTGGCATCTGCAGCAGCTGCAGAGGACACAACACTTAGGCTTGTTATCGATTCCATTAGCCCACCATACACAATGCTTTTCAGAATCTCCACTTTCTTTGAACCTATAAAAGTGTTTGGAGTTGTAAAAATTAGTATAAATTTATAAAAGTTATAATCTCGTAATTCGTGTTGTGAGTAGAAAAGTTAAATTTTCTAAAGATTTGCATAAATTTGTAGAGGTCCAAACGACTGTTTCTGATACAATAGTAACAATCTCTGAAAGCTAAATAGATAATAAACCAAAAGTATACTTCTTGAAGTGTAAGGAAATCTGTGTAGAAATTAAAAAAAAAATACCTTCTAAAACCGTACCTCTGATATTTGGTATCTCTTGAATTTTGTCCCTTAGTTTTGTGAGGAGTGATCCGCCTGTTATAACATTAACATTTACATAAGTCTCAAGATTCAAAGTATTTGTAAAACTCCAAACGACTATTTCTAGTACAACAGTAACAATATCTAGAAGCTAAATGGATAATACACCAAAAGTACAGCTTGAAGTGGAAGGAAATTTGGGCAGAAATTAAATATATATATATATATACCTTTTGAAACCTTATCTTTGATAGTATGTATCTCTTGAATTTCGTCCCTTGGTTTTGTGGGAAGTGATCCCCCTGACAAAACATTGACATCTATACAAGTCTCAAGATTCAGAGTTATATTCAATATTTATGAAAAACAGAGTCTTAACTAATATTATTGCACCCAAGCACATACTTTACATACAAGGTATCGTACATCTACTGTATATACAAATTCAATGCTGAAAACAATATTTATGTACAAGGATATATACTAAACATACAAATAGATCAAGAGAAAGTCAGTCAAAGCTCCCTTCATTAGCAACATAGTTAATAAAAATTATCAGAAATTTCTTCCTGCAAACTACTAGAGCAGCAGATTTTGATTGCTATTACCCGACACTGGTGGTATGTCAATTCCAATATGTTCTGGTGATGCTTCATCTGGGTTTTGGGATGTATCCGGTGTTGGACTTGTCCTTGGGGAGGCTGCCTTTGATTTTCTGCATAGCATTAAAAGAAAATTTGTGTAATGGTGAAATGATTATTATCTGAACTCTGAACAGTCTGAATGGCACAAAGAGTGAATCCAAAAATATGCGATATATCCACATTCAGAGACCATTTCTTTTCCCCAGCTAGGAAACTGCTTGAAAAAAATAATAATAATAAAATAAATAAATATAATTAAATCAGTTACTATTCGCCACTGCGCACTTATGCGGCAGGGTATTGTTACCATGCGGAGCAACAGGAGCCGGCTGAGATTCAATCTCAGCCGTCCACGTGGCAGTTGAAGAGCGGACGGAGCGGCCCTGTAATATTAAGGGCCGCTCACCCCAATAGTAAATATATTGTACCACGCGCACCAGCTGGGGATAAAGTTTCTCTCGCTCCGTGTTG
>JAVXUM010000013.1:3954985-3970054 GCA_035590655.1 Pouteria glomerata | reverse complement strand
AAAATTATTAGTGATAATTTTTGATGTGTTTGGTGAATCAAAATGAAATTTTTAGCAACTTTTGGTAACTTTTAGGTGTTTGGTAAAATTATTACTACAACAAAGCAAAAAAGTGACAACTTTTGTGTGTTTGGTAAATTTTTTTTACTGTAGCAAAGTAGAAAAAAAAAAGTGGAGTCCCCTGTCATATCAAATTATTGTAACAGGGCAGAAAAGTGATAAAAATTGTTGTTTTACTAAACAGCAAAATACTGTAATTGAGCTAACTTTTGAGTGTGTTTTACTTTACTTTTTTTTGAAGATCCAAATGCACCCTAAATCCATTCATGCGTGTAACACATAATGTCATAAATACATGCGTTACAACACCTCATCTTGTAATAAACCCAAACAGTCCTAGGCATAGGTCAATCGGTGAAAGAGCAAGAATGAGGTAAAACTCTACTAACTGCCGCAGGGGTTCGATTACCATTTCAAGATAAAACCTTTGCATTGCACGAGTGGTAAAAAGTAAGCCTTCGCATCTGCACTATTGACGCACATCCCGTGATTTATCTCCTCCACGATACTTTAGGATAAAGACGGTAAAAGCTCTCAAGGTTGGGATTTAACTTTTGTAATAAACCCAAATAATCAATTTTCACATGCTTACATTTTCGTATTTAGTATAATGTTAAAAATTAATACACGATAAATTTTGCATGAGTAATTTTTAATATTTTACTTTCGTAACTTTTTCATTTTTTTTTTTTGTCATTTTATAAAAAATTAACATTTAACTCTTGAATATATCCAAATTTTTATAAATTATATTAAACATAATCAAAGGGACAAAACTTTAACGTCATGTCACGGATAAAATTTTAATCTTGTATCTTAAGTACACTTATAAATTATCATCACTCATCTTTAGAGTAATGCTAAATATACTTCATTTTTATCTTTTTATACTTCTAAAAATACTATTAGTTATAAAAATATATGCCATTAAAAAACTAATAAAAAATAAATTAAATTTAACATTATGCCAAAAAATAACAATAAATCGAGACATTGACTAGCAATAAACAGCAGGAGACCCATCCAACAACTTACAATTATTTAGGAGGCATTTGAAGTGACAAAAGAATTATAAAAATTCATAAAAATTATAAGTTCGTAATTGATACAGTGAAATAAAAATAAGTAAATTTTAAATTTTTTTATGTTATTTTTGATATTTTTTAAAATTCCAAATGAAACTATAACTTTGTAATTAATAAATCCAAATAATCGATGTATATAGACAGGAATTTTTATTTATAAATTGCCATAAACAAATTATTAGCCAGAAATGCTTCCCTTGACATAAAAAAGCTTAAAGATGAAAAATATCTGGGGCTCTTGTTCTTGTGTTTTTCATCACTGAAGTTGATTTATTTTTTTCATTTTTACTATATTTTCCTTTATTTGTAAGAAAATCAATGGCGAACAAGAAGATCAATGGTGAACTGAGCATAGGCAAAGACCACAGCTTTAAAATTTTTAGTTTTTTATTTTAATATTTTGAGTATTTATATTCACACATAATGTGTTAGTATAATAAATTTTGAAAAATATTATTTTATTTTTATGATAAACAAATAGAAATATTTAAAAATTTTTAGCAATTTTTAAATGTTTGGTAAAATTTTAAAAAAAATTTATTTATTTAGTAAAAAATTTAGAGAAAATTTTAAATAAATTTTGAAGTGTTATCAAACTCCCAAAAAACAAAAATTGCCAAAAATTCTCTTATTTTTATTTTTTTTTTCACTTTCTCATGCTTCTCAGGTCGATAAGAGACCGTAACCTATCGAATTGCCAGATCAGTAGGACGAAACTTCCTATATCCCGCATAAATTGGGAATGGCAAGAATATATGTCATATATAAATATATAATATGTCATATTTATATATATAACAAGAATATATGTCATACATAAATATATAATATGTCATATTTATATATATAACTCATATTTGTTTGATACGAAACATTTTAAAATTGTGCGGATTAAAATTTATTGTAAAAAATATTTGGATAAACTCTAAGACTTAGCTTTATTGGTAAGATGAACCTGAGTTATAAAAAATATATATTTAAACAAAATTGTGACAATTAATTTTACCCTATATTTATTATTTTAAATACTTAATTTTGTTTTATATATGCTTCCTCGTATCTGTATGAGTGCAGATGAGAAGGCAATTGGGGCGCATTCCGAAAATTCCCAATTCTAAAGGTTTTTGTAAGAAAAAGAGTTGCCATTCAAAGAAGAAAGGAAGTTATGCTAGAGGGCCTTGCATAATAGTAGATTCATGCTATTGCGAGTACCCTTTGTTAAATCTTTATTTATTTATTTTTTCTATTTTTATTATTGTAATTAGAAGGGATTATTATGCCCATGGTAAAATGTGGCCATTCATGTTATCCCGGACTAAAATAAAGTGAAACTCCTTTCGAAACAAACTTGTAATTAACTATGCTACGTTTTCCTTCTTTTATTTGATTTATTTATTTAGCCTATATATGTCTATATTGAAATATAAGGTTCCCCTAATTATATGATTTTTAATTATCACAATTAAAATTAAAAAAACAAAGAGAAAGAAAATACACAGAGAATAAAACAAGTATACGTAATATATGTTTTCTTTTTTAATAATTTTAAGAATTAAAAAAAATTAATTCAGTTCTGAGTTAAATATAAATTTGAACCGAAACAAAAGGATAACTTAAATAGTTAGAGTTTATCTCGCCACAAAATTAGTTGTGCATTCAAGATGGATTTTGAGTTATTATGTATAATGTATGTTAAATATTTTTTTTAAAAGAAAAGGGGGTATGAATTTGAACCAAACTAATCGACATACACCTCTGAATGTAATGATCATGAAAGAACCATCGCTACAAGTCTTAATTAATTCAAATAGTTATGTCCATATTTATGAGCAATTTGTAAGATACACGAAATATATTAAAAAAATTATGAGAAACAAAGACATTTTTCTAATTATTGAGTTTGATTTTCATTCGTTATCTAATACAATTTTCTTCAACGAATAGTGAAATTATTGAAGGAAAGAAATAGAGACACAAGCAAGGGATAACGATTAAAAATGTAATATAAAAAAAAAAAAAAAAAAAAAAATTGGAATTTAAGAAAGAAAAATTATATAAGTTAAATAAGACAAGAAAATAAATAGTAAAAGGGCAAGAATACCTATACAATATTTAGAATAAAAATAATTAATTGATTGCTGTTAAATATTTATATATAGAAAATTGATTGAGATAAGAAAATATAAAAAAAAAAAATTAAATGGGAAACATATATATGTATGTATCCAAGAAATACATGTTCAAAGATTAATTTATAGCATAAATGAATATTGATTTTTGGAGTGTGAAAAATTAAAAATAAAATGTATTTATTATTTTTCAAAGTAAATGGAAAATATATATTTATCCATTTAAACTCAATGAGCTTAAAAATTTTAACTCAAAATATTTTTAACTGTATTTTTTATTCAATGGTTAGAACCAATTATTTTTTTTCTCTACTTCTTATTCACTTCACACGGAAACACACCTTCTCACCTTTTTTATATTTTTTTGAATAATTTTGTAAAAAAAAATTCTAAACTAATACTTTTAAAAATATGATAATATTCATAATAAATAATAAAATTTAATAAATTTATTAAATATCATATATTTTACTCTCTTTTGATTAATTACTTTTATTTTCACAAGTTACTTTTATAATTTTTTTACGTAAATTTATTTAAAAAATTTACACTAATTCCTTTACTGGACAAATTATGGCCATATTGGGCCTACAAAATTTCACCAAATTTTAATTATTTTTTGTACTTTTTTTAATTAAATTTTAACAATATCACATTTATATCAAATTAATTGTACTTTTATAATAATTTTTGCAAAAAATTTTTCTTTCAAACACCACTTGTATATGTTAATTTCCTTGTCCGCGGTCCTTAGTCTCTATAAATAAATTGTCACTTGCAAGCTACATCCTCTAATTGCTTCTTCTTAGAAATATATACACGTATACGAAACACTCCACGATGGAAAAGCTTCCAAGTGTAGCCATATTTGTTCTCTTGCTTTTCGCCAGTGCTGGTAATTTTTTTATTTACATTTCCCCTTTTTTTTTTTTCTTTTACGTTTTAAAGAACTTTAATTTAAAAGTATTGCTTGCTAATTAAGTTTGATCAATGATCGCCCTAGGTGGAACAAGAGATCTTGGCTTCTTTTCTCCGGTACTCTTCCATTTCATTCTTCCAACAAAATCCCATCTCTTGGTTTTTTTTTTTTTTTTAAATCTGCTTAATTAATTAATTTTCATGATGATAATAGCACGGTTTGGAGTGCAAAAACATAATTAAAAATTTATAATTTTTTTTTACCTCAAACTAAGTAAATCATTACAAATTTATTTAAGGATGTGTTTGATTTGCTGACAAACATTATAAATATTTAAAAACCTCTAAAAATTATTCAATTTTTATTTTACAACATGAATTACGAATACACAACTTATTTTACTTTATTTTATTTTTTATCACTCTAAACACACTTTAAATCTCTACATCTCTTAAATTTTAACAAATCTCTATAAATTCTGAAAAGTAAAAAAGTGTCTGTCAGAATCTATTCGAGCAGACTGGACAAAATTTCATTATTAATTTCTATATTTTTATTTTTTTGTTTAATTTTTTTCATACATTAAAAAATTACCCGCATTTTAATAAATCTATTTGTGCTTCAAATAACCCCAATACTTGACTTATCAAGTCTTCGGGCTTGATTTCGGGCCTTGGGCCAGAATCGCTAGTAGACGGTAAGATCCAATGTGTTTTGGGCCTGTCGTCAATTGCAGATGTACTGGATCTTGCATCCAACAAGTTGTATCTCGACGACTGCGAAGGCCCAAGGGCTGCGTATAGTATATTGGCGGACTGGGCTGTAGAGGATCGTGTTCTTGATAATACCGCGGGTTTGAGATTTGGTGTCGCGTGCCATACTTTGACGTAATCGGTGTTGTATGTATCAGAATGTACTTGTATTGAAGGGGGTCGTATTGTTATCTCTTCGTAGAAAGACCGTTCTTTGAAACTGAGAAATGCTTTCAGCTTGCAATATTCCACTCCTTGAATCAGATTGGTTCCGTTTATGCGGTACACGGCTTCCCACGGGCACTTCCTATGCTTCGGTGCGTATGAGTTACCGTAATACGTGATGGTTACAGGACACAGAATTGGGAAGGCAAATGTGGCCTGTATTTGGTCGTCTCTGTGTACTCTGGTGTCTTGTATTTCTACATCGACTTAACCCTGTGTCGTTATCGGACATTGCGAGATGTACTTTATGATGCACGTAAAGCGGAATATCCCTCAAGTGAAAAAATTAGTTGTGTAGCGACATTTCGCTATCCGCATGGTGATTGTGAGACAATTAGTTGTAACACGTTGTGCTTACAGAAGCTAGGACCTAATGGAAGGGGACAATGCCAATCACAATTTGCTTGTTGTTGCGTTGCCTAGTGCCCTTGCTAAATGATATATATCATCTTGTACAAGTTAAGGGGGTTAATTTGTGCCCAATTTATATATATATATATCTATAATAACAAATAAATAATCATTTTGGAGACTCCCTTTTTTCATTTAACTTAATTTCCTTGCATGCATGCTCATGTATGCATACATTTCCATTGGATATATATAAATATTTATATCAAATATTTTTTTTCTTTCACAAAATCTATAAATATGAAAATAAGATCACTTATAAATTAAAATTTCTAATTATCCTTTCTCTTACTATTTTTTTCTCACCAATTCTAAATTTAAAATAAAACTTTTGATTTTTTTCCTTACCATTCATGTGTAGAGAAAATAAAAAATATCTAACTAGATAAATTAATGAACTAAAAAAATTAACTATAAATATATAGACAAATTTTTTTAAATAAATCTTAAGTATCTTTTTTTCTAAAAACTTAATTTAAATATTTTATAATAAGAAAAATTTTTTAAAAAAATTCTAAAATTAAAAATTTTAACCGTGAAAAGATAATTATATGCCTAAGTGATTTTTTCAAAAAATTTAGATTACAATCGCCTGCTCACTTATCAAAATATCTAAGAAAAAATGGTAAATTACATTTTGTATATATTTAAAAAACAATAATTTTTATTATAAAATAAAAATATTTATGATATTATAATTATGTATTAGATTAAGTTTTTGTATAATGGTTTTCATGGTATTACAAGTATGCAAAACATATGTAAAAAAAATAAAAAATAGTAATTGTGTAATTTTAATTAATAAAAAGAAAAAATAGAGTTTAAGAAACCATTTGTGAAGTGAAATAAGCTCGCTCAAATTTAAAATGTTCGAAATATCTTTTAATAATCATAATTAAAATAAAGGGAATGAGTGACAAAGAACGCACATGAGGAGGAAAAGACGCACATGTAATGTATGCCGCCCTCTTTAGTAATTTGAGAAATTGAAAAAAAAAAAAAAAGACAAAATTGGTTTGAATTTGAAAGCCGAGTCAAACCGACCCATCTACTCTCTTAAATATAACTTGAGCTATTTCTAGAAGTTTTAATTCAAATAGTTATTTATATATACTTGTAAGCAATTTATAAAATACTAAAATTATATTAAAAAGTATATATAAAAATACAAATGCATTCTTCTAATTATTTGAGTTTGGCTTTCATGCATTGCTAGATTGGGGGGTTTTTACCAAAACATATATAATAATTATATAATATACAAAAATTACTAAAAATTACATTTTTATTTACCAAACGCATAAAAATTACCACTTATAATTTTTAACAAAAAACTACCAAAAATTGCCTAAAGTTACGGTTGTCAAACACCCCCGAAATGTATGCCTCCCTCTTTAGTAATTTGAGAAATTGAACAAAAAAAAATATTGGTTTGAATTTGAAAGTCGAATGAAACCGACCCGTCTACTCTCTTAGATATGACCCGAGCCGTTTCTAGAAATCTTAATTCAAATAGTTATTTATATATACTTGTGAGCAATTTGTAAATCGACCCATCTACTCTCTTAAATATGACCTAAGCTGCTTCTAGAAGTCTTAATTCAAACAGTTACTTATATATACTTAGAGCAATTTGTAAAATACTAAAATTATATTAAAAAAAAAGATATAAAAAAAACAAATGCATTCTTCTAATTATTTGAGTTTGACTTTTATTTATGCATTGCTAGATTGGGGTTTTTACCAAAACTTATATAATAATTATATAATATACAAAAATTATTAAAAATTGTATTTTTATACCAAATACACTAAAGATTACCGCTAATAGCTTTTAACAAAAAAACTATAAAAAATTGCCCAAAGTTGCAGTTGTCAAACACCCCCGAAATGTATGCCTCCCTCTTTAGTAATTTGAGAAATTGAAAAAAAAAAAAAAATGGATTTGAGTTTGAAAGTCGAATCAAACCGACCCATCTACTCTTTTAAATATGACCCGAACTGTTTCTAGAAGTCTTAATTCAAATAGTTATTTATATATACTTGTGAGCAATTTGTAAACCAACCCATTTACTCTCTTAAATGTGACCCAAGCTGTTTCTAGAAGTCCTAATTCAAATAGTTATTGATATATACTTGTGAGCAATCTGTAAAATATTAAAATTATATTAAAATATATATAAGAAAACAAATGCATTCTTCTAATTATTTGAGTTTGACTTTCGTGCATTGCTAGATTGGGGCTTTTACCAAAACATATATATAATCTATATAATAAAACATGACGGCTTTTGAAAATGTCCTTCTCATAAACTAAGATTTAATAGCTAAAAATTTTTATTATTTAATGAAGGGCTTAGATTTTTTACATTCATAATTTTAATTTGTCCCACATCGCCAAAACACAACAATTTTACCTTTTCTTTTACCTATAAAAGTGCTATAATTTTAGCATATGATCTTAATAATAAATAATTAAGGTAAAAAACTCATGGGATCTAAAAAAAATCCAATTTTTTAGGTTCTGAAAAGGTGACCCACTTACTTAAAAATTTAATATAATTGCTACATTTATATATTTCATTTACAGATAAAATATGGAGTTGAACTAAAAAACACAAATAAAAGAAAAGCTTAAATAATAATTATGTTATTTTTTTTGTAACAAAAACGCTGAGTATTTTTAAAATTTAAAAGTACCAAAAAATATCGAATACTAATTAGGCTCAGGAGTAGTTATTTTTATAAATTCTAATTTTAAATTTAAATTAGTCACATTTACTATATTTATTTTATTTTATAAAGCACGTATGATTAATTGGGTTGTGATTAATAATGATATTTTTTATTCAATTTTTTTTTATAAAATTAATAAAAAAATATTACTAAATTTTGCATGGCATTCTCCTTATTCACCATTTTATTTTTGTTATTTTTACAAATCTTTGAGTCAAATACAATTTTGTTATTTTTAATTCCCTATCATTTTATATTCTAATAAACTATTGAGTTAAACTTGATGATATTTAAAGGGTTACATTGAGAAAGAAAAAAAAATTTACTTCTCAGTATTAATAATGATTCTTTAATCTTTTGGTTGAATTATAAACGTGATAGTAATATTGAATTTTAAGTTTGTATTGGGTGTTTAGTTGATTACTTTGAAATTGTGTTTTAGTTTTTCTAAAGGGAAAAATACAATGGAAGATAATTTATTTTGGATTTTTAAGAAGGAAAAATGTGCTAACGTTTTAATTTAAAATGTATGCATATTTAATTTTAGTTGAAAAGTGTCGTAAGCACGGGTTATTCACTAGTACTTATATAATATATAAAAATAGGTTCCAATTAGATTAATTACCAAAGTGAGTTAGGTGTTGTCAATAGCATTAATGACACCCCCTTATTCTCCATTTCAAGGCTGATTTTGCAATGCCACCGATAATGCTCTGTAGTCCAAAATATTGATTTTTAGATAAGTTGAAATTAGATAGATAATAAAAAAAAAAATATTTTTAAAAAATGATAGAGCCTATTTGAAAAAAGGATAAATGATAAACGATAAAAAAAGAGTGGATAAAAAAATAAATAATAAAAAATTATTATCTAAAAATAATTCTTACCCGTCTAAAAAAAATGGATAAATTACAAATAATAAAAAAAGTTCAAATTAAATAAAAAAGATACGGTAAAATGAGGAAATTAATAGAAATTTTTTAAAAAATGATAAGGCTTATTTAAAAAAAGGATAAATGATAAATAACAAAAAAGAGCAGACAAAAAAATGAATGATAAAAAATTTTCTATCTAAAAAATGATTCTTACCAGTCCCAAAAAAAAAAAAGAAATAATAAGCCTTATCATTTTTTACCAGTCTAAAAAAAATAAAAAATAATTCTTACCAGTCTAAAAAAAATTAAATATTTTTTATATAGTAAATTTTTTTATCCATTTTTTTTTATCGTTTATCATTTATCTTTTTTTTTAAATAGGCTTTATCATTTTTTAAAAATATTTTTTATTGTTTATCTAATTTTAACTTATCTAAAAATTAGTACTTTGGGCTAAAGAGTGTTGTTAGTGGTAATGACGACACTCTCACGTTACAAAATAGAAAATAAAGAGGTGTTGTCAATGTCACTAACGACATCCAGCTTACTTTGATAATTAATCTGGTTAGAGCCTATTTTCATATATTATATAATTACTAGCGAATAACCCGTGCGTACGACACTTCTCAATTAAAATTAAATATACATCCATTTGTAACCGAGAAACAAAATTTTTATTTTTCTTAATACAACTCTCTTTCTCAATGCAAATCTTCAAATAGCATCATTAACCTCAATTCAGTGGATTATTAAAATATGAAGTGACCTAAAGACTGTGAAAGAATTTGAGAGGAAGTTTTAATTTGTAAAAGATCTCATCCATTCATTGAAGAATAAAACTCAATTTCAATCTTTAAATTTGTAAGAGTAATATTTTTAAAATGTGTTATGTTTTATTATATAGATGTAGTCAACCTTACTAATTTAAATTTAAAATTAAAATTTAAAAAAAAATCACTCCCCCAAGTGGCTAATATAGAAAAATAACTATTCCCAAACCTAATTAATATTCAATATTTTTTCTACTTCTAAATTTTAAAAATACTAAGAATTGTGGTTATATGAGAAATAACTTAATCATTATTTAATCTTTTTTAGTTGTATTTTTTAGCTCAACTATATTTTATCTGCATTTTTAATTTAATTACAAATATTATTAAAATATATAAATTTAACAATTATATTAAATTTTTAAACAAATAGGTGCCCATTTTTTAACGCGTGAGCAATTAAATTCCTTTTTGAAATCCAAAAAAGTAGATTTCTTTTAAGAATTTATGAATTTTTTATATTTATTAAAATTATATATGACAATGTTAGTACATTTATAGGTGAAAAAAAAAAGTGAACTTGTTGTATTTTACAGATGTGGGACAAAGAAATAAAATTTTTGTAAAAGATGTCAACCATTCATTGAAAAATAAAGTTTAATATCAACATTTAGATCTTAGTTTGTAAAATGGACATTTTTAAAACATGTTCTATTTTATTATAAAGATTATATATATTTTGGTGAAAAACCCGCTAGATTGAGTGCTAGTGATTATTTTTCAACGACAAGTGAAATTAGGAAAAAAATTGAGACGTAAGCAAGGGAGAATGATTGACCGAGGAATTGAAAAGCACAAAAAAAAAAAAAAAAAAAGGTTGGAATTTAAGAAAGAAAGATTACATAAGTTAAATAATAAGACAAGAAAAAAAATAGTAAAAAAGAAAGAATAGCTAGTCAATATTTAGAATAAGAATAATTAATTGGTTGAGCTATTAAAAATATATATAGAAAATTAAATGGGAAGCATATATATATATATATCCAAGAAAAAAAATGTTCAAAGATTTATAACTTGAATGAGATAAGAAAATAGGGAAATATATATATAAAAAAGGAAGGATATCTATACAAATACATTTAGTATAAAAATAATTAATTAATTGAGCTATAAAAAGAAAATATAAAAAATCAAATGGGAGACATATATTTATATATATATGAAATTAATGGTCAAAGATTTATAAGTTAAATAAGGAAAGAAAATTTATAGAAAAAGGGAAAGGGCATCTATACCGAGAGCATATTTGGTTTATTAAAAAAAATAAATAAAATTAACTTTTATAAAAATGTTCAATTTTTTTTAACTTTATTCACCGAAAACCTAATCACTTTTATTAATTTTTGCTAACTTGTTCACACTCACTAAACATTCAATAATTCAAAATTTATTTTTATTTTTATTTTTTTATTTTTTACTAAAAGTTGACACTCCAAACAAAACTTCAATATATTTAGAATAAAAATAATGAATTAACTGAGCTGTAAAAAAAATATAGAAAATCAAATGGAATATATATATGTGTGTCCAATGAATAAATGCTCAAAGTTTTATAGGTTAAATGAGATAAAAAATATTATATCTATATATATATATATAGAGAAAAAAAAGGATATCTATTCAATATATTTAGAATAAAAATAATGAATTGACTGAGCTGTAAAAAATTGAATATAAAATTAATTGGGAAACATGAATGTATATCCAAGAAATAAATGTTCAAAGATTTACCTATTTAAACTTTTTTTTTTTAAACTTATTTATGCGTGTATTTAGAGTGCTGAATTTGATCTTAAATCTCCAATTTTTTTCAATTTTATTTTTTATTTTTTAACTTTATTTACAGTAAAAAAAATCTAACTTTTTTAATTTTTTTAAATTTTCATCAATTTTCTTTAACTTTTTATTACACTTTTCAACAATCCTAAATTTGAGCCCGGTTTGGGAGCCAAAAAAAAAATACAAAAACTATCAAAAGTTGAGTTGCTACAGTAATTGACCGTTTGGTAAAGTCACAATTTTTTTCATCTTTCTACTCTACTATAATAAATTATTATTACAACGGACCCCACTTTTTCTCATTTTTCTGTTTTATTACAGTAAAAAAATTTACGAAACACATAAAAGTTGTAATTTTTTACTAAAAATTTTACTTTTATTCGCCAAATACACCAAAAATTACAACTCACAAAAAAACACAAAGAACTACCAAAAGTTACTCAAAATTTTGGCTGCCAAACGCCCTCTTTAGCTACTTGTTTTAGCCAAAATTTGACACTCCAAACAGGCACTATGGTCCCATTTGAGGAGTAAAAAAAAAAGAGCAAAAAAAAAAAAAAGAAACCAATTTTTGGTGCCAAAAGTTATTTCTTTTGTTGAGTTAGCTGGAATATAATAGTTATTTTACTTTAATTTAATTCAAAAGTTATTAAAATTTTTACTAAACATCTAAAAGTTATTAAAAATTATTTAAAATTTATATTTATTTTATCAAATACTAAAAATTATCAAAAACTAATTAAAATTTTTATTTATTTTATTAAACATACAAAAAAAAATTTTACCTACCAACGGTTGTTAAAAAATTACCAAAATTACTAAAATTTTAGTTTCGAAAGGGTGCCGTGTATAAATTGTGACAATCCCTTGGACGCTTGCTTCTCAAATTGCTTCCTCTCAGAAATATTAACACACGACGATGGCAAAGCTTCCAAGTCTAGCCGTAATTGTTCTCTTGCTTTTCTTCTTCAGTGCTGGTAATTTTTTTTTTATTTACATTTCCTTTTTTATTCATTTTAAAGAACTTTAATTTCAAAAAAATTGCATACTAATTAAGTTCGATCGAATGATCAGCTTAAGTGGAAGAAGAGATCTTTGGCTCTTTTCTCCAGTGGTACTCTTCCAATTTCATTGCTCCAACAAAATTCTCTCTCTTGAATTTTATTTTAATAAATCCTTTTAATTAATTAATTTTTAGAATAATTATAATGATGATAATAATAATGGTAATAATGGTGATGATGAGTGCAGGTAATGAATTGATGATGGTGAACGCATGTGAAGTGGAATATCCCTACCCTCAAGGTTTTTGTGATGAAAATTTTTGTGAAAAGATGTGCATATTGAAGAAAGGACCCAAAGCCTGGGGACGTTGCAAAATGATAGATACTTGTTTTTGCAACTATCCTTGCTAAATGATATCTCATCTTGTACTAGCCAATTTACTTATATATATATATATATACACACACACACACATACCTACATACAGTATGTATGTATAATTAAGCTAGTTAAATAAAAATGCTACGCTTACACTCTCTCACTTATACCTTCTTACACCCCTAATTAGTTACGACGGACAGTGACAAGTGTATGCTGTTTAAAATCATCGTAACCGTTAGATGTCACTTTTATCCAGCAGCTGTGATGGTTTTGAACAGAATATACTGGTCACTACTCGTCGTGACCAATAGATTGTAAAACAGAGTGTAAAAATAAGATGTAACTGTAGCATTACCTTGTGCTCATGTTTGCATGCATTTCAATTGGATATGTAATAATTATGGATTTTTGTGGCAGAAGAATACGTTAAAAAATATGTGCAAATAATGTTACAGTGGTACTTTTGTTATTAAAGTATATCTTTAGGGGTATTTTTATTTAAGATAAATTACATTTATTTTTTTAATATTTAAATAATTACATTTATCATCACTCAATATTTTAAAATTTTATTTATCCATAATTAATATTAACTCTGTTTATTTAAATTAACATTTAAAATTTAACAAAAAAATTATTAAAGTAATTGAAATTGAATTTTTTTTTTTTATTTTACCTCGTCTCTCTCGTATTCATCATTTGTCCTTACAAAAACCCTGAATTTTTTTTTTTTTTTTTTTCAAATTATTTTTATTAAAAAAGACATACAAGCTAGACATTAGTTAAGAAATCAAAGAGTAATATTAATGTGTGAAATAACAAACTAAAAAAATAAACATCCCAACATTGGTATTTCAATTTCTTCACATATAAAATAAAATATTTAAAATAAAATTTTCAATTTTAAATCTTATTGGAGGGGTGATGGCTGGTATTAGTATTACTATTTCGCCAAATAGTTCTCCAAACGCTATTAAATTTTAATTTTTTTTTCTCCACCCTGTTCTCTCCGCTATAAATACAATTGAGTCGAGTTTTTCATTTAATTTTGACCTTGGTTGTCATCCTTATGATCCAAAAAATTAAAAATTGGTATTAATGTACTACAAAAATAATAAATAATAAAATGTAATTAAAAAATTTTTTAAATTTTTAAATTTTTTTAAACTTTTTTTAAAAAAGTTAAAAGTCCAAACGGACCCCTAGGTTGAGTTGCGAAAGCTACTGCCGTAGTTTGGATTCGGCAGTGAGACAAATAATAATAAATAAATAAATGTTGGATTGGGGTGATTTGTTTGGTATATTTCTAACTTTTATTTCTCAAGAAATATCTTTATTTTGTTAAAATAAAAACAATGACGAGAGTCTAGGTACAAGAAAAACTTAAAAATTATATGACTTTTACCACGATTTTTTATGTGTTATAAATTAAATTAAATTAAATTAAATTTTTTTTTTACTAAATAAGATTGATTATATAAATTTAACGATACTAGTCAAATATGTGTAAAATTATATTTTTCTTTAGATTTTAATTTTCACGTGTTATGTTTGAAAAAAATTATACATTTATTAAAAATTAATAAAAGTTCTCAAATTAAAAAGAATAAAAAAATTGATAAAAACTTATAAATTTAGGGAATAAATTTAATAAATTTTAGTGAAAAAATTAAAAATAATTAATAAAAATTGGTAAAAATAATGTGCGTCAAACGGTGCCTAAACGCGGCATTGATTAACGTGCAACTTGGATAAGCGTGCAGATGGGGAAGAATCACGGCAGCCAACAAGAACAAATCGGGTTGTCTTTAAAAAAAAAAAAGAAAAAATTAAAATTAATAAATCTGATCCTTCGTCACTTTACTTATAAATTAAAAGATGT
>JAVXUM010000013.1:3829303-3848250 GCA_035590655.1 Pouteria glomerata | reverse complement strand
TCCCCATCTATGTGAGGGATCGGTCTCAGCTTGGGAGGAAGAAATGGGTTTCAAAATCTCTTTCGGAGATGGGAAAAAGGAAAAGCAAAACGAATGCAAGATGAGTTCAATACAATCCAATGCCAAACCCTTCACATGTATCTAGCAGGGCACCAGTCCATAGGCAGAAAACAAGAAGCATCCAAATTGAAAAGTTGCATAGCAGCAAAATAGGAGTACTGGCAGCAGATGAAAGACTAAACAGGAACAAAATAGAAGCATTAAAACACCGGAGGCTTGACTTTTTGTTTCTCGAGACTACGAAATTAATGCAGCATTAACAAAGGGCCAGGTGGCCAGGCCTAACCAAGAAGATCATGGAAGACACACATAAAACACATGGGATACACGGCAGCCAATTTGTATGCACATACACTTACAGAAGCAGTCCAGATTTCAATCTCTATGCACCTATATTCTTCGCATTGCCTGAGCGATGTTTGAAGCATTCCAAGCTTTAGTATTGCGCATGGATTCATATCATTTGCATTGTCCGAGTGATAACAGAAGGTAGCAGCAGAATATGGAATTAAGGAAGTATCAGACAGCATTTGGAGAAATTATCTTCCTAGTACTCTGTAGCAGCTTTTTGTTTGCTTTTGAACCTTTGAAGGTGGGTTTACCTTCCAAATGTCCCAAGACATAAAACTTAGGGTGATAATCACCAATTAGAAGCTCCATTACAGCATAAATTGGTCTTCCCCCAAAAACATGATTACGAAGAACCCCTACTCTCCTTCCCTCCTTAATCAACACTGTACGAAAGAGCTTAAGTTTATTTAAGATGATATACTACCCACTGCAATATGCAATATCTTTGGTGGGAATATGTTTTACACGTGCACGTAACCACCCCACACAGGAAGCTGTGCCAGGACAAACACTTGCTTTTTAAGAAAGCAAATAAATGTTTACTAAAATCCCGTATCAAAGAGCACATAAAACCAAGAACCACAAAAGACACCGAGTGAACATATAGTGTATAATCCCTTACAAGAACCTTTTCATTTTGTCCAGATTCCTTTATCTTCTGTAGGCATATGTGGCAGCACACCAGCAACTAGAAACTCCTCTCTTTTGTGCATTATTCTACCGGTTAAGTCACAATTTGCCTGGATTTCAATCGTTCTATCAAGTTAAAGAATACCCATACAATGAGTAAAGGGAAAAAGGATGTCATTAGGAGAAAGGACTGGGGTGAAAAGAAGCAATTGTATGGAATCTCATAAGTTGTGGTTCAACAGAAGATGCTCCAAAGGCAATAACTCTAGAAAGGAGTAATTATATGGAATCTCATCAGTTGTGGTTCAACAGAAGACGCTCCAAGAGGCAATAACTTGCATGGGAAGGAAACTTGAAAGAAATAGTACCCAACAAACAGGTAAAATACACATCTTTCTTTTGCTCTAGAGAGTAACACAATTCAGCTGATAACTAAATATTAAAAATAGACGGAGACAAATGGTTAACTTCTACGAATACAAAGCTCATAAAAAAAAAAAAAAAAAAAAAAGCCTACACCTTCAAAACCAGGTTGGAGGTCCCACGATCTACATCACATTGGACTATGGCTCTCAAGAAACTGCACCTTCCCAAAGTGTTGCTGTGGCATCGCAAGTTGGAGAAGCATTTTAAATCTCTCTCTCTCTCTCTGATAACTAAGCATTTTAAATCTCTTTAAAACACTGGACATAAGGCATTTGGGTATAAAGGTTCTGTAACATTTAACACTATCAGACTTCTGCTATTCAATTCTTCAAATAAAGTACTAATCTCATGAAAGTGAGGACGCATGTTGTGAGGACAGAAACAAGTGGAAGCGGCAACGGTTGAAACATGATGCTTGACCGCTTCCAGTTACATATACATGACCCAGCACAAAAGGCTAACATGTGGCCTGGATCCAAAAAGCAATGAGAAATCAAACTTTCTGGCAGCATCAGTTCATGTTTAGTCTGACTTCTAGATACTGAGACAAGCAAATGTGATATTTTGGCTAGGTTGCAAAAAAAATTATTCAATGATCTCGAGGCTATAATGGATTTGCAGGAGTACTTACCGTCACCTACATTATATTTGAATGCAAAAAAATGTTCATCCAGTTTTCAAATGAGGTTCAGAAGGCAAACCTATGCATCAGGAAAAAAAAAAAAAAAAACCTTTGATGTTCTCACAATAAACTGGATGCACTACATGGCACCCTTCCGAAGATTATCATCTAGTGAAAAAAATAAATCAAAAGTATATAAGGGGTACATAATAGTGTGCTGAAAACCTTCCAATAGGAATCATACCTGACCGATCCAAACAATATTTCAAAGAAGCCAATCCAAAGAACTACTTCCATTGAATTCTGAAGCAACTACAAGTCTTATATAATATTAAAAATGAGCTACTTTTTTTTTTTTTTTTTTCCTTTCCCCCTTGATGAGTTACCTCTAATCTGGTCATGACTATACAAACATATAGCGAACCAATCAAAAATAACTAACAAGAATCAAAATGTTCCACCCTGCAGTTATATATACACAGAAACCAATTATTTGCTGCAAAGCTATTGGGAAGTGAGTTAAAGAACCTTCAAATGTCTTGAGCAATCTTCAACTTCTTATGAGAGCCAAAGGCCCTACCAATGGTATCGACAATCTTCTGCTGTGATTCAAGTATCATCTCCATCCTCTTATTCTCCATCTCCATTCGGCCCCTCAAGGTTTCTCTCATCATCTCTACCTTCTTATTCTCCATCCTAACAACCCTCTCTGCAAATGCCTTTACCTCCGCCGCCAACTCCAACACCATTTCCCTCCCTCCCTCCCCCTCTTCCTCTTCCTCCTCCTCCTCCTCCCCATCATCAGCCTCCTCATCATCACTCTTGTATCTCTCAAACCTCTTCTTCCCGTTTCCAAGCATTTGTTTCTGCAAAACCCTATCACTACCACCACTCAATTTCCGATCCATTGCGTGCTTATTCGTACTCATATGTCCACGAACGAGGTGATTAATGCTCTTTGACTTATTTCGCTTGGTTATATCATTATATTTAGCTTCATTGGCTTCCTCCTCCCCGTCGGCATTGTCACTCTCTTCGTCGACGTCGCCACCGCTTGGATTGGAGTTCTGGTATTGGATCGGGGCCATGGGGCGTGCAGAGATGGGGAGAGGGCCGCGTTCCAGGGAGTCCATGAGGCCGAAGAACTCCCAGGCGTGAGGGTTGGGCCTCTGCTTCTCGGCGCGGTATCGCTTGCGGAGTTTCTCGATCTTGTGGCGGCACTGAGTGGAGGTCTTCGAGGGCTCGTCGTAGCCGCAGCGGGCCGCGACGGTGATGGCTACTTCTTCCCACTGGCTGGACTTGAGCTGTCCCCTCTTGAGGGAGTACCATTTTTCTTGGTAGGCTTGGATGAGATTCACCGTCTCTGGGTGGGACCAAGGTACGGGCTGGGTTTTCTTGGCCGCAGAGATGGATTGGAGTGGCTTTGGGGAGTCTGGACTTGCAAGCGTTAGTATTGGTGTGGGTGAGAGTGAGGGTGAGGAGGAGGGCGGCTCGAGGTTGTCAGGGTTTAAGTCTGAGTCCTGGGGCGGCGGCGCTGGGGCTGAGGGGGTCGCCATTGATTAGAGCGATGTTGCTCTCTGGTTGTGGCGATAGGGGATGAGGATGAGTTGGTTTTGTGGAGGGTTTGGTGGAGAGAACGTGGGCGGTGCCTGTGGCGGGGACAGTGGCGGCGGCGGTGGTTGGTAGTTGCGGGTGGTGGGTTGAGCAAAAAGGAGTGGTTGGACCGGTTGCTGAGTAATTGTAATTTGCGCCAGGTGGTTGTTTGAGCTTGGGGAGTTTTATGGACTCCAACCCCAGAATCCTTAGATAGCTATGGTAAACCGACCTATCTTGGATTTGGGCTTCGGCCCAAATAAAAAATAAATATATATATACATATTTTCTAGGAAGAAAGGACAATATTAAAATATTATCCTTTATCTAATTTCATATCTCAATTTTTTAAGTCATAAACTTATTGGGTCGCGATGAATATATTGTTTTAATATATAGGTTAATTATATCCATTACTTACTTAAATTATTATAAAATAACAATGAGGATTTAATTGTAAATACTTACACCAATAATGATATGGCATCAAATATAAAATTAAGAACTTAAATTTCACCCACTTCTTCTTTTTCTTCCTCTAAGGATTAGTGTTATATTATTAAAAAATTTTATCAAAACATTATTATACATGAAAATTTAAATACATTATTTTCAAAAAATATATCAATTTTATTTTATTCTTATAACACATTTAAAAAAAAAATGACAGATTAGAATTTTTTATTCCTTGAATTTGCTTCATTTCTTGATAAACTAAAGACTTTTCATCATATCTTGATATGTTATTAACATATTAAGTTCGAATATGTTTAACATAACTTATATCGAGTTTGTGAGGGGATAAAAAAAAAATATCCTTAGGGGTGCCCACCACATCAAAGAAATTTACTTTTCATTATTTGAAAACATAAAAAACAGTGAAAAAGATAATTAGGTGATATTTCCAACCAAGAAAGTTCTAAAACTCAAGTAAGTGATTATGTTTAAAGAAAATTATATTGATAGAGAATTCAATTGACAACATTGAGCGTGCTTTTTAGTACACTTCTTGGTACATCTATATTTATGGATTATTCTACGACATAGTTTGAAAGTTTTTTTATGCGATATATTTAAAAAAAAGTATGAAAGAGAGTAAAATTTAATAAAAATAATTGAATTATATTAAATAAATAATAAATAAAATATAAAATAAGATAAATACATAAAATAAAAGAGATGATGAATTATACTTTTTAATTTAAAACTATTATATGTAAACAAGATATAAGATCTAAAAGTTACTATATATAAACAAAGTATGAAAAAGACAATTCAGTATATAAGTTTCTTGTATTACGCGAAAGATATATTTTTAAAAGTTCAAATTAAAATTTTTGATCATGTCGAATGGTATTTCCCGAATAAATTTAAAGGTGTTGAAATTGTGCTAAAAATCCAACATGATTTTATTAAACATCTCAAAATTACTAAATTCTTGAAATTAATTTTATCAAATGTCCCGAAATTACTGAAACTCATAAGAAAAAGTATTTCAATCTGAAAAATACTTTGAAAACTCTAGGGCCCGGCTTGGCCTGGCCCCCTGATTTGGTAGAAACTCTGATGTACAAGGGATCTATCACTTCTTTTTTTTTTCCTAGAGATTTCATAATCAACGAGCATACAAAAAGCACATGCTGTTCCACCAATAAATTGAACATAATGGGAAATTTAATCTCAAATCAAGTTGTTGAACAGCCTCAACCTCTATAATATAAATTGTGTTTCCATTATTAGAAACAAATGAAGTCTATAATATTATTATGTACAGAGAGATGAAGTTTTAGGCAGCCGAATCATGCTGTTATAAAAACTGTCCGAGAGAGGAATCCATATTGTGGAACCCCACAGCCAGCACCTGCAGTCGTCATCTTTGGAACCTGAAAAAGAATTAACTGATATCGAAAGCCAGTAAGTGAGAGCTAGATTTAATAACGGCGGAGAAAATGTATGCTAGAATCAGTGGAAGGAATGCAAAGAGCAAATGGTGAAGCACAAACCTGCTGAGAGTACTGATGGAAATCATTCATGAACTTCCGCAAAATGTGAGCCGTTAAGAGGCATTGCCAAACAGCTGCAGCGAGTTTTGCGTTCAAATCACGGCGGTCATCTTTTCTGGGAAGCAGGCTTGCAACTTCTTGGAATACAGGAGTTTTTAGCCTGTTGCCAGTAATCAATATGATCAGATTAGGCATACCGGAAGGTGGTGCTGTGAAGTTCTTAAATTTGAAATCCGCCTTAGCCTTACACTAAGGCCGTGTTAGATAGATGATTAATCAAGAGAAATGAAAGGGATGGGAATTTTCTCTTGTTTGGTTGTGGTGGAGAATGAAAGTGAAAAGTGCTAAATTTATTAAAAAAATGCCTTTCATTTTCTTACATTTTCTCATACCTTCCCCTCCCCCCCTCCTTGGTGCTGATGGACGGCGTTGTCCACCACAACCAAATAGGAGAAATAATTTTGAATCCATTCCCTTTACTTCTCTCTTAATAAATCTATGGTACCAAACACAACCTAAGGAACTCAAGATATTTGTGGCTAAGTACAACAGGGTTCTAAAATTCCATAAAAGTATAAGAGCACAGTTGGAAACTATTACTTGAAACACAAGCAGATGATGTGTTTAGTTTTCATTATGAGTCAAGTAAAAGCTACTGATAATAAATGATCATTCAGTAAATCAATTGAATCAACATCACTCGCAAAAAACCTTGGGAGGAGAGGTGATGAAAGCAAGACAGTTTTCTTGTCACTCACCTAACCATTATAGTCCTATTGTACAATCAACCAAGATGAGCTCGTAATTAAAAATGCATTCAAACGTTTACCAGACACAATACCACTAAAAAAATTAAGAAGAAGAAAAAGATAAGAATTAAAATCATCACGAAATTACGAGAATTGATAAAATTTTAGTAGATTCAGTCATTGACAGTTCGTTATGTGCTATTACAGAGAGTAACTTGCAACAGAAAATGAAGGCAATGGCAGTGTTATGAAAATATTATTTGACAGAAACTGCATTTCCTATTTGAAAAATCCAGGTCCAATTTCCACATTAATGAAAGTGAAAAAAAATAAAACAAAATTAAAGCTTTCTAAGGGCACCAGGAACTTACATTCATGCTTTCCTTTTTTAGAGTCTCCAGTGACTCAGCAAGCTCCCTTTGTTTTGATGCCGTTGCAAATAGCGCCTAAAAAATTCCCAATACTTAGTATCGAAAAATCAGGGTTATATTAAGAAATCTTAGCTCCACGCAATTCACACATTTACCAACCATCAAAGAAGTCATCTTACTTTCTTTGTCTTCTGCAAATCATACTCTATGGATTTTATACGATTCAATGACTCGGCCAGCATGACCTCTTTCTCTGGAGGAATTCTTTGAGGCTTATTGAACAGCTCAGTTATCAAAGCTTCTAAATTTTGCAACCTCTGCATGCAAGGATGTAGTAGGACCTCTTCCTTAGCCCAGGAAACACTTTGATCTTGAGAACTTGAATGTACTAACTCAGGTTTGCGCTGCTCTTCCAACTTTTTGTCCGTATTATTTCTCAAGCAGAACTTCCCCAAGCCTGAGATTAGAAGACGTATACCCACTACTAATCTGAATAGGAAATTGACAGCTAAACTTATGAATTTCTTCAGCTGCCTTCTTTGTGTAATGTTACTGGTTAAATCATCAGCTGCAAGGGTCAAACCATGAAGATGTAAACGCTTTGCATTCAATGCGGTGCCTTGCAATATAACTAGAAGCCAATCAACTTTTATAGATTGTTTGCGAATATTTTTTTTCCTTTTTGGGTAATGAATCAATCTGCTAGGCCCCCAAACAACAATATGAGATTGTGAAGGAAAGTTTTGATTAGCCTTAAATATGCTAAAGGAAGATTAAGGAACTAAGAACTTAAAAAGGCCACATTATGACACATTGGTCACAACTTTGCATGCCAGACACATTCATGAATCATGACCTTGCTACTTTAATTGACAGCAGTAACAAACCAAATCCTAATCGAACCCCTCACTTTTAGACACTATGCCAACACCTTCACCACCATGCTAAAAGTACAATTGCTTTGGCACGTTCTTTGACACTTTGATATTTTACCTGTCATGTCCATTTAGATCTTTAATGGAAAATTCCATGGCAACTTATAGACATAATAGAGTTAAAATCTTCTGATAAACAAATTTGCATTCTGATCTCTGGCATATCCAACACTATTTTTCTTCTCTGTTTTCTTTTCCACGCATAGGGGAAACTTTAGCCTCTACCAGTTAGAAAACATTAGGAAGAAAAAAATCAACTGCACTCACAGAAAACATACAGCTATATAATTTCACCCGCTATTTTTTATTTAACCCCAACCCACTGCCCTTTTTTTGTTAGAGTGTGCACCCAAGGGGGAGCAACTTGACACTATGAGATTTACTTTTTTAATACTATGGCAGCTAACCAGCTAAATCTTAGATGATTGTCTGGCCACCAAAATAGATGTTACATCAGCAGATCATTTGGTACGTGTCAGGTAGCTTCTTTTGGATTCTTGCTATGTGAAAAAGGGTTAAGAGGGACAACAAGCGGGACAAGAGTGAGTGAATCAAGAGATCAATACACATGCAGCTAGTTCACAAACAAGCAAGGCAAGCCAATCTTTAAACGTGACCGTGTGCAGTTCACTGCACCACCACTCAGCCATCACCCTTGGTGGTATATGAGACAAATAACACAAATACAGATCATCGCTTGCATTAATTTTTCTTAATAAGCACACAAGTGATTACTTACTTGTTGAACCAACTTCTTCAATTCTAGCGCCACCAGCTGGTTTTCCTTGGCTGCAGATAGATGTATGGTCCACCCTTTCCTAAAAGAGTGAAGGCACAAGCAAGAAGAAGGAAAATAAATTGATGCTTTTAGTGTTACTGTACTTAAAAATATGAAAGATCAAATGGAGCCCACATGCTTATGAACTATTTGTTTTATACTGCCTAAACCAACACCTAAGTCAACCTAACCAGCATATATTCTAACTTGATATATATATAAATATCTATCCATAAATCAATATTTACCAGTATCATACAAAAAGATACAAAATTGATTCAAAGTGAATCAGAAAGTGCATAAAAAGAAATGCAATTTTTCTTGGATTTGTAAAGGGAAAAGAAAAACAAGGAAAAAGGTCAAAAAGCGAGATAAAGTAATATATTTTTTTATGGCTGCCAATCATATGCCCAGTGGCTTGAGTCCAATTCAGAACCAATATATCAATGGAGCTAATAACTTGTGAACCTATATGGCATCCCAAGATCAAAGACACAAAAAGAATGGCATCCCAAGAGTCCTTATATATCAGAAGGATCCAACTATGCTACTCACCAATCAAGAAGGATGGGTTAGATAAGCCAAGAACTCAATGGCTCGGGCCAGGCCAAGAAAAAACAAGCACAAAAAAATAAGGCATTGCTCCAATTAGATAATCACTCTATGAGATACCAATGTCATGTAAAAGGATTGCAACATTTCTAATCAATACCTAGAGAAAGAAGAGCCAAGACATTAAAAATTTTCCCTCTGAAAACTTCTATCTTTGAGTCAAAATTTCAAGAGTTCAGCTCAAATTTGAAGTTTGAGGCCAAAGATTAAGATTTCATTTTGGTAGCTTGTTTCAATTGGAATGAAAACATAAGTATATTGGAAATGTAAGTGGCACAAAAATATGAATGAAAATAGAAAAACTTTCAGAAATAACACAAGAATTGTCTCAACTCTGTATTGATAATTACAGAAGGGGATCAATTTGCAAGTGAAAATGCATATTAACTCCAACCGTGATAGAGCCTATCAATCAATGGTGAAAAATAACTTGATGCTTTCTAAGGCATACTCCAATGGGACAAAAAAGCAAACCCTCGAGTACATCCTCACATAGTATCCCTGTTTATGAAGTCTACCAAATTCTTATTAGAAGTAGTTGGAAAACGGAAGGTTGAGAGGGAAGCACTAGCGTAACAAAACAAGACATAAGAAATTGAAAAGGAAAAAAATTACATATGGAAATAGATCTAGAGATAGATATGAAGAAAGAAAGATCAAGGGAAGGAGAAAGAGAGAGAGAGTTGTTGGAAACTTAATATAATATGTGATAGCAAAAACCCTAAATCCTTAATATTTGGAGGTCCTAATTTTTAAACCTTTCCAAAGAAGCTGATTTTTTGACATGCATTAATCTGACTATTGCCTGAAGAAGGGCACATCCTTTGTGATTCATCTTTTTGTAAACTACTGATTTTATCCTTGTTGTCTAGAAGGAAGTACTTTGGATAAAAAACTGGAGGGTTGGAGCCCAGATCTTCACATATGACCAGATTATTCTGTCCAATGCAGTCTCTCTCTCTCTCTCTCTCTCTCTCTCTCTCTCTCTTCCTCTTCTTCTTTTCCTAATACATCCCTCTTTTCTAAAAGAAAATATTTTCGATAATAGCAAGAACCATGATTTATGGTCTGTGAAACAGTTTTTCTAGGTCATACGACACTTGTGTTGGTTAACAAGCATATCTCAATTCAGGCTTACAAGGGGCAAAATAGACATCAAAAATATGTACTTGATCTGGAGGTAGAATTGGTTGGATCCTGCAGGAAGTATTGAACTCTACATCTGATCCTGAATCAGCAGAAACTATTTCACGACATCGAACCTGTGCAAAGAAACAAAGTTTTGGGATAACAGACAAAACATGGGTATAAAGCAATTGGAAGCTAGCATGTGCACTTAAATTATCAACAAGTCACCTTAGAAGCAAATGACCTGAATGCTAAATCGTCATCATCGGAAAAGCTAGTAGTTTTTCCCAAATATATGGGTTCTCCAATATGTACCAACTGGCGTGAGAGTCAGATAAACCGTCAAGTGCTCAGAAATATAAACTTCAGAAGGCATTTTACAACATTTTGATTAAATACTATTAATTCTGGGACATAATGGCACTGCGAAATGACAAGAACCTTACCTTCATCAGTTCTGGATCCTTCCAGGGCCCCTTTCCAGATTTAAGACACCCACCTTCATTTGGGCATGTGCAGCTGCCACCAAGAAAATCTGGCAATTGTCTGTTCAAAACAATAGGTGAAAAGATATAAATCAAAACAGGAGTCCAGAAACTACTGTCTCTAACCATACAGGCATTCTAAAAACATGAGAGGAACCAACCTTGAGTCTATGACTTCCAACAACCTATTCTGAAATTTGCTGCCCAAAACCTGTGAAGTCAGTATATAAACGATCAGGTGAACAGTTCCCTATGACCTTTGACACCTAAAAGGTGTACAAAAATATATGAATTCATAATACGTGTATCTTTGCTGTTGTCCTTGGATCAAGAAAGCTCTTTGCTGTGTTCCATAGCAGTTTAAATCCATTACCAGCATTGACAATGTACATCTGATGCAATGTCTGCAGAGATGAATTAAAATCAGAAGAAGGATAAGACTTAACAACAGAAGGAAAAAAGAAAGAAATCTTTAATTTAGTTCTTATACTATTCAAGGCACCTCAGGATAGTTGTCACCATCTATTTTCTGCATGCGCATAACTAGATCATGTGCAACCTTACCAAAAGTCATCCAGTTCTGCACAATCAAAAAAAAAATAAGCATGGAAATTTTACAAGCAGAATATATTATACATTAATGATACAGATATCTTAAACTCAGAACTAACCACCCCATGCACATCAAGAATTGTTGTTGTAGAATCTATATGCCTCTTGGCTGCAATTGAACAAGCTGGAAACTTCTCAGCAAAAGCCTTCTCAAACCCTTGGACATGATATGTTAGGAACCTGTCCACTGTGGTGGCTCTCATGAGTTTACTAGGTTCAACTTCGCCAAGTCTTTCAATATAAACAGGATGTCCCTCTTTGTCGACACCATGGTAACCATGAGGATAATAACGCAGAACTTCTTCATATTCGTCATATACGAAGTCCTAAACATAGACAATTTTGTTGCGGCATTTGTTAGAATATTGGAAAAAATATTCTTAAATAACAACCAGAATAAGTTAGATGCGTCCTGAAGCAAGAGCTCAGAAAAATCCAAGAATCAAAGCCTTTCAAAGATCCGACGAGAATGATCTCAAAATCAACCTATCAAAAAGGGAAAGAAATGAACTCAAAATCTCAGTCTTAATGGTCGTTTACCTCTTTAATTGGCCATGTTTTTCCTTTTCCTTGTGATTGGAAAAAGAGAAGGAAATAAAAATATACAAATGATAATGACAAGTATCTATGTGGTGCATGAATTAATAGATAAGGCACAGTGTATGCATGACGACAAGATAGAAAAAGCTACCCACGTTTAGGAAAAACTGAGACAGGAAGTGCGAAAGTCACATTAGCAATGCACATATCAAACGAGAGGAATAGATGCATCTCTTGTTGGTATGGGTTCAGATAGGAACAACCAATACTCAATAACTCAACTCAACAAAGCCTTAGTTCCAAATTAGTTAAGGTTGACTGCATGAATCCACTTACTCCATTCGGTTATGTCATGTAAGAGACAAAACATAATGGTTAGTGCCTACATTTTGGAATTTGTTTACAACCTTCCCACTGGTTGAGGAAATGTACTTCCTCCCAGACAGCCCAAAGTCAAATTCAGTAGTCTCTTATCTCAACAGATTTGAGGATCAACATAGAGATTCACAGCATTTTAGATGTGGTTTCAACGAACAAGTACGAAGTTCAAAGCCCACACCATTTTGCTGGCAATGCAAAATAAATAAACCAAAAAATGAAATCCAATTCAACTTAAAATAATCTTGAGAACCATAATAATACAAAAACATGATAGTGGTATGTAACTTGCATAAACAAGGCACAAAAAGTGCAACTAAATTAGACAACAGAGCCAAATTTGGTATAAAGGCATTTATCTGAAACCAGAGTAGCATCACATTTCTTATTCAGGATTGCATGCAGCACATACAGATAGGATAGAGTTTAAACAATTACCAAATCCCTCCTAGAAAGAACAATTAACAAATCCCAAGCAAGACTTTGCCCCTCCTGGGTGCTTATCAAAAACTTAGATATGGTCTCATGCACTGACTAAAGCACTTCTAGTAAGCTAAAACAATGCCACAACTGAAGTTAGTACCTGTATAATAGAGTCTACTCCATGCTCCTTCCTCCAGTTGAGCATTTCTGTCCACATATGGATTGTCTCATCAAGGTCAAACTTCCTTGCCTTTAGAAATCTGCAAAATGCTTATTTACGTTAACAACTTGAGAAAAGCATAAAATGGGGGGAAAAAAAGTTTCTAAAAGAATATGATAAGAGAAAATTTCACCATACAAACAGCTTGAGAGAAGACCTGATAAACTAGGACTAGAAAATTTCACAGACATAAGCCATAAATTTTGTTTTCCCAAACTTAAATTCAGTTCAGTTGTTTAAGCAAACATATTTATTGAAATGATTTTCTATATTTCAAACAATACCAATGTGTTGCTAAGAGGCATCAAGACTAATATAACCTCTCACAAAAAAAAAGAAAAAAATGAAAGACTAATCAATATCATGACTTAAACCAAATCCTGTAACTATGCAAAGACGGCTTTAAAGCCAACTCCACTCTTCAATATGCAGAACACAAGAATCTACTAATGCAAGACTTTGTTCCCCAAATGATACTCAAGGAAAAGACTATGCGACCACTTTCTTCAGTTGCTATTGACCTCCTCCAAATTGATATTTCACCCAGGTAAAAAAGTCACTCAAATCCACCACATTTCCCCTCTAAAGTCTCCTATCTAATTTCCAAAGAGAAGATATAATAAAAGGATTTAGATTTTGTTTTGGTAGGATGTTTCAATTAGCATGGAAATGGAAATATTCCATAAATGTTTTGGAACTGTTTTAGTAGCGGCATAAAAATATCAAAATATCTAAAAATTTTAGAAGTATTTGTTGAAATCCACCAAAACATACAAGGTTACTAATATAATTAAACAACTTATTATTTTGGTATGTTATACTGTTTTTTATGGTCATGGATGTCGTGTAACTAATGTTGAGAAAATAGCCACGTTGACATCTAGACCTTGAGCTTTACCCAAGGTTCAATTAACAATGGTTGTGGGTGTGGGATAACTAATGTTGTACAATGTTATTGAAAACTAGAGTTGTGAATTCCTTTATCCTTTGCCAATTCTAATAAATCTCACTGACACACATGTTTTTTTTTTCCCTAATTCATATATATATATATATATATATTTCAAAAGGTCTAGACTAACTTACGTACATCTCAACTAATTCTTGAATTTTTATTTGATTTATGAACATGATTTAATATGGATATTATCTTTTATATCATTTTTAAGTCATCATCTGTAGAGTTTTGCATAGTTTCTACAAAGAGTTTGATATATTCAAGATAATATAACACATAATAGTTTTGCAATTCTACCTTTCATAAATTAACAAAACAATTTTATCTATTAAGAAAAACCATAATAGTTCATAAATACATGTCTTTTAATTAATTTACCTAACAATGGAATTTCGAGATTACCCATATGATTCGTGTCGTGACCATCAAAACTGAAACAACACAAGATTTTGATTGTTGTATGTAATAAGATCAAATTCTATTTGATATTTGAATTGAATTTAAATTATGTACATGCATTAAGAATTTAGCATACAAATCTTGTAAAAAATTTCAAGTTCAATCCAACAACAAAGAGATCCACTCAAGTTCAATAGTAAGCTCTTCGATTTTAGCCATACACATGAACGTATAAAACATACAACTACATGTGTTAGTATGTATTGTGAATGATTTTGGAGAGATAATTTTGTTTAGACATTCATAAAAAAAAAACAAAGGGTTTAAACATGGGAGATTAAGTTTAAGAAGGTTTATATACATTATCCAAACAAAAGAATTTAAAAAAAAAAAAAAGTGTACTAGAGCCCTTTTGAATTTTTTGATGAATCTTATATATTCATGTGACCTGGAAGCTGTAATGGTCATCGTATAGCACCGTTACGAACGTTACAAGAACTACAACGACCATTGTGCAGTTGCTTTTCACTCCCACAACTATAGCAAACAATGATGGTATCGGACCTAGCCGAAATCATTATGTAATGGTTATGACCTCTGTTTAAAAGTTTTACCCAATCATTCTGGAGTTTCAAAGACTCCTGATTTGGAAATAGTCCACCGTCTCCATGAAGACTCAATAAGGGAGTCGAAGCATTTAAGGCCTCATTTAGAAACCTCATAAACCACCTCTGACAAAGATTCAATTCAACTTGACAAATATTTGCAATTCTTTATGGAAAAGTTGTATCAAACTCCTTCAGTAGCTTACACCGCATTTAGAAACCTTAGAAACCACCTTTGACACAGAGATTCAATTCAACTTGACAAATATTTGCAATTCTTTACAGAAAAGTTATCTCAAACTCCTTCATTAGCTTACAAAATTGTACTTCCAAAAATGCCTAGCTACATTAAGACAAGTTCAATCCATCAACAATCAACTCAACTATAGATAGTTATCGAACAACTCTTTCCAATGGTACCTAAACATTCTCCCCTTATTGTGCACTCATTCCCCTACACAATCATGCTATGTGGGTGTAGTTTCTATAATACATGCTTAAATTAAGAGGTAAGAAACAACTTGCAGACAAACATATACCCTTCATAAGAGACTAGTCAAGAAAAATTGATATGAATATGAATGAATTATTAAACCATGGTGCCACACATGATCATGGTTTATAACAAAAAAGTGGTTCAAAATTTTAGGGAAAAAAGAAAGAGAGAAAGAAACAAAAGAATTCTTCATGATCGAAAGAATCAAATCAAGATATCATCCATCATTGTTCTAAAATTTTGAACCACTTTTTCGTTATAAACCATAACCATGGAAAGTAAAACAGAGAAAAAACAGAATTCTTCATGATTGAAGGAATCAAATCAAGTTATCATCCATCATTGTTCTAAAATAACACACGTTATTGCAAATTTCAGATTGAACGCCACCTTCCTATCAGATCCCAAGCCACATTGAGTGGTTGTCAAGTTTGAGAATTTTCACTATTTTAACTCAGGGATTTGACATTAATCCAACACATAAAATCCATGCTTCCATGAATAGGAAAAGATTATTGTGATGCCACATAACAAGCTTTAAGATACTCAACTCAATATCATGTAATTGATAATTTTTTTTCAGGGTTTTTCATCATTAGATACCCAAATTGTGACTGAAAGTGAAGAACAAACTTTAATATAACTGGGAGAAAATTGGACGGGAATTATAACGATAAGATCTATAACACATTAATACTGTGACTGTGATGATGTGCACCCCCAAAAGGAAAAAGAAAACAAAAAAATAAATTGAAGAGAGAAAACTTATCTAATTTTCATACTGAACATGCCAACTTTGGACCACAGCAAACACACCAATACTGAATTTCAACGTAGTTTGCGCTTGCATTTCCATTTCACGATTACTGTTCTCAAAAGTGTTTAACTGACCTCAGCATGGTATGGTAGTCGTCATGGCGAGTCGGAAGTAAATCCTTTGCAATCAAGGCCTGACGAAAACCATTCACCACCTCTTGTTCCTTTTTATCTCGAACGTCTTCAGTCGTAATTGAAGCAAATCTGCAAGAAGCAACATGTTTACTGTGTTTACTAAGAGTAAGCGTAAGTCTCGACGAAGCATTTATAGCCTTCTTCTTCAATGATCTGATCCGAGTTCTTCTCTTCTCGTCATCAGAGGTCTCGAGATCAGATCTCTTTGCTCTTTCATCTTCCTCAATACATACAGCTTCTCCTAAAATAAAACAATCTCAGGATGACGATTAAAACAAATGCAACACTTGAAATTCAATTATATCCAGAACGGCTACTACAGTCTTGAGTACCTGGCATCGTGTTTCCTACAAAAAGGATTCAAATCTGCAATATATCCGCAACCAAAAACAGAAGAGAACTCTTGTAACTGTTCCAAAAGAAGGTGTATTGAAACAGCATATATCTCCGATCCGCGAGATTTGAAAACTGGACGCCATTGAACCAGTTACATTCAATCAATATTCAATCAACGAAAAGACAAAATTCAGCATAATGGCCGTAAAGAAGTAACTAAAATTCACACATTCGCATGATATATAATACGAAAACAATCCAGAAAAGAAGATCAAGTATCGTAGAAAATCCAGACCATTGGTCAGCCATTTACATACTCAGATTATTAACAGTATGTTAAATCCAATCCTCATTTCGCAAAACGACGATTACCAGAGTTGCAGCTAACGAATAAATTCTCTCTCTTCAGGTTGCTTCTTACGTACTATCTCTGTCTCTCTCTTTCTCTAAAAAGACTATGCCCGTGAAACACAGCTGATGGAGCTTTCGAAAGGCACTGTCTGTCGCAGAATTCTCTCCATTTACACTCTGAATTTTCTCTCTCTACGTCTGAATTCTCTCTCTCTCTCTAGAGAATAAATATATAGACAACTGAGGATCGCAGGTGGGGTAGCTTTCCGGTGACCAGGGCATTGTCGCTCTCAACGCCTTTAAAAAGAGACAGATAGAGACAGAGTTGTGTAGCGTGCGACGGCCGCTTTTGCCTGAAGCGGAGAGTTCCGTCCAGTTCACCTGCCTTTTGTCGTTCGTTTCTGTGACTTTTCAGGGTTAGTGCGCCGTCACCGTCTGTTAACGGCCGGGCTAGCCCAATTGGGGTTCGGGTTTTAGTGCCCATGTGGGAGAATTTTGTCTCACCGACCAGTACCTTTATGCCATGTGGAGGGCTGCCTCTTAAATGAAGGGATTTGCCCAATTGAATTAAGAGAGCAGCCAATACTAATCTTGTATTTGCAGTAGGGGTGGTAAAATGGGTGAGTTGGGTGAGTTGGTGATGGGTTTAAATGGGTTGAAGGTTAAATGGGTGTAATTCAAATCGACCCATTTAAAAGACGAGTTGGATATGGATGGGTTAGATATAAGTTAGTACAAACTCATGAGCCCGTATATAACCCATTTATTTTTGACCCAATTTTTTTTTTTTTAAATTAAAAATTTATTTCAATTAATTTGTTAATATATATAATTATATTATTATTATTATTTTGATCAATTCATCCAATCTTAGAGAAAAAATTTGAAATATATATAATTATATAGAGTTATAATTTTTATATAATTAATAAAACAACATGACCCAAACTCATTTATTATAAATTTAATTAGGTGAGTTAATGGGTATAAGTTGATTTTGCCATCCGTAGGAATGTGGATAGGTTTACTTTAGACATAGAGATAGTTTTCAGTAAACAAAAGAATCAATGATTGTGATTTCATATAAGTGGACAGTTTGTTAATGATGATCACTAGTTGCATGCACTAGATCAATACTACTTATTTTTTTCTTTAATTTTGGTATAAAAGACGTATCCATTGGGAATTTAGAAGCAGATTTAGTTTTGGCATGAATAACGTGTCCATTAGGAATTTGGGAGTAGATTAGTTAAGGGAACCATCAAACCCAAAAAAAGAAAAAAAAGTTTAAAAAACAATTCAAGGTAATAGTTTTTTAGTCTTGATCCTAAAAAATTTATAATAATAATAATAATAATAATAACTAAAACCATTACAATTAAGGAAAAATAAAAAATATAATTTTTTTCAAAATTTTCAGAACACCTAACGAGTTTCAGTTAACCGCCCAATTAAACCCATTTATAAATGGGTGTTTTAAAAATTACCCATTAATAACCCAATTAATAAAATAGTAGGACCCAAACCCATTTATTATGAGTTTAATTGAACGGGTTAATGGGTATGGGTTAACTTTGCCACTCCTAATTGTGATATATGACTGCCCTTTTTTTGTGAGCATTCTATTTGTCACAGCCTGCTTTTGATTCAT
Source organism: Pouteria glomerata (assembly GCA_035590655.1). NCBI lineage: Eukaryota > Viridiplantae > Streptophyta > Magnoliopsida > Ericales > Sapotaceae > Pouteria > Pouteria glomerata. Next base: position 3,829,587 of record JAVXUM010000013.1, on the reverse strand, counting down.
GAGCTTTACGTTAGCTCATGGAAACATCAACTGGGGATCTTAGGAAAGTTATCCCTTTGTAGGCTTTCTGCTTTCAAGGAGTCAGGCACTCGGAACAGTAGATGCTATTTTTTTTTTTTGTCTGTAATTTGGAAATGTGGGATTCACATACAGTTATGGTTTCTTTCTCTGAGCTTGCGCAGGTGGTGACAACTACTCGGGTGCTATCCCACTGGGGTGATGTTTATTATTCATTTGGTAGAATTCTGAGGATGCAAGTTGTTGCGTCCCTTGAAAGCTGAAAC
>JAVXUM010000013.1:3757895-3769688 GCA_035590655.1 Pouteria glomerata | reverse complement strand
AAAACATTGTCGGGTTGCGTCCCCCCCCCCCCCCCCCCCACAACCAAAAAAAAAAAGATTGGGGGCGGGGGGACCTCTCTATGCTTTTGGCAAAACTATATGGATAAGCCTAAGGGACAGATGCTGCCTGTGTAAACCCTTCTCTGTGCCCTTGGTTAATTGGTGCTATGTAAAGTTTGGGAGGAATCCATTGACCACATTTTGTTCACTACCGATGGATTAAAGAGTTATGGGACTTGCTTCTATCTACTGTAGGTGTACGACAGGTGTTTCCAAAGAACACAGGGCTTATTTAGCTCCTGTTGGCATCCCAAATTGTGCTTGCGCAAGAGCAAGTCTTGGAGTGTGGTTCTTTTTTGTATTTTTTGCTTTTTGGTTTTCCTTCACGAGTTTTGTCGAGATTTTGACATTATAGTTTTGGGAGGGCTTTTTTGGTGTCTATGGCAGGCAATTCATCAATTTATTATTATTATTATTATTATTTGTAATGGTCCGTTTGATCCAGTTTCATTGGTTCATTTCTTTAGGTGTTTGATGTCTCTGCCCATGTAGCCAACTGTCAGCTTTAGGTCTGCTGCTACCTAGTCAATTTTTTCCTAGGAAAATTGAGAGTAGTATGAGATCGTTAGAGATTTTTTTTTTTTGGGGATCATTTTAAGATTGTGAACCACTTTGTGTGTATTAGATGTCCTTTCTCACAGCGTGCTTTAAGTCTGGCTCTGCATGATCGATTTTGCCCCCAAAAAATTTGCAAGCAGTATGAGATTGTTTTCTCTTTTCTTTTTAAGATTAACCATTCTGTGTATGTATTAAATGTCCTTTCTCATTCTGATTTTTAATATTCAGGTATGAGCTGCATGCCATACAATCGGCAATGCTTAGACAGATTGCTACTGAGAATGAAAATAGTATGGATACCAGTGCATATGAAGTTGAAATGTTGGAGACAAAGCAAGCCATTAGTGTAGAGCCTTCATCTTCTTTGGAACTCAACTCAGATTCTTTTACACACAACATTGGAAGTGGAAAAGAATGAACAGGTATTAGTTTGTTTCTCCCTGGGCATTCATAATTATTATGCATTTCTGGGTAGTTATTTTCTTTCTGGATTTCTTCGTAGTATTCCTGCTCAGTAACAATTTATTTTTGCCCTCCCCATGGTTTTAAATCAGATGTTGGAGTAACTGCGGGGGATGTGGTGGGGCCAATATAAGGTGCAGCAGAAGTGTTTTTGGATTAGGGTCCTTGATTCCTTATTCCTTATAGCCAGTGGGGACGGTTACAGTGCAAAGGGAAACTTGTCACCATATGGGGAACGTTTAGGATTTCTGCAAATTAAACCTCCGTATCCAACCTTTCAAACCCCGTGAGTCACCAGAGTTAGTTTCTGCTTATGCGGCAGTTCTTTGTTCTTTCTACTGTTTTTAGCTTTAGTTGTAATAAATATAAATTGTGAAAATCTAATTCTATAATTGGTCAGTTCCAAAATTTCGTATCCTGCATATTGTTGTCAAGGTTATTTATAAGTGAAATGTCATAACAAACAGCCATGACAGCCTTGAGTGTGATTGTTAGACCATCATAATGACGCATCTGAAATTTCTTTTGCTGCTTTTCTAATATAAAATTAGAAAGAACAAATATAAATAGAAAATTGATAAACACGCTTCATTAATGGCTATATTTGCAATCCTCCCTCTTCCATGGGTGGGTGAGTCCAACAATTAGAAAGGGAATTGTGGAATATAACTACAATGCTTGTGTATTTTAATTTTTTCCTATATTAATTAAAAAAAAAGTATATTATGTAAAAAAAGATAAAATTAGTTTTTGTTTTTATTTTTTTGTTTTTTTTTTTTTGTTTTTTGTTTTTGAAATAACAGCCTTTATTTCAGAAGTTATCAGTTTAAGGTTTCTTATGTTTGGGTTGCATAAAGACCATTATAACTGTGTTATATGGATGCTTGAGATATCATTTGGTTTGTTGAAGTTGGGTATAGAATTGGCACGGATTCAGCTCCCATATAATATTTTGTTGCTAAGATGGCAATGCCTGTATATTAACCATGAGTGGTTCTAATAATAAACATTTTGAAGCCTGAGATTGAAATCATTTTGCCTCTTTAACCTGCTGGTTGAAACCATTTTGCCTCAACTTTGATCCCCCTTGCTTAGTTTTGTATATATAAATTCAAATATATCCAGGTTAAAAGGAGGACCAACCTGGATTAGTGCCCAACCTGCGTCTACCTCTTGTACTGCTGTACTAGTTTGACATGGTCAGACAATCAAATCATGGAAACCAAGTTTTACCAAAAAGTCTTTCATCCCACGGGTTTGTATGCTTGTATACTTACCCTTCTTGCTATAATTTTTTACTTGGTTTGCTTCACAACACTATCATTAGATCGTTTGGTGCCACTTTGTACTAAAAGAGTAGGAGGAAACAGATTATTTAAAATATGCAATATATGATATCCCTAAACTTACAGCCTCCCAGAAACCAGTGGGCCAGAACTCTAGCCTTCATTTCTGAGTTCAACCCCAATGGAGCTCTTCCTTTCTGTGAGCTGACGTTCAGAATTTCACCAAATTTACCCAGTCCGAGTGGTTTGTAAGTTGTGGAGCATTTCCAATGGGTTTTACTTGGCGCGCACCTGAAGGTGGTGGCTGCAGGTTCCCATTGTCATACAGGGAATATATATATATATACACACTTATAGCCACCCAGGATGGAGCACAAATAAAAGTGATTAAGAAAATCCTGTAGAATGAACTATCAAGGAATGGGAAATTCCTTGCTGGCTGCTACCTTTGTATAGCGTTGTATTTGCACATTTTTGTGGCTTATAAATTAAAAAAAAAAAAAAATCATATCGCATTTACAAAAGAATGAGAGAAAATCCTTGTTTGCTGTATAAGATGAGAAGAGGAAGAAGATAGACAGTTAGAAGCAGAAAACATAAAAGATTAGTAGGTGGTGGTGTTCTTGTTGAATAGTTTTTTTCTCTGTTGTGCCTTGAGTTGAATGGTTGGTAAAAGCTAACAATAATTATATGTTTTAGCTGTGTGTGATTTGTTTGGATCTCCATGAATCATAATGCTGGTAGTAAACTAAGGTCTCTATGCAAAATTAAGGTTGAATCATGTTACACAACCAGAAAAAATATGCCAGAAGTAACCAGAATGACTTGTAATATTTGTGACCCCGATCGCCTATATTATAACTCTACCAGTCACCTCATTTTAATTCTATCTTCTACTATATATATATATATATATTATTTTTTCTGGTCCAATAGTACTTTCCATCTAGATTATGGCATTACTTTTTGCCAAGGGAGCACAAGTTGAAGACTGGAAAACAACATAAGCTTGGAGGAAGTGAAAAGTTCAAAGCTTGAAGCACGGACAGGGACAAAGAACACTGTGTATCACCAGGAGGAAGAAAGTGATAATAACAAAGTATCTATATTTGTCTCTGTAACACATATATATGTATTGATTGTGAGAATATTTGTATCTGTTTTAATACAATGGTACTGAAGGGAGGAGAGAAAATTCATCTAACTGGATGAATTATTTCTTCCCCTTATTTCATTTTCTCTGCAACACATTTAATAAGTGTACAGAATAAAGCTGCAACCTCCAAACAGACATTTAATTTTTTTGCCTTTTTCTGCGGTGTTTCATGGACCTCTCTTCTCTTGCTGATTTGGTTTATGTTATTTGCTGGGTGTTGCCTGCATCAAGAAAAAAAAAAAAGGGATTAAAAAATTAAAATAAAAAGCCAGTGTGTGTGTGAGAGAGAAATTAAGCCTGCTCAATGAGGCAATGCTTCTGTTCTTTAGGAGATAACATTCAAAATTTCAGATGATGGAAATGAAGGCGTCAGCATGAACCTCTTCTAGCACTAGTCACTGTAGATGTGAGAATGTTTGCTTTGTTGATCTAATAATGAGTTTGAGGAAAGCAAAAACAATGAAGTAACAATGATGATCATGATTATGGATTTAGAACAAGGGTCTTCAGAGGATTGAGAGCTGCTCATCAGGAATCTAATACATTTCTTTTTTAATCAGTGCATAATTGACAACATAAAACCCAATACAATTGGCAATCATATATGTGTGTGTGTGTGTGAGAGAGAGAGAGAGAGAGAGAGAGATTTATGTCTGTAAACCCATCAAAACCTCATGTGTGATTAGCCTGGGCATTCCTTGACAGCACATCCATGTACTAAAAATAAAATCTAATACATAATTTAAGAAATGAGGAAGGGCAGAGAACCCTAGAGTAAAAGATGCGTTTCCCATAGAACTGTAGGCTAACGGAGGCAGTAGTTGAAATGTAACTCCAAAAACCTTAGAAAGTTACCTCTCAATTCTTAAATTACATATAGGTAAAAGTCAATTATCAAATAATTCCGTTTGGGCATTACAAAATAAAAAAATAATAATACAAAACTATATAAATCTCGATAAATCTCTACAAATACGTAACCCGATATTATAAAATTTAAATTTTATACTCATTACACAAAGTCCGAGATTGTAAAATTTAAATTTTTTACTCATTACACAAAACTCGAGACATTAACTTTTTATTTCATACAATTTCAAACACACCAAGATGCAATTTTAGAATCATAAAATTGTACTTAAACCTCGTTTGGCATATTAAAATAAATTAAAATTTATTAACTTTCATTAAATTTTTTATACTTTTTTTTATCAAATTTTATTATATATTAATTTTATGTTAAATTATTATATTTTTATCATAATTTTTACTAAATTTTTATTAATTAAACACTTCCTCAATTCATAACTCCCTGTCTTAATTTTTTTTTAAATTGGCAACTCTCTCTCTCTCACGAGGGAGAAATAAGAGTCAGCAATGAAACAAAAATTAAAAAAGAATCAAATCACACAAGAAGTTGCGGTGCTCAAAAAATAGTCTAACGTGGCATGTCGTACTACCTCTCCCGTGAACAAACAAGAACAAATATATATTATACGGCGTGTTTGAAAAAAAAAAAAATTAGTAAAAAATATTATAAAAATATAATTAATTTAATACAAATTAAATTTAATTAAAAGAAAATATAAAAAATAATTAAATTTTGATAAAATTTAACAAAAGGTAGAACGCTAAACAGGGCAATACACCAAGAAGTCATTGAGCGCCCAGCCAAGCAGGTTCAATAAATGCTCACCTCTGGTCCCTTGAACTCTCACCATTGAGAGCTGCTGCTTTATCGTCCGTCCACACAAACAAGTTATCGAAAGGACAAAATAAATTGATTTAGTTGTGTTTAAGGTTGTATAAAATTATATAAAATTTAAAATTTTATATTTTATATAATAAATAAAAAATTTTAATTTCATAAATTTATAATTTATATTTATAAAATTTTATAAAAATTTATATTATTTTATTTAAAAAAAAAAGCACCAATTATTGACAAACTCCACTGCCAACTGAGAACGTACACAGATCCCGAATTCAAAGTGTCAGATACTTTGAGAACAATCCGAAACACTATCCCTCACCTCCCAATGCACCGCAACATGGTGTAACCTTGTAATAAAAACAAGACAGAAAGCAATCTCACCCAGATCATGTTCTGAGAACCGTCCCCATCAGGACCATGGATTTAGATTTAAAGTACATAGACAAACATTTGGATTCGTTAGATGCGGTAAAAATTAACCAAAAAAAAAATATATAGAGTTTTATAAATTTTTTTAATGTTTAACACGCCATTATTAAGTCATATTTTTTTTAAATAGAAAGTAAAATTTTTTAATTTACATGTTAAATTTAAAAAAAAATTTATTCCAACGATTTTTTTACTTCTGTTAAAATAATTTCACGTTAAAATTTTTTATAAGTGAGAAAATTTTTCACATCACTGCAGATGGGGTGGGTTCAAGAAACTACAAGGCACAAGACACGGGAAAAAAAAAAATATATATATATATATATGAGCGAATTTTGACACCAGGCAATGGTCATCGTTCATCCGGTAATAATAATAATAATAAATTATTATTTTAGAAAAAAAAAAAAGAGACAAAAAGAAGGCAAAGAAGAAGAATTCGATATATGCATGCCCCAACCAGTTTACAATTCTTACCATCAAGAGCCTAAACTACATTTTCTTTTCCCTCTTCTTCGTTTATTTCCTCATTCTACCATTTGGTTAGTATGCAATTCATTAGCTGTTACAGAGCATTTGATTACACATCATTTGCGGCTCCAATTTCTTTTTACATAGAATAGGATGAAGGGGTGGAAATAAACCACCGACATCCTAAAATTAGAGGATTTGAATCCCTCTTAGTGATTTACTCTCACCCATTCGTAACGTCCTGGGAGTGCCAACTCATTCACAATATCAAAGTTGTACCTGAAAAAGCACAACATGAGAAGCGACTCTGTTAGCATACGGAAGGCATGACAATTCGTGTCGTGGTCTGGTTGAAAGAACCTAGATTCTACACACATGAATCTGAAAAATTGGGGAAAAAAGAAGGAAACACCATACTTCTCAGCAAACAGTCTCTGCTGCTGCTGTTCTGCACTGGCAAAGAACTCCTCAATCTCATGTGCTGTTGGCATGTTTCTTTGTACGGTATTTTGAATTCTCTGCTTAGCTGCAGTCGAAGCTGTCCGCCTTGTTGTAGAACCAGGGGTGTCCAATTCCCTCATCAAGCTACAAGGTGTGCTTTCCCTAGTGCTCCTGTTAAAAAATGCAGTTACCCAGAACCAAAAAGAAAAAAAAAAAAATTGTAAAACTCCAAATCAATATTATTAAGATGCACGAGTACACAGCACAGAACATCCAGGGCAAAAATAAAAAAGTAAAAGGAAACAATTAAAAAAATAAATAATTAAAAGATAAAATAAGATTACCCATATTAAAACCTTTTCTTAGCAACATCATTGCAAAGGCGTTTCAGATACTTCCATATTTACAGTAAAAGCCCACTAAAATTCAGTAACAACGCGGAGCCAACAACAATCAAAACATCCATATGCAAGATTGAGTTTCTCAGCCCGTGGCCAACAACATTTCAAAATTAGAAGACGTGGGGAAAAGAAATTTAAATTGTGAGGTAGTATAGCTGTTATTCTGGACAGGCCTTGTTTAGGCAGACAGCAGCCGAGTTATCAGGAGTACGAGACGTGGTATTCTTGTCATAATTTCATTTATACATAGCGTCAAAACAAGAGTATCCACAAAACTTCTACGGCCAAACACAGGAAAGGCAGAAGAGTAGCCAATGTATGTGTGTGTGTGCGTGGGTGTATATAAACCACCACCCCCCCCCAAAAAAAAAAAAAAAAACTCCTTCAGTTTCTGTTTGGTAATTACGAGTCAAAGAATTCAAAATCATTTGTTCTTTCCGTAAACATAACCTGATAAAATTGAAAGGAAAACTTTTTTGAGCTGTTTTTCCCGTTTCATGCATTTGATTAACAGAAGAATGCCCCCAGTTCAGTTCATTTTAAGAATGAATGCAATGGAAGAAAATAAAAATCTAAACAAAATTACACGATCAAACATATCATTTTTATTTCATATATTGGTGCCCTTGAAGAAAATAGCATTAATGCTGTTCGTTATAAAATGGGAAACAAGTTGCATCATAAACAACCCGGCTTGCTACCCAGTAACTTCTCATCAGTAACATAGTTTTTCCATTGAAAAAAAAATAATAGCACCATGCTCAACAACAAACAAAGACACCTTAGAAGGCACATCTACTCACTCTATTTATGTCCTACTGCAGCAAAGGCTCCAGAAGCAAGTTAAAAATAAAATAAAATCACAAAACAACAACAGAACACGATTGGGCCAAAGACAAAACCAAGAGAGGGAAAAAAGAAAAGAAACATAAGTGTTTTTATGTATTCTTGAATTTAAGTATGTATAACCATCAAAAATTAGAACTACGCAAACAGAAAAGAGGGGAGGTGGGGATATCATTTTTATGCATTAAGCAGCCAAGAAAATATGTAACATTTTTACACACAAAAAAAACGCCAACATGAAAATTTTCTTGATCATTTTTCCCCTCCAATAAAAAAAAGTGGTACCCACATCATCAGTATAAAAAGAGAAGGAAAGAAACTCTTTTCTGCGAATAATATGAAATATCCCTTTCACAGAGCTCTTTAGCTCGACAGGAACAAAAATGAAACCCAAAAGGGCATGACCTATTTTAGAAAAAAATCAAATTAAATAAAATGAAAAAGTAAAGAAAGGGAAACTCAACAAAACTCGCTTCTTTTGCTAACATTACTCTTTCCGGAGAACCAAACAAGGAATTAGAGCTCCCCGCCCAACCCAAATGAAGACAGAGAAGAGAATGAAAAAAAAAAAAACGAAGATAAGCACAGAAACATGCGTGTTTCTGTAACTATGAATGGAAATAGCGAAGCAAAAATACCTCTCTCTGCCTTCAAAGTCCACAATGTTCTCCCCAAAAGAAGGTTCAACACCCAAATTACTAAGGTCCTCCTCCATTTCATCTTCTTTTCCTACGCTTATCGTAATTTCACGGATAGCCCCCTCCTCATTCCTTGAACAGCTAGTTTCGATCGACTCAGCAGAGTTCGAGTTCATCGGACTCAGCCTCAACCCCGAACTCATCCCGGACCCAGCGTTTGCAACACGGTTAGGGTTAGGGTTCTGCGGTTTCTTTCGCTCTTTGAGCAACGGAAGAATCTTCTCGAGCCGCCGACTTCGAAGCTGAAGGTAAGATGACTCAGGCTTCGGCAGCGATGGTGCGGCCAACGTCGACTGTAGTTTCCTCAAGGCAAGGGTCTTGGCTCTCGTTCGAACACCAAGCGAAGACTGTGAGACCACCTCCATGACCGCCACGTCTCCTATGAATTTGGCTTTCCTCATATACTTACCCATCTCTCTCTCTCTCTCTCTCTCTCTCTCTAAGCTTTCATGGAGTTTGAAATAGTCGCCAAGGGTAGGAAGGAGGGAAAGAGGGGCTGGTTTGTAATCCGAGGAAAGTTAGGGTTTGTATTTCCGGTCACATCAAAATTAATTAAATATTTATATTTTTTAATAAAATATTATTATATATTATTTTTATATTAAATTATTATACTTACGCTACATTCTTTTTTTAAAACTATCACCAACCAAACACCAACAAGGAACGGCATTTCATTTTCACATGAGCCTATATATTTAGGATTTATTTCCGCGGTCAAATATCATTAAATTTTAAATATTTTTTATATTTTTTAATTAAATTTTAACATATATTATTTTTATATCAAATTAATTATATTTTTATCAAATTTTTCTCTTCCAAACACTCACTTATAAGATATTATTCTCTCGTGATAATTTATCCGCTTTGCTCAATTTTTTAGTCGTACCACTCCTTTTATGCGCATGCTTTTTTTTTTTTTTTGGTTATTAGAGATTATTTAAAAAAATCACAGAATAAAAACTTGTGAGTGATCATTTTTTAAAGAGAAAATTAAACTTGTAATGATTTTTCTTTTAATTCATAAAATATTTCAAATTAAATGATACATTTCAAAATTACAAACAAAAAAGTAGATGGAGAAAAAAGTATTTGCCAAATTAATAATAATATAATAAAAATATAAATCGAAACAATAATTTAATATTTAAATGATGCTAAAAAGTATTTGACAAATGATGTAAAATGATGGTATTCTAAATAAATTATACATATACATATATATATCTTTTATGATAGTGCCAATTCCTTCAACTCATGACTAGCGGTCCACCAAATTGTACAGTTTTTCTCGTAGTAATGAGAAGTACATTGAACTAAAATTTGACGGGGGGAAAGTGAATCCCAGCTTTGCCTTTCCCTGCATTTTGCTATTTTAGCAATTGGGTGATGCTAGGATGATAAAAATAAAACATATAATAAAAATATAAAAATTTAATATAAAAATAATATGTAATGAAATTTAATTAAAAAAATTATAAAAAATTAATAATTTTAATTAATTTTAATAAATCAAACACCCTTAGTATTACATAAACATTTCTTTTATTTTTTTTTTTAGTGGTTGTTATGGTGTTTTTCAATCCCACAATTTTCGTCCAAAAAGCCCAAATTTGGTAGCATAGACATTGTTAATTGGACTCTCTCTTGTATATATACGCCTACATTCTCTCATCTCTCTCTCCATATGCAATTACTTCTCTTCCTTCAAGTTTCTCTGCAATATATCCTACAACATGTAAAAATTGATGGACAACTTAGGCTAGAGCTTCAAATATTTTTCAAAAATTTTAAAAATTTTTAATTTTTTTAATTAAATTTTAAGATATTTTATTTTTTTTTTATTTTTTTTTTTGCAAATTATTTCGAAACTCCAAACTTCTCTTAAAGTCAAAAGAGAGAAGATCAAGATAAATATACAAACCCAAAAGAGAGAGAAAAGTGTATAGGAAGATTTTGGCAACTTTTTTATTATTATTATTATTATTATCCAACTAATTAAATTATAAAGTAAATTTTTATTTTTTTAATCGTGGTTGTTAAACAAAAGGATTAGTTTGCTGGATTTACTGTACATGAACTTCATGCGTAAGGTCACGTCCTTCAAATCAAATTTCTGCTCTACGCATGATATTGTAAGATTTCTTAAAAAAATAAAATAAGATAAAATAAAACTATCTTTTGATATTTAATTTGGTGTACCCAAAAACTAACTTTGGGCAATTTAGAGATTTTTTTTTTTTTTATGAAACAAAGTTTGAAAAAATTAAAAATAATTGATAATATTGTACGTGTAGTAGCTTTTTTTACACATCCGACAACAGTCGAAGAAAGATAAAAACAAATTAAAAAAAATTGAAGATTTTGAGAAGGTAACCAAATAGAGACTTTAGACTTAGTTTGGAAACTAGCCACTCAACTTTTTTTTGTGTTAAGAAAGGAAAAAAATTTAACTTTTTAGTAACTAACTTTTTTTTAGAGGTATAATTTGACAGTTTTACCCTTTATAGTTCAAAAGAAATTTAAAATGTTAGAAGGTAAATTTAGTAATTATAAAAAAAGATAAAAAAAAAAACTGAATAGCTAGTTACAAATTAACTCCCTTCCCAAACGGAGTCTTAGGCTTCTCTATTTATAGTCCTAAATTTTGACAAAATTTACAATGTTGAGTGTTTGTGGGTAGAAGTTAAAAAATTTTTAGAAGAACTTAAGAAAGTATGACAATTTGATAAAAGTTAAAAAAAAGTTGACAAAAGTTAAATATTTTTGGTTTTAGAAAATTTAAAATAATAAAAAAAAGTCAAGAGATATATAAAAGTTATATTTGAAGTGATAAAAAGTGAGATAAAGTGAAATATATTATGAGTTTTTAATTCATGTAGTGAAATAAATTTTAATAATTTATAAAAATTTTTATTTTTTTGCAAATCAAACGGTGCCAAAGTATGTTTAAAATTACATAAAATTGTAAAAATTAATATTTTATACTTTGTAGAGTGAATAAAAAATTTAAATTTTACAATTTTATAATTTATGTTTATAAAAATTTATAAAATTTTATATTATTTTTTATAACTGAAAGCCTTGCCATGAATTTTTTTTTTTTTTAACACACGAAACGGCCCTCATACGGCAGCTTGACAAAAAAAAAAAAAAAAAAAAATTGCTTTTGCCACCCGAGTCCAATAATAAAAGGGCTTTTTTCAAAATAGGACATTGGAGTGACAACTTTTCAATTTTACCCAAATTGTATTCACATTCTATAATT
>JAVXUM010000013.1:3712593-3731522 GCA_035590655.1 Pouteria glomerata | reverse complement strand
ATCCCGATATCCACTGTAGCCTCAGAATCTACTTTTAGTGCTGGTGGTCGAGTTATTGATTCATATCGTGCTTCTTTGGCTCCTGAAACTGTTGAAGCTTTGATGTGTGGGGGGGATTGGATTCGAATCGCTCATGGTGTAAAGAAAAAGCCGAAGGTAATAATATTATGTTATTATGTACTTTGATTTTAATTATTTCGTTGTTAATAATAATGATCATTTTTTTGCACTAGAATGATGCTAGACTTAATAATCTTTTTTTTTTTTTTTTGATATTTTGTATTTGTGTAGGTGGAAAAACAACCGCAAGAAATCACTTTACCCATTTCTTGATAATAATATGAGACTACATTCGTGTCCAATGTAGGTAGAAGTAATATATTTATTTGCAATATACGCATTTTCAATATTTCCTATTTGATGTTTAATTTATTTTATTTCATTATTTTGCGTTTATAGGTTTCGAATTATGGAATCAAGGGACTTGTGTTGCTATGAAAGATGGTGGTCGAGTTAATGTGATGATGGCGTGCTGCAATTTTTGCTTACTTATTTTAAAGTTAATTAGAATTTTCCTTTCAATAGATAAGACGCTTTGGAAAATTGTACCAGAAACCAAATTGAACCTTAGTTTAGCTGATAGCTATGCTACTTTTTGTGGTCATTTTTCTTTCTTCATTATTAAAACGGTGCAGCAAAATTTTCTGTTTGTTTTAATGTTATTTTAACTAGTGTTTTATAAAATTTCTGTTTGTTATTTTAACTGCTGTCATTTTGACCGTTAATTTTCAGTCATTCTTTGAAGCAAAATTTAATTTATGGACCCATGAAAAATTAGTTCACTATCGAACTCGAGCTTTTTCGAGCTCTAACTCGAGTTTTTTCGAGCACGAGCTTTTTCGAGCTCGGACTCGAGCTTTTGTCGAATATATTGCTTAACCGAGCTATTCGCGAGCCGAGCTCGAATAGTATATTTTCCTTCTCGAGCCGAGCTCGAGCTCCACCAAATATTCGAATTCGAGCTCGAGCCGAGCTCGAGCCTACGATCAAAATTTCGAGCCGAGCTCGAAATTGTCAATGTTCGGCTCGGTTCGACTCGTTTCCACCCCTAATCCAAAGACAATCAAATGTACACTGGATACTCTTTCTGCTTCATAAGATCCATTTCCACACAAATTCTAGCAAAGGCAAGTCTTGCGTGGGTATGAGTAGGCATATCAGCCAGCTAGGAATTTTCCCAAAGATTGACCAAAGACCTTCAAACAAAACATGATACAGAAATCCAAAGGTAACACCGGCAATTTATAGAGCAATCAAGGACTCTCGACCAGGACTGAAGTCTCTAGACCATTTGAATAGCCTGAACGAAGCTCAATTCACTTATGTGAATCTTTAATCCAAATCTTCTCAAAATTATCTAATTATCCATCCCTATCAGCACGTGCCTATAATCTATCAATGCTACAATCGAGAGCTTCGATAATTTCCAATTCTTTGCAATAAAATCTTGCAATTCCTCCATCTAAGGCCTTCCATTTGAAAATTTTGCAATTAAAGCGTATTGCATTAGAGCTTCAGATTTCAGTTACTCCATTGCGGAGAAAATCATATCAGGTTTGGACATCTTCATCGAAGGCTGCTTGAGAGAGACTGGCATATCTATTCTAAAACACCCCAAGATGTGCCAACTCCTGCCATTACATTGATAAAGGTTCTGAAACATAATCCTTTAATATAATCAACTTTCTAGTACAAAGTATATGTGGTCTACTATAAAAATCTACATATCAACCCATTTCAAAAGAAAAGAAAAAAAAAAAAAAACAAACGAGCAAAAAACAAAACAAAACAAAACAAAAAAGAACTCATATTCTACATCACAAATGTTCTCATCGGTTAATTCAAAACCTACACAAATTAACTCATATAGTCTCCGTTACAAGTGCTCATGTGCATCAAATAAATGAAAAAATTGTCTGAGCTAAAACTGGTCTTCTTAGCTGTTGCTGCAGCTTTTTTCTTGCTATTGGGAAGAACCCCTCTATGAGCCATTGTCACACGGGTAAGTAACCAAGTTCCTCATCGTCCCCATCAGCAAGCGTTACAACCCTATTCTTGTTATCTTGTAGCATTTCCAGGTTATTCCCTTTTTCCGTCAATTCTGTCATGCATTCCTTGAAGATCTCCTTGAAGAAGCTTTCTTCCCCTAATGAATCTGCACGAGGGCTTGTGAAAACATTGTAGTGCATGACAAGCAATAGACATTTTAGTTTGTACATGTTACGCCTGCTAGCCTTCATGTCTGCCTCAACCATAGATACTGTTTATTTGATAAAGAATTTATCTTGTTGGACGGCAAGATAAGTAAGCAAGATAAGTAAGCATTAGTTCAATTTAGCTTCACTATGACAGAAATGTCCATAACCAGAAGTGATGAAGTTCATAATGAAACAGGGAAAAGAAAACATTATTTAGCACAACGCATGGGTGTGAATAGCATTGCCAGCTCACAGAACGATGTTGTACCATTTAAAGGGGTCCCATCAGTCATTTGAGTGTGTAGATCATTAAAAACATGCATCTATGTGGTTGATCAACATCAGATGATCAGTGAGATTTTTCTTGCTTGTGGATAAGACAATCACTTGATCAACAAGTTTAAAGCTGCCAAAAGAAAAAAATAAAACTTGCTTTATATACAATATAGTGCACCTACTAACTTTCATCCACTAACAGTCTAACACCTCGCCCGTTCAAACTACTCATCTAAAATAATGGCCCCAGTCACAGGACTTGAACCTTGCATGAAGTGAAGTCCTTAAATGTGTCATCTATATGAGCAACATAAGGTCTCAAAACATCACAACTTGATAAACACTTCAATAAATCAAGGAAAGAGGAATGACCAAATAAAAAGAGGTAATTGAGAGAACAAACTTTTGCTCTACAATGATAATGGAAGATCACAAAAAATAAATCAAATAAAGACAGCAAAATTAGCCTTATCTAACACACCCTACTCATGTGTTTGATGTCTTCACCATGCAATACCACTTAGACCAAATGCCAACAGAGTAGAATGCATGTATACGAGTGCGTGTAAATGGTAAAACAAATCTGGTCAAAGAATTCAGCCTTAGGTGACCAGATTATCTCTATTTCTTTCTTTCTTTCTTTCTTTTCCATCTTCTCTCCCTCTATACTTACAAGTTACAACTTACAAGAAACCTCTAGACTCTTGACTTCTAAATAAATTGGAGTTGAGATTAAGTACATAAAAAAATCCAATGAAGGTAAAAGAATAGAAATTTTCCATTAGACTCTACCAATTCCTGGTGCTAATTCTCAACAAAAAGCCATGGACATGAACATCTTTTCACTAATAACAACATTTTCTTCCCCTTTTTTCTTTTCATATAACAATAACATGTGGAATTTTTTTAAAGCACCGGTAACACACTCTCCATTCCATAGGAACTACAATATAAGATAACCCAAACAAATAGACAAAAATGTAGACAGGTTAATCATATAATTATGCAATGGATAATAGACTAATAATATATTCAATGATCATTTAAACTAAAAATACTAAACCAGAGATAGACAAAAGCATTAGCATTACCCACAAACGTTCTAAGAGAATGTTGTCAAACTTCTGCCTTGCTCCACTTCTCCACATTTGTCGCATGTGTATGTTAAAATTCTTCAATTTTACAAGTCATGGCTAAACTAACCCCTCCTCCCAACACACACACACACACACAAAATCCTGTATTTATAGAAGACAGGAGGAGGGACATATTTTATGACTGGATTTGGTGGGCTTGGAAGATGGCAGAGGAACCTTTATCCCTCTTTGGAGCCTGCAAAACTAAAACCAAAATTGAAATTTAGTATGATGGGTAAGGTCCAATGGGAAGCTAAGCAAAGGGAGTGAGGATGGGTACCATTGGATCAGTTCAGATACAACAGTGATGGTTTGAGGCTTGGATAGCTGCTCCAGTCAGGAGAAAGAGAGTAGAGGGGTTGACAGTGATGGTTCAGGTCAGTGACGGTGAGAGCTAAGTGTGCAATAGAAGAGAGAGATACCAAGATCAAGATTTTCAAGCTAAAGCAGATCAACTTTTAAAGCTAAAGCAGAAAGAAAGAAAGCAAGAATTGCACCTCATTGATGCCACCATTTAGGAGGTGAAAGAGTTCTTGAACAAAGAAGCCTACCAAATCAAATATCTCAAAATATTATGCAAATTCTTTCATTCAAAACTGAACTATCTTTACGTCCCAAATTTACCAGAAGATGCTGCTAGTCTAGCCTTATTTCATTGACAAAAGCACCCTTTGGTCCATCGTATAACCATTTCATAATTCACTAACTGATCCACAAGAAATCATAGTTACTGTTCAGCCATCCTGATTCAATACAAAAAAAAAAAAAAATGCAACTCCTTTTCATATGGCATCTTAGCAGTGGACAATAAACAATGTTCTAAACTGATATAGAATTCATTTCAAGATTGAAAATTTTACATCTTGGAACTACGAAATCTCCAACCAGCTTCTTTGTACCAAAAGTTGAGATTAATATCCTATGTACAGAAATAAAAATTATGATGCTCAGTTATGTGAGTTGTAACGAAATTATATCCCTTGGCTATCAAACTGTCTCAAAGACAGATACAGTGTCAACTCTAGCTCAATGTCATAACCCATCTAATCCCAGGTTTCGTTACTTATTTCTGCAGTGTCAAAAAGATTCTAGTAAATAAACCCATTTAAAAGATAACTTTCTAATTCACTCTTGCACTCCCTCAACTCACACATATTTATATTAATCATGGACACAACCTTCAATGTCCATCTCCCAAATAAGTAATCTAAGCATCAAATAAATGTCTCTGTCTTTATAATGAAGTATTTGGTTTGCTTTAAAGACAAAAATGTGGTTCCTTATCCCAATCCAACTGCATCCAATCACCTTTTTTGCACTGCTTTCTTTCATGGCCTTCCTGACCCGGACCACGCTTTCCCATCTGCCCCTCATCTCATATGCCCGAGCAAGTACCAAATAGGGTAGAGATCCCTGTGGTTCATGTTCCATCAACTTCTCTGCTACTCTTTCTGTAAGTTTCAAGTCTCCAGCAATTCCATAACCACGAAGAATTAAATCCCAAATTAAAGGACTGGGTTCGTGAGGCACTGACTTTATAATATCCATAGCTTCTTTGTGTTTTCCCGCTCGACTCAACATCTCAACGGCGCAAAAATAATGCTCACCTGTAGGTGTAACCCCATATGCCTTCTCCATTGATGAAAATATACTCATCCCTTGATCCACAAAACCCCCATAGCTGCAAGCCAATAGAACCCCAGCTAGTGTTATTTGATCCGGTGGTGGACCTCTTTTAAGCAGCTCCTCAAAAAGCTCTAAGGTTTCACCTACTCTCCCATTTTGAGCGAAACCTAAAATTATAGTGTTCCAAGATATCAAATCTTTTGCATCCATATTAGCAAAAATTTCCATGGAAGTGTCAATTATTCCAAATTTAGCATACATTTCCACAAGTGAACTTGCAACCACGGCATCAGATTCCATACCTATTTTAACAACCAAAGAATGTAGTTGCCTCCCCTGCTCTGCCAGAATAAGGGAAGAAGAAGAGCTTAGAACACTGCTCAGTGTGAACTCATTCGGCCTGAGGTTCTCTCTCAATGTAAGGACAAAAAGCTGCAAAGCGTCCTCCACAAAACCATGCCTTGCATAGCTCGAAATCATTGAATTGCAAACGATGGAATCCCAGATGTCTATTTCTTCAAAGAGCTGGATCGAATCATTTAAACTGTTGCATTTAGAAAAAAGGTCAATAGCAGCACTTGAAACAATGGTGTTAGAAAGAAACCCCATCTTCATGCAGAAAGCAAAAATTTGCTTACCCTTATCCAAGTCTCGCAAGTTTGTACAAACAGCAGTCACTGTCGATAATGTAAACTCGTCAGGTAAATACCCAGCAGATATCATCAAACAGAACTGATTTAATGCCAATTTCTCATATCCGGATTTGCAACAGCCCGATATCAAAGTGTTCCAAGTGATAACATCCACCTCGTCCATATTTAGAAACATACCAAAGGCAAAATCCGCAAGCCCAAATCCCCAGTACATGTCAATCAAGGAATTCCCAACTACCAAATTGGATAAATTCACACCACTCCTCAGCATGCTACCATGAAGCTGCTTACCATGAAGAACACTCCTCACAGATGATGCCAAAATTGAGAATGTGAACTCATCAGGCCTCATACCAGCACTCTGCATTTCCCTAAAAAGCTCCCATGCATACCCAATAAACCCATTTGAAGCGTAACCCGACAACAACGAGTTCCAAGTCACGACATCTCGGTCGGCCATTTTGTCGAACAGGCTACGGGCGCCTTTGATGTCGCCATTTTTTATGAACACCCTCAAGCAAATATTCCAAGATATGGTATTCTTGTTGGAAATGTCATCAAATGCTTGCAAAGCCTCGCCAATGGATCCAACTTTAGAGTACAGATCAACGCAGCGATTACCCAGGAAAGTATGGCTGTTGAAACCGACCTTTATCAACTGGGCGTGGATCAAATGGGCAAAATCCAAGCTTTTCGATGACAGACAATGGTCTATGAGATTAGCGTAAAAGGAGAGAGAATTGGTGTGCAGTGCCTGAGCTCTCTTTAGAAAACAGGACATGCAAATGCTTTACCACGGAGATGAAGCTAAAGATTTTTTACTACTAACAGAGTTTGGGCTGAAACCCAACCAAAGTATACCATAAGAATCATCACATATGGTTTTGCTTCTCGTCTCCTTCATTCTCCGCCGTGCATTTTCAAATTTTCGCTCCCTGAGGTTTTTGTGAAAGCCCCACGGTAGATCCCCTCCAACCCAGGTCTACTTCAAATTTTGTCTACGGTCAGACTCTATGAATTAACAAATAGACGTTGAAGTAACTGCATCCCAGTTAATTAATCCCCCATGCGCCGAATTATATAATACAGTTTCGGCCGTTTCCTTATACTAAAATTATATATTTTATCAAGACTTTTGAAGACTATGGGAAGCGGCGACTATGAAACTAGAACATAGAACACGAAGTCTCATTTGGTAATATTTTTATTTTTTATTTTTTATTTATATTTTCATAATTTTGTAAATTGACAATAGAAATATATTTATTAAATTTCTTTATTTTTTTGTCTTCAAAAAAAAATGTAAATAAAAAAAGTATTTTTACTCTTTTTTTTTGTTACAAACATTTTATTAATTTTAACATGACACTCATTTTTGTTACATCATATCAAAATAAATTATTGTGTTTAAATATTTTATTAAAATAAAATTATTTTTAATAAATAATATAATTAAATTAAATTAATTATCTAAATTCATATGTAATATATTTTATTAATTTATTTTTAATAAATAATTAAATTAATTAATTTTAAATATATATTAATAAATTATTTTTAATAAATTATAAAAATAAATTCAATATTTCAATTTAATAAGTAATTTCCTTTCATTAATTTGATTAATATTAAATATATTTTATTAATTATTCTTAATAAATAATAAAACTGAATTAATTAATTTAACTCCAATTAAATAATTAATTTAATTTAATTAATTTGATTATATTTTATTAAATTATTTTTAATAAATTAATAAAATTAATTCAATTAATTTAAAATCAAATAATTTATTTTATTTAATCATTTAATATGAAATATATTTTACAAAATTGTTTAATAAATATCATAATTAAATTATTTAAATTATAATGAAATATATTTTTTTCAATTATTCTTAAAAAATAATATAATTTATAATTCATAATTTATAATATTTTATATTTATTGATTTAAATGATTTTTATTAAATAAAAAACTAATTCCTTTCGTTCCTTTTTTTTACAAACATTTGCTATTTTAATTTTCGTGATTATTCTCAAGTCATTTACTAAAATTATATATGGTCTTTTAAATTCTCATAATCTACTAACATATTTTACAAATGATATGTTGATAAAAAATGTGAGAAAAAATATAAATGTGATAAATGTTAAAATAAATAAATCATGAAAAATTTATGAAAAATAAATAACTATCAAAATGATAAAAAATGACAAAAATTTATAAATAAATTGAATCGAATTGGTTAAGTTATAAAATATGTTACAATTTATCTAATAAGATTAATAAAAGTATAAATGAAAATAAAATTTATTTTAGCCTTTTAATTTTTTTTTAACAAAAAATTAATAAACATAAAATAAGATAACCTATAAATTTAAATTTTTAATTATGCTTTTTCCATACTAACTTTTCTCACCAGTCTTAAATTTAAAAGGAATCATGATTCTTTTTCCCTCACTATTTATGTATAATAAAAATAAAACTATTCAAAAAATATAATTAAAAAAATCAATGAACTAAAAAAATAACTTTTAAGAATACAGACAAATTTATTGAATAAACTATAAATATCTTTCCAAAAAAAAAAACTACAAAAATAAGTAAATCAATGTATTAAAAATAATAACTATAATTTAAATAAAACAATTAACATACAAATCGTAAAATTCATTATTCTAAAAACTTAATTTGATTTTTTATAATAGAAAGTACTTTTTTAAAAAATAAAGTAAAACTTTTATGATAATAAAGTTATTCACATACCATAAGTAATTTTTTAAAAAAATTAAAGTAGCAATTGTTCACTTATCAAAAATCTTAAAAAAATAAAATTATTTTTGAAAAGTATATTCTCAATATTTTGTTTATAAAAATATTTTTTCTTATGAAATAGAGATTTTTATGGCACTATAATTATGCCTGTGATTAAATTTTTGAATAAGGATATTTATAGTATTATAATTGTGCAAATATATAATAAAAATAAAGAGAGATAATTATGTAACTTTAATTAATAAAAAAGTTAAATAAAGAAAAAAATTGATAAAATGTAAATAGACTCACTTTGTATGTATTAATATTATATATCGTAATTATATTTACATATTTACTAATTTACTTACAACAATCAATGCCAACCCTGGGTCAAGACCCAAGAAACCCACCACCCACCGTATTAAAATTGCAGTTCTTCTTCAGATCCTTTTGTGTTTTCCATTCAAGCCGCTTTCCACAGTAGTCGCTTCTTCAATTTTTTTTTTTCCTTTGATTTTGCAGTTCAAAATTGGTTCCATCCTCAAATTTTTCTCCTCTCCTCTTTTATTCTATGTATGTATTTGAAGTTGTATAAAATAAAAAGTTAATATCTCAGATTTTGTGTAATAAGTATAAAATTGTATAAAATTTAAAAGTCAGTGTCTCGTTTTTTGTATTGTAAATAAAAAGATAATATTTTATAATCTCGTAATTCGTATTTGTAAAAATTTGTAAAATTTTATTTTATGCCACAAACGCACTCATTATTGTTACAAAAATTAATATAGGAGGACTGCCTTTTGTTTTGAGAGAAAGAAATCTACAACAGCTTACCAATTGCATCAAAAACCATTTCATGTGCAGTTAGAAGCAGGAAAGAAGAGGGCTATGAAAGCCGTATGTGTGGGAAAAAAGTTTGTTTGGATAAACGAGATTAGGCAAACTCGTTGATTCTCCAAACGAGTTTGGTAAAAAAAAAATTTAGCAAACTCATTAATTGTCTAAACGAGGTTCATATATTGAGTTCATTTATGTAAAAGACGAATTTGATCTTATTTTAGAAATAAAGTTTAAAAGAATCCCAAGTCTGCATGTTCTATACATATTTTGTCTATTGAGGAGAAAAAGTCATTTTATCAAATCTCTATTTGACTCAATTTTAAAAATTAAAATTTATTATAAAATATATATTAAATTATAAACTAATCCAATTGACTTAATATCATTTTTTGTTTTAAACTGTTTGTTAATGTCAATACACATTTTTATTTTTTTAATTCTTTTCTTATTTTACAAAATTATCTTGACTTAAAAATATTATTAATTTAAATTGTATTAAAATGATGTTTTAATTGATTTTATAAAAATAACTCAAACTAAAACTATTATTCTATTAATTTTATGTTGTACTTTATAAAAATAACTCAACTAGATTAATAAAGGTTAACATGACTAATTTATCTCTAAATTTAAACTTAAAAAATATTGTTTTAAAATAATATTCATACAATAAAAATATTTTAACGAATTATTATTTTAAAATTAATAAATTTGTTAATAAACATCTATTGTAAATTATAGAGGCATAGCATTAGCAATTTTCTTTTAGGGATAATGATCTTTTTACCCCTTGTCTTTAAAGTAAAAATTACTTACACCTATTGAATTTTAAATTTTGGATTAAAGTGAAATTGTAGACTGTATTAAATTTAATTATATAGTTTAAAATATTAATTTTAATTTAATTATATTTTTTATTAAAAATAATTTAATAAAATATATTTTATAATAATTTAAAATAATTTAATTATGATATTTATTAAAAATAATTTAAAAAATATATTACATATTAATTTAGAAAATTAAACCAATTTAACTTAACTATATTATTTATAAAAAAAATAATTTTAGTTTAATAAAAAATTTAAATAGAATGATTTATTTTAATATGATGAATCAAAAATAAATAAAGTGTTAAAATTGATTAAGTGTTTGTAATAAAATAAATAGAGTAAAAATACTTTTTTTTTAGATTTTTTATTTTCATTTTTTGAAAACAAAAAGTATAAATAGAATTAATAAACATATTTATGTTACTGATTTACAAAAAAATCTGAAAATATAAATTAAAAAAAAACTAAAATATTATCAAATGGGGGTGAAAAGTTAGTTATTGATTTTTGAATTTTTAAAAAAATAATGTTATTTCTTTTATGCATAAAAATTAAAAAGAATTTAAAGATATGAATATATATAATTTTAACAAGATATATTTTTTAATTTATGCAAACAATTAAAAAAAACTAATTTTTGTTTTTCTTGCCCAAACAACATTAGTCAGCTGCGGTTGCATGAGAGTTGAATTATTATTTTTTTTTTTTAAAATAATGTGAAAGTTGAAGTCACGAAGAAGAAAATGATGAATTTGTATCCCTCGTTTGGATTGTACCAATATCAATACTTTAAGAAAGTCTTTTTTGTCTTTAGTTTTAAATAGACTACCACTTGCTTTAGCAATCAAAAGCAAACACTGTATGATATGACTTGGGTGGTTTGACCCTTTCCTCTTATATTGTTTTTACTTTTACCGTTGCAGTGGGTAAAATCTACGCAAATTGCTTGGCAAAGAAACATTTATAAATCTATCATTATCTTAGATCTCACGCAAGTCGTAGAATTTTGATTGTTCGAAAGTGAAAGTCTTCTTCAGTTGTCTGGCTAGGGAAGTTTTCTTCCATGCAATCCGACTTCAGAAAGTTACAAGAAATTAGGTGAACCTACTGCTAGATTTGGAAGATGAATTACCCAAAGAGAACAAAAAGAAAAATAACAAATAAAATAAAATTATTAACCACGTAAAAATTATTTTTTTTTTTTAACAAATCAGTATTTAGCTATTTTCTTATCAATTTTTTTAACTCAATCAAAAAATTAAAATAAATTTAATTTTGTCACTCCAATTGGTTTCATTATCATGTTTTTTTTTTTTTTTTCTCATTGTTTTGTTCTTCTTAAAAATTCATGTTCCAAATATAACTTAATATTGCTATATACCTAAAAAAAAAAAAATTATGTTCCAAATATAGCTTAAAAAATTCGTGTTTTAAGAAAAGTCCATCAATTGAGAGTTGACTCCAAAACACCCCATTCAGGTGCGTTATTCTACATTGGCAGGGGCATAAGAGTGTTACGTACTATATTAGTACTAGTTACAACCCGTGCCTGAAGGCACGGGAGGGCCCCACCCGAAGCACCAGCATCTAACATGTATATACATGTCAAAATCATGAGTGATTTTGTACTATAGATAATTAAAATTCAAGTATGAAATGATTTAAATCCATTTTGATTGATATTATACATTGTCTAGGACTTGAGAATATCTGTAACACCCAATATTTAAATTTAGCTATGTACACACTATTTTAAGCCAATAAAATATTTTATTTGAAGTAAAGTTTATTTATTTTATTTTCTTAGATTACAATTAGTTTACAATTAGTTTGAAGCGGAATTGGGTTAAACAAACTGAGGCAAAGCCCCAGCCTTTTTCCTTTTCTTTTCTCTTTTCTTTCTTCTTTCTCTCTTTCTTTTTTCTTTTTTTTTTTTTCTTTTTCTCTTTCCTTGGTTTAGCCGTTTCCCGAAGAGAGAAAAGAGAAAGAAGAGAGAGAAAAAAGAGAGAGGATTCCAGAGTGGAAGGTCGATAGATCGGGAGAGATCTCGATACTGTGATCATCGTGGTGCAATCCATTTTTTGTGAGTTGGCCTGAGGTAAGAAAAATCAAGCTTGGAAGTTCGGAGTTCAAACCGATTTTTTTCATTTTTCTCTTCGAATTTGAGGTAGGTGGGACCTAAATTCATATTCTAAACGTTGCTAGGATCATTTTAATATATTTATATACATGATTTACTAAAATGTAGAGAAATTTATAAATATATATATGTGACTGTGTGTATATATATGCATATATACTTGAGATTTTTTTCATGTTTTTGAGTTATTTACTGATTTTAAGTTATAGAAACCTATGATTGAGGTGGGGGTTTGATTGGGTGAATTTGGAGCTAAACTATGCCTGAAATGGACCTAGAATTGGGTCTCAGCAATGGTGGTCCGGACTGGCCGAGGGGGTGTCTGGCTGGGGTGTTCGGACCGCCTAAGGGGGGTGTCCAGACCACATAGGGGAAAAAGATCTAAAATGGCTCCAGTTGAACCCCACACATGTTTTGGCACCCAAACTTGTTTCTTAATGTTTCTATAAATAAAATAGATTCTAAATCATCGTTAAATATCATGGGAATATGTTTTATTATTAGATGGATGTTTAATTATATGATTGAGCGTATCATGTGCATTTTGAGACTGGGATTGTTTCATCCGGTTGAATTGATAAGTGTTAATTAGTTTGAGAGTGTCATGTTATTATTGATGGGCCAAGGCACGAGTTACATATATTGATGGGATCCACACTTTTGATAAAATAAGAAAAAGAGTTTTTAAAAATTACCAGATGATCCTCAGTTGATATATATGACTAGAGCTTAATCATGTAGAGTTGAGACGTTAATATTGAGGCATTGTGACATTGAGATTTCGCCAAACTGCAACTGAACCCTGCTTGAGCTAAACAAATGCCTGACTAGAGGTGTAACTGGGTTTTCTAGTAGAAGGGTCAAGGGGTGTAACTTGGTGCCTCTAATTCTTACACCTGTGGGGATGTAATTCAGTTATCCATATGTGACATATATGTTGGGATACATACATTTGTCGTGAACGTTAAAAATGGTGTGGTTGGTGACCCTGCGTGTTTGATTAAGTGTTATCCGTTCCAGGATAAGGTTGGGGATAGATGAAGAATTTATGATGTAGTGACTATTGCATTACATTACATTGCATGAGATGTGCATCATTATTATTGTTTATATTTTGTGGAGATTGTTGTGAATGTTATAATATGTTGTCTATGTTCACTCGTGCACATTAGCACTGTCTTACCTACTGAGCGAGTTCGCTCTTTCCATCCATATTGCAGGTGATCTAGGGAGGTAGAGAAGTAATCACCCAGAGAGTTGACCATTGGATTTACCTAGAGCGTATTTAATGAGTTTATGAGATTTTTGTATCTTATTTGTGCGACCCAGGTTGTGGGTCCTATACTTGTGATGTTTGGTATTGTATAATGATGATATTCTATTTATTTATTTAATATAGGAATGTAGGACAATATTAGATGCTCTGATTATAATTATTGTATTATGACTTAACATTGACATATGTTTTATTTAATTTTATTAGTTCTCATATTCCCATGCCATCTGTCCCGAATAATTAAGTTAGGAGCGTAACAGTATCACATTTATATTTATCATCCCACATTGTCAGGACATGTTTAAGAGTAGGACTGTCAATGGAATGGGTTCTAGATCAAATTCATTAGATTTAAACCTGATCCAAATCTAATTATAGTGGATCTAATCTAATCTAAAAGTAATCGAATCCGATTTGTCTAGATCTATATACCTAACGAATTCAACCTATTTTGAAAATTATTTTTTTTAAATTATCATTTCATAAAATAAAAATATATATATATATACACCTTACATGTGAATCACACGTTTATATCTGTTAATCATTTCTCTATATAGACTTAACATCCGGCTCCATTCTCATCAAGCTCGAATTTACCTATTTCAACCTAAAAAACCTCATCCAAATCTCGATTGACATGGAGGCAAGTCTGGAGAAGATGGTTTAAAAGATACGACATTATGTAAAAGATGAAAGTTCTTACACTATTACATAATCCAATTGAAACAATTCCAGTAGAAAAGCCTCAAAAAATGAAGCTAGTACTTAGAGCAACTAAAATAAGAACAGGTTAGGGACCTAGAGTCTCGTAAAGTTTTTGATTGATTTTGCTAATGGCTTATCTAATATTCAAGTTGCGATAGACCATATATTGTTATGATAAAGGGCATCCAACCAATGACTTTTTAAGTAAAAAACAAATATATATACATATATATGACTTATAAATTTTGAAAATAAAATCATTATAGAGAGATTTATTTATATTATATGAAATTTGAAATATAAATATTATAGGTTCAAAATAACGAATTTGATGGACCGATCGGATCTAAATATATTAATTAATAAATCTAATGGATCTAGATTCATTGTATCATTAATTAAATATGTTAAATTTAATTCGGATCAGATTTAAACCAAATCTAAACCATTAACATGCCTATTTAAGAGTACCATATTTATATTTATCATCCCACATCACCTGGACTTGTTTAAGAGTATGACATCTATTTATATCGTCAAGATACAGATATCAGCAAGATATTAGCGCCCTATGAACTACATTAGGATGATCCGTATAAATTCAATTGGCACAATGTCTTCCAAGATTATTTAGGCCAAGATCTATATTCATTTGATATAAAATTTTGCTCTTCTTTAAAATATTAGTAAATATATTTTAAAGTAAAAAATTTTATATTAAAACAAATAGAGATTAAATTCTCAAAACTATTTTTTATAACATTTTTTGTACACACTTTAATAGTGTTTGGAGTGGAAAAAAAAAAAAGTGAATTGGGATAACTTTTGGCTTTTGGTGTTTTTAATTCAAACTAAGTTTTTTTGAGACGAATTGTGTAACTTCGGACTTTTGTGGTAAAAAGTTTGGATAGAGAAACTATAAGAACAATTTTTCTAGTCAATTTCTATAAATTTATGTCAGATTTGTTGAAATTTTTTAAAAAATTACTGGAGTTTATGAAAAAATTATTAAAATTTGTAAAAAAGGTATTAGGGTTTGTAAAAATTTATTAAGACATATGGATATTGTTGGTATAGAAAATATCAAGACATATGGTAGCTTCTCGAGCATGATTATGTTAAGCAGAAAAAATATCAATTTTATACATTTCTGACTACAATGGATGGGCCCCACAAGAAGATTGTGCATGAAATGATGAATCTGGTCTAGCCATTATTATCTGGTTCATTTGCTAGGATATCCTTCACTTAGTTGGTTCATCATAATACAAGTGGCAGACAAATGTGACATTTAGATGTTTTTGATGTCCAGATAGCTCCACTTATTCTGACCTCTGCCTCACTTACATTTAATGTTATGTGTTAGGTATTAAATGAGAGATGGGTTACCACACGAGCCAAACCCCCCAAAGTGGGGGCAATGATTTCTTCTTATTCTTTTTATATTAATTTATTCCTATTGCGATACTATAAATAACACACTTAGTTTTAAATCCAAGTATGTTCACTATTGTTCACTACATTTCTTTTAAATTTACTTCTTTATTCTCTCAAGCTTTGACTGACTTAAGTATCAGAGAGATTGTGGGTGGGGACCATCCTTGACCATTTTTTCTGACTTGTGTTCCTGTACAGGCTTAATTTCTTTTCATTTCAGTGGACGAGGTGAACACGTTTGGCGGTATTTTTCATTACCGAATAGATATATATAGACATTTATAGAGATTTTACGAAATACGGATGGATAAAATGTGTTAAAGAGTTTTACAAATATTAAAAGTTTTTAATTTTTTTTTTTTAATTTTTAGTAAATCAGACAGTGCCTCCATAGCATAATGAAGAGTTATGTACTGTAATTATTTAACCTTATCACATTTGAATACATCATCTAACATGACATTAAATTTCTAGAGAAGCTATGAATGCTCTAACAAAGGCCCTACTGCAGCAAATATTTTCTCTGGCATGATTCCATCATATTATAAAGAAGATTATACTTAACTCTATTTAATAACTACCTAAAAAAAAACTCTATTTAATATTTAAGTAAATATATTTATTATTTTTTAAATCTTAACAAAAGGATCAAAATAAAGTAAACCTAGAGGAGTATCGGAAAGCAAAACGAGAAACTGAAAATATAGTTAGTAAGGCTAAAGTAAAGGTATTTGAGGAGTTATATAAACGACTTGACATTAAGGAAGACGAAAAAGAGATATTCAAGCTTGCTAAACTAGAGATAAGCGGACCAAGGATTTAAATCAAGTTAAATGTATTAAGGATAAGGATGAAAATGTATTAGTAAGGGAAAATGAGATAAAGGAACACTAGAAGAATTAGTTGTGCAAGTTATTTAACGAAAACAACAATAGTGATATACAATTAGGGTAGCTTACAACTTCTAAGGAAGAATTGAATCATATGTATTATAGAAAAATCATGAGGAAAGAAGTAAAAGAAGTATTGAAAATGATGAAAAATGGGATAGCGGTTAGGCCAGATAGGGTCCCTATTAAGGTTTGGAGATGCTTGGGGGAGGGTGGCAAAAGTTGGTTGACAAAACTTTTTAATGAAGTGCTAAAAAGCAAGAAGATACTTGATGCATAGAGGAAAAACATTTTTATACTCATATACAAGAACAAATGAGATATTCAGAACTATGCGAACTACCAATGGATTAAATTGATTAGCCATAAAATGAAATTATGAGAAAGAGTTATTAAAAGAAGATTAGGAAGGACAACAAATGTTTCAGATAATCAATTTGGTTTTATGTCTAGAAGATCAACCATGGAGGCTATCTTCCTCATTATGAGGTTAATAGAATAGTATAGATAAGGTCAAAAAAATTTACATATAGTGTTCATTGATTTAGAGAAGACCTATGATAGGGTTTCTAGAGAAATTTTATGAAGAGTATTAGAAAAGAAAGGAGTTTGTGTCACATATATTGAGGCAATAAAAGACATGTATAATAGAGTTGGGACATATATACGAATGGCTGGCGAAAAGACTAAGGAGTTTCCTATCACAATTAGTCTACACTAAGACTCAGCGTTAAGCCTGTACTTATTTACCCTAGTTATGGATGAGATAACTAGATATATTCAGGGTAAGGTGCCGTGGTATATGTTATTCACAGATGACATTGTTTTAGTAAAAAATACGAGAGAATGAGTGAATGCTAAGCTAAAATTGTGGTGAGATAAGAGAATGAGTGAATGTTAAGGTAGAATTATGGTGGGAAACGTTTGAGACAAAAGGGTTGAGACTAAGTTGATGCAAGACGGAATATATGAAATGCAAGTTTAGACAAAGTAGGACAACTTGTCACGCCCCGCACCCGAGGGCACGGAGAGTGAGCATGAGATACATACACACAAACCATGAATTACCGACCACTCATCAGAGCAAGCACAATGGCAACGCAATGAACCCACACTATAACATAAATACCATTCTAATCATACCCTGCGAACCTGTTCAATATACATGCATTCTAGGAGGTGAAAGTAATTCTATACTAACCCTCATTTCCACTTATTTCCCAAAGACAGCTCATTAATAAATAACAAGTTCATTTTATTAACTGTTATACATCACTGGGCCTAAAGGCCATTACATTTGCAACATAAAGTAAATGTCTCTCATCACCTCACTTTATACATATACTCATGTCACTTTCTTACAAACATCCATAATTATCCCGGATTGACACGCCGGTCATCTATCGTCCAGTTATGTTCTATCCTTCCTGATGTGGGTCCTGCATTCATAACTGTAGGGACGTGAGCACTAAACAACGTGTGCTCACGTTACTTCAAGCTAATATGCATATGAGGCATACTTAAATTGAATGAGAAGTAGACAACATAAGAACAATAAGAGCATATTCATCATCATGAATTGTAGTCCTCATGTTGTAGAGTATAGCTCAATATTTAACTTTACATATCATTCCCAATCTCAAGTATCCTTTGCATGATTGAAGATAATATAGGCATAAGAGTGTTTAGCTTTTATAAGAAAGAAGCATCATTCACCGATTTCATTCACGTATAAAACACCATTCACAAGTCTCATTCACATATAAAGCACCATTCATAAGTCTTACTCACATATGCAACACCATTCACAAGTCTCATTCTCATATACAATATTATTCACAAGTCTAATTCACATATACAACACCATTCACAATTATGCAATTAAATGCCCATCTCAAGGGATCACGTTTAGAATTCCTTTCTTTACTCATTCCTTTATTTCATTTCCACAACCATTTTCATAACCACTTTCATACCATCCACGGGAGTCGAGCACGCACTGGGCTGCACTATACCCAACGGCCGTTTAGGACATCGTCCATGGCTGCCCCGCCAGTGCAATCTATAGTCACCTTCGTAGGTTACTAGCCTACTGG
>JAVXUM010000013.1:3693319-3705221 GCA_035590655.1 Pouteria glomerata | reverse complement strand
GTCAGAAAAACTAGACCAGGGAAAAAAATAAAAATAAAAAAAAAAGGTAGCATATTGTCCCAGCAAAGGAACCTGGGAACATTATCAACTCACAAGAGTTGTAAATAAAATGGTGAGGAAGATCAACTTTATGCCCATCATGAGGGATTCAAATAAAATGGTCTGCTATTAGATAGAAAAAAACGTCAATCCATTGACACTAGTAGAAGAACCAAAAACTCCGAATTTTTTGAAGCACAACTTCAAAAAAGGTCAGCACAAAATGTTGCTTGCAGCCATTAATTAGAGAAATTCGACCTTCGACAATTATACTCACTAAGCTTAGCAGCCTACTTCTCTAGTCTTCAACAATTCCCATACATGACCTCAAAAATATTTCATGCTTTTACACTTATACCATGCTATTGATCTAGGCCGCCCATTGTGTGTGCGCGTGCGCTTCTTTGAAACAATAAATCTCCATAGAATGTTAAACACCAAAGTCTTACCATATTCAAGGAAACAAGTCAATTTCACCAAGCAAGAAGATATTATGGGAATAAAAATTAGTATGGTCACTGCAACACCTAATTTCAAATTGATTTGGCACCCATAAGAATGACACAACTTCCTTCATAGACCATTACACGTTCACAAAGTTGCAAATGCATATAAAAATACTCATTAGCATATTGTAATATCTTAAATACTATCTGGTTCACTTGTATCTAACAAATAAAAGGGAAACAAAGCAAATCATACAATGAAAATTTTGAAGCATGGTTTTTCACAACTGCAAATTTGTATGACTGATTTATGGAAGGGCCAAGAAAAAAATTGTAAAAAAAAGCTAAGCCACCAAAACAGAGGTTTAAAGCTGTTGTCCCACAAGAAACATTAAGTTTTGGCCTACCCTTTCAATTGCTCTAGAAAATCTAATAATGGATCTGCTTAGCCATAAATTTAGTACATATTAATACACAAGGGCCTAATGCTTGCAAATTGAACAAAGTCAACTTACAAAGGGACAGTGTGAAGCAACTGCACTTCACCCAATGTCTGGTTCATACAAAATTATGTTTACACAATTAGTATATTATTTCATCAATGAGTCAGTATAGACAACCATAAATATGCATCTTGACATTATATGGAATCAAGCATAAATTCAAGGACAAACTTCACATGCTGCATTGCTTCTCATACTTAATCTTCATCACCAATCCTTGCTAGAAATGGTTTGCAGTATTGAAAATTGAAATTTATATGGAAGGGTAGTTCAATCAGGAAGCTTTTCTATTCATAAAATCCTTAATTGGTCCCAACAAATACGACCAAGTACAAGAATTTAGCGATGAAAACATTCAACACCATACCAAATCCAAGGTGGCCCCAGAAAAAAAATTAAACAATTATAATATTACAAAAGTAATGGGATAAAAAATAAACGGTCACATAAATATGCAAGAATACCTTACACATACACACGGTCATACTTACGTGCACATTGATACACATGTAATTATGTAGACATATTTGATATTACATAACTAACATAAGTGACATTGTGTGACTTGAAAAGGCTCAAAGGAAAGAGCTGCGTCACAATTTTGGTGCTAAGGTGTATAAAAAAGTGCAGGCTTTTCCAAAATTGAAAATTATCGAAAAAAATAACAACTGCTGCATTAGATAAATTACCTATCTTGAAAGAGCATTACATAAGAGCTACATGAAGGAAAATAAATTCTATAAGCCACAAATGATTGTGATGCAAATGTAATGCTTTAGAGGGAAACGTTACAAACCTTTACCAACAATTAGACCAACTTGCTTCCAAGTAAGGGTATTAAAAGTCTCCAGCTTGGTAAGATTAAGTATGAGGGCGATTGGTAGGAAGATCAAGAGGTTGAATAAACCTAAAAAGCCAAGGAACTGTGCCATACTAGCACGACCCCTTTTCACATCATCATCATCTGGCAATTTTTTCCGGATAAGGGTTATATACACAGCATATAAGGCTGCTAAGAGAAGAGCAAGAATGTCTCCAAGCACAGGGTTTGAAGCAGTTTCACTTGACCCACCTTCAGAATCACCCAAGCTGACAATTATAGTTCCTCCCATGCAGAGAAGAACGCTAACAAGCTTAACCCAAGTGAACTTCTCACTCAAGAATGCAAGAGAGACCAAAAAGGTAAAAAGGCTGGAAACACTGCTTAAGATGGTATTTGACTGTACATAAAAGTAAGAAAAGAACTCACAAAACCACAAGAGGAACAAATTGAATAAATGGCTAATTACAAGATCACCCCTTAAATATGACCTAGCAGTCCTTTAGTCCCTCAACTAAAAGAAAGTTAGACAATGACCCCAAACTATCAATTTGTAACAATTATCAAGTTGTAACAATGTGCCCATTCTTTATACTGGTATTTGTAATTTTAATAAAATTTAGTCAACAAAAATGGTCTCTGATTCCAGCCTCCAATTCACTGAACTCCAATCCCGCTAGTTATTAATTCGCTGAAGGAATCCTTGGACCTTGATCCATACTAAAATATTCTATAAATTTATTAAGAGTGGCACCCGTGTAAAAATCTAAAAGCATTTCAGTGAAGCTCCTAGATATTTTTGTCAATTAAAATTCTATACTTCTGAGTTTTAGTTTATAGAAGTTTATGTAAGAGCATTTTAGTTCCTAATATTTTTCTTTTCCACCTCACATGCATATTATTTGAATAATTTGTTAAATTCACAACTTTCACGTGGGGAAGAGATACATTACTACAAATTAATAGTTTAAGGGTCAATGGCCAAAATGGTACTAGGCTATAGTTCAAGTTGTGATCTTGTAATTAACCCTTGAATTAAATTAGATTGTCCAAAAGCAAGACTCAAAAGCTCAAATGATCTTACCGTGACTGTAGTATACTTCAACGAGAGATTGAAAGTGAGCTGTGCTAGAAACCAAAATGGACATATTAAAAGGCTGATCTTTGCCACCCTGCTGCGTGTCCATCTCCCTTTTGCATCCAATCCTGTATTATTAAAATCTTCACCAACAGGAATTTGGCCTGAATGAACTTCTGGTTTCATAACAAAACCTCCTTCATGGCGAGTTATCTCTTGTTGTTCTACAACCACACTTTGATTTAAATTCTCATTCTGCAGAAGGAGCACCTCCTCTTCTGGCTCTCCCAATTCCAAGCTACCATCTTTTCTTTTCCTCCAAAAGAATACATTTCCATATGTATCTTCCAAGTAATGCCCAATTTCAACTACGGGAATGTAAACGACAAACAACGAATTGCAAATATAAGCTATCAGAAATGGCGAAACCCCTGAATCGACAACTGACTGAACTACGTAACTGGCAGCAATCCAGATGGACGCAACAGCGATTATATAGATTAAACCCAAAACCCATCTCCAAACTTTACTGCTCATCCCTTTCCCCAACACGAATTCGAATCAAAATCGCCTACAAAACCTCAAATTCCAAAGAAGTGCACTAGATTTCTTCGGGTTTCCCCAAGAATATCGAAACAGAAAACCAGATAAAAATGGCAAAGAAATTCAAATAGAAATCAAGCTAGAGAAGCAATAGGTAGTACCAGAGGGGCGAGCAGATTCAATTTTGAATCGCCGCTTGAATCTGCATTTTTAGAGAGAGAAATCGGGGGATTTAAACTGAGCTCGTGCTTGTTTCCCGGAATGAGGAAGCACAGCATGAGCAGAACGTGTGGCGTGCCGGACTGGCATTCCTCTTAATTTTTTATTATGTTATTTTATTTTATTTTTTTTAAATCCCAATCGCCTGTTTTTATTTAAGAGTTAAAAATATAAATTCATAATAAATATAAAAATAATTACAATACAAAGAATTAAAGGGAAAAAATTAATTCGACCTAAGAAAAGGTATTGTCAATTCTTAGATATAATTAAAAAAATAAAAAATAGAATAAATTAAGAGCTAAAATTTAAAAAAATAAAAAAATAATTAAATAAAAGAAAAAAATAGCACCGTGTTCTCAACCCACCGACCCATTTAATAATTATGAATGAGCTGGTTTCAAAACTTCACTGATTTCCTTGATATCTTTCATTAATAAATTATTTTATATTTTATTTTTAAAAAATATTACAAATTATCGAGATAAAATACAGTTGAATTCAATAATTTGGTTTTATTATTAAACGACTTTTTTTTATTTCACTTATTTCCTAATTGTACTTAGAATATTGGGAGCTTAACTTGGAAACTTATGGAAGTGATGGATACAATGGAAATGAGATGAATCGCAATTATTTACTTGCAAGATACAAAGTAAATGGGACAGAAAGTTAAAGAGATTGGGAAAGCTAGGTATAAGTTATGGTATACGGGACTTAGTAGATTGAGGAATAGAGTTGCATAGTGGTAAGTAAAGACCTAAAAAAAGATATAGTTAATGTAAAACGATGTAGATATAGAATTATTGTAATTAAAGGGGTGTTTGGCATATAAAAAAATCTATCAAAAAGTTTAAAAATTTTTAAAACTTATCTCACTGTACGCTTTACGAACCCACAATTTATCTCATTTTATCTCACTTTTTTATCACACCAAACACCCCCTAAGTTAGTGTTAAGAGAAGAAATAGTGAACGTAATTAGTACTTATGCCTCCCAGGTGGGTTTAAGAGATGGACATAAGGAGAAGTTTTGGAAAAACTTTGAAGAAGTGCTACTAGATATACCCTAAGGAGATATAGTTTTCATAGGAGGAGACTTTTTCAGTGATGTAGGACGTGATGTAGATGAATACATAGGAGTATTTGAGGGATATGGATACGGTAATAGAAATAAAGAAGGGAATGATATTTTGAAGTTTGCAGTGGCTTGTGATCTCATGGTGACTAATACATTTTTTAAGAAAAAAAAAAACGCTTGGTAACTTATAAGAGTGGCCCCTCAAAAACACAGATTGACTTCTTCTTAACTATGAAAAGAGACTGCTTACCTTGTAAAGATTGCAAAGTTATACCAGAAGAGAGCTTGACTTCCCAACATAGATTGTTGATCATAGATGTGCAGCTCCAAAGGTAGACTAGAAGAAAAAAGATGTATAGATGCTTAAGAACTAAATGGTGGAACTTGAAAGGAGATAAGTTACTAACATTAAGGGAAAGAGTACTAGAGGAAGACGTTTCGGCGGTAATGAGAGTGCAAATACTATGTGAGATAAAGTAGCAGAGTGTATTAGTAGGCTATAGATAAAAGTCTTAGGAGAATTCAAAGGAAGTGCTCTGACACAGAAAGAGACTTGCTGATAGAGTGAGGCCGTCCAAGAGGAGATAAGGGTTAAAAGAAAGTGCTTTAAATTTTGAAAAAAAGATCAAAATGAAGTAAATTTGGAAAGATATAAAGAAGCAAAATGAGAAACTAAAAGGATAATTAGTGAGGTCAAGGCAAAGGCATTTGCAGAGTTATATAGGCGACTTGACACTAAGGAAGGTGAAAGAGAGATATTCAAGCTTGCAAAAACTAAAGATAGATGGACAAAGGATTTAAACCAAGTTAAATGCATTAAGGATGAGGATGAAAATGTATTAATAAAGGAAGAGGAGATAAATGAGCGTTGGAAGAGTTACTTCTACTAGTTATTTAATGAAAGCAGCAATAGTGACATACAATTGGGGTAGCTTACCACTTCTATGGATGAATTGAATCATATGTGCTATAGGAGAATCAATAGGAAAGAAGTAAAAGAAGTATTAAAAAGGATAAAGAATAAGGAAACGGTTGTGCTAAATGGTATTCCTATTGATGTTAGAAGGTGCTTGGGGGAGGATGGCATAAATTGATTAACAAATCTTTTTAATGTAGTGTTAAAGAGCAAGAAGATGCCTAATGCATGGAGGAAAAATACTCTTATACCCATATACAAGAATAAAGGAGAACTATGCGAACTATTGAGGGATTAAATTGATGAGTTATACGATGAAATTATGGGAAAGAATTATTGAGAGAAGATTAAGAAGGACAACAAACGTTTCAGAGAATCAATTTAGTTTCAAGTCAGGGAGATCAATCATGGAGACTATCTTTCTCCTGAGGAGGTTAATGGAACAGTACAGAGAAGGTCAAAAAATTTACATATGATGTTCATTGATTTGGAGAAAGCTTATGATAGGGTTCCTAGGGAGATTCCATAAAGAGTATCGGAAAGAAAAGAATGTGTGTCGCATATGTTGAGGCGATAAAGGACATGCATGATAGAGTTAAGATATCCATACGGACGGTTGGCGGAGGGACTAAGGAGTTTCCTACCACAATTGGTCTACATCAAGGCTCAGCATTAAGCCCGTAGTTGTTTGTCCTAGTTATGGATGAGATTACTAAACATATTCAGGATGAGGTGCCGTGTTGTATATTATTTGCAAATGACATTTTTTTAGTAGATGAGACGAGAGAATGAGTGAATACTAAGCTAAAATTATGGCGGGAAACGTTAGAGACAAAAAGGTTGAGGGTAAATCGATGCAAGATGAAATACATAGAATATAAGTTTAGTCAAAATAGAGCTGCTACTAGTATAGAAGTAAGTTTGGGCACTCAAAAGATTGTAAAAAAGAAAACTTTAGATACTTTAGATCTATGGTACAATAGGATAGAGGGATTAATGCGGATGTAAGTCACAAGATTCAGGTCGGGTGGGCCAAATGGTATAGTGCTTCAGGTGTCTTATGTGATCAAAAAGTTCCCCTCAAGGTTAAATGAAAGTATTATAAGGTGGTAGTAATACTAGCATTATTATATGGATCAGAGTGTTGGGCAATAAATCGTAATCATGTTCAGAAGATGGCAGTTGCGGAGATAAGAATATTAAGATGAATGTTCGGCATCACAAGGAGAGATACGATTAGGAACGAGGAGATTAAGGGTAAAGTAGGAATAGCACTGATTTAAGATAAAATGATAAAAAATTGATTAAGATGGTTCGGTCATATTAGATGGCGTCCAACGGAGACACCGGTTAAAAGGTATGAAAGCATGAAAATTGTCAGGAGTAGGAGAGAGAGACCCGAGAGTAGTTGGAAAGTAACTATTAAATATTATCTTACCTACATAGGTTTAATGGAAGATATAACCTTTAATAGATTTGATTGATGTCCTCAAATCTATATAGCCGACCCCACCAAGTGGGAAAAGCCATGGTTTGGTTACTTATTTTCGAATCTATTATGATATTTAATTTAAAATTCTATGTGAATTGAATTTTTTTTTTATACTAGATTTGCTTTTCTTTTTATTTTTTCATTTAATTTTCAGTGAAAGATGAGGTGTTTGTTTAGATGAAAAACCCTGAAAAATTCTGAAAATCTTTAAAAGTTTTTACTTTTTATCTCACTGCACGCATTACAAACCCACAAATTATCTCATTTTATCTCACTTTTTACCATACCAAACACCCTATATGTTACCGTTTAAATTTGCAGTCTGCAAAACTTTGGCACACAGTTTGGCCTCTTCCCCAAAGTCAAGAATTGACTATAAAAGCCTTGAAAGGAGTGAGAAGAGAGAATTTTTAATTCACACTTCAATTACTGACTCCTACTAGTGCAAGAAAATTGACATCACTCATATCAAACACACAAAGATACTGTAACATGCATAAATGTTCTGCTTCTCATGGATTTTTTTTTTTTTTTTTTGTCGACAATTCACATATCAGTTCATACTCACTCAACAGTTGAATTGTGCCACTCATAATTTAAGCAATCACTCTTCAAATTATTAAAAAAAAAAAGAAGGTATGAATATATGAAGGATTTAAGCCTATTATCCTGAAGAATCAGTTCCTCGAAATTCTGGCCCTGAGGCTCCTGTTGCTGCTTCTCGGTGTCATTCTTTTGCACTGACTTCTTCATATTGCAATGATTTTCAGCTGCACCCATCGTCGTTGAAGGGTGAAGCAGGAGCTGAAAGAGGCGTCACAGATCCTGTATCTGTTACCGGCCCCAGGAAACTGAGAGCGGTGACGACATCGCTGATGAAGGGACGCCCCGCCGCATCATCTTGGAGACACATGGCTGCGACTGCAACTGCTTGATTCAAGCTTTTCGCAGGGAAGTCTCCTTGAAGAAGTGGATCAGCCAGTTCTGAGTACCTACTTGGTTCTTTAAATATTGGCCGTGCCTGCTCAGAAGTAAAGGCGCAAAAATGAAGTTTTAAACTAAATTCTGAAGCTTTTTTTTTTTTTTAAAAAAGGAAAAAACTAAATTCTGAATGGCAAATAATGAATTCTAAGAGCAACGCATAAGCTCTCCCTTTTTTTTTTCTTTTTTAATTTTTAATATTCCAACCTCCACCATTTGTTATTTCCTGCTTGCTCAACCATATTCCACGTATAGTTCCATTTATGGCGACTTCAGTAGCAACACAAACCCATTGTAGTATTTTTCTTGTCCACACATTTATAGCGTTTATTAAGTTAAAAAAATAAAAAGAAAAATCTAAGTCCCGCTAATAGAATACGAATTGTGCATCAAAGAAAGTTCAACAAGAAAAATCCACATCAAGCATTGAAACCACCAAACTGGTCTCTACTCTATTTTCTTTTTTCATGTCAAGCACTTAGATGTTTAGATAAAGATGGTAGTGGGAAAGAACTTACCCAAGAAACTAAATTTTGCACCTGCCCTTGCCTCGTGGGGTCAATTACTCTCAAGCCAGTGATCAGCTCCAACAAAACAACACCAAAGCTATATATATCTGACTTCACAGTCAGCTGACCTGTTCTTTGATACTCGGGGGCACAATAACCATACGTTCCCATCACCCTTGAAGATACATGCGACTTATCTCCAACAGGACCGAGCTTTGCTAGCCCAAAATCAGAGAGCTTGGCATTAAAGCCTTCGTCCAGTAAGATGTTAGACGCTTTTAAATCACGATATATTACAGGGGGGTTGGCCTTATCATGCAAATATTCGAGACCCCTCGCAGCACTTAGAGCTATTTTCATCCTTGTGAACCAATCTAAAGGCCGTTGATCTGGTTCAAGGTCTGAAAATTCGAAATAAATGAGATTGGGTCGATGCCATTGACCACATTTTACATGGTGAATAAGCATATTATTTACAAACATTGTGAATGTCGAAACTGCAACAGTTTTGTTTAAACATAGCTCCAAAAGGCCACCAATCAAATCCTAATATAAAGAGAGAGTGATGCAAATAGAGAAAGTACCAAGCAGATGGTCTTCCAAAGATCCCAGTGGCATATACTCATAAACCAGAAGCCTCTGGTCTCCATCAGCACAATATCCAATAAGATTCACCAGATTTTCATGGTGCAATAAGCTCAGCATCAAAACCTCCACAAGAAACTCCCTGTTTCCTTGCAATCCATTCCGGTCAAGTTGCTTCACGGCTACAATCTGAAATTATTGATCCAAGACCGCTGTAATTCCAAAGAAAAAAATAAAGTATATTGATCCTAATAATGTATGCAGCAATCAGAAGCCCTTTACTACCTGTCCAGTTTTTCCAATTTTTCCCTTATAAACTCGTCCAAATCCACCTTCACCCACCAGACATTCCTGTCGGAAATTCTTTGTTGCTGCAGCCAGATCACGGAAGGTGAAAGTTTGTGCTGCAATACTGTTGGCAGTTTCTTTGGTGCCATCATTTTCATTTGCAGCTTCAGCAGCGGTCTTTCTGAGATTCTCTGTGCAAGAGATTTGTGTGCCAAAGTGATTAATCCTCAATACAAAAAACTAAAGTTAATAAAATGATGGAACTTGTTGGTATCCCACATATCCCCCACCGGTTGGGTGAAGCCTAGGTGATTGCCGTATAAGGTTGTGCACTCCCCCATTAGGTAGACGTGTTTTAAAACCATGTGAGCTCGGGGCTTAAACTAGACAATTTCAGCTAGTGTGTTAGGCTTCAGGTCCTTGAGAACCATTAGATGATCATGTGAACCCCAAACAAACAACAGGACTAATTTTCTAAACCAGCCAAAAACCCAGAGCCAGAAAGGCTAAATGGTTTTTGAAATCACCTCCAAAGATTAAAAACAACTAATGGAGTTTGTTTTCTTGCGAGTTCAAAGACAATATAGCTTTAGTCCACTACTTCTTAAGATTTTAGAGGAATAACAATTGAGTCCCATATGATCTTCTTTTACAAGGTCTTCAAGAAGAATGACAAATTTGATTGTAACATAAATAGTCTCATTATCACAAATAAAGTTGCATTTTGGGGTATAATTGATTTGCCTCCAAGGATTGGTAAACAAGTATGAATAAAAGGAATCTAACTAGTTGTGGGACATTTGCTTCTATGATTTTCAAAGCTGATGCACTCACCAGGTCGTGGCTGTGGAGGGGCTTCATAATGATGAGGATCAGCTGCAGGCGCAGGTGCCTCCCTCCGGTCATTTACCTTCTTAGTTGCTTTCTTTTCATGGGACGAAAAGCACGAAAAACAACTCATATTTTAAGCCTAATTTCGGGCCCAAAAAGTACAAGATTTCCTCACAAATCAAATGATAATCAGTTCAAATCTAAGGACACCCGATCAACCAAAAAATGATCAGAAGAGAAAAACCCTAGAATTTTGAATTGGGACAGAGCTTTGGAATTGGAGGGGAGGGGTAAGGTTTGTACAAAAACACAAGGTCTTTTTCACAGGTAAGGCAAGATTAGGGGGCCAAACCCATCAAATACCCCATGGTCAATTTTGCCAGGTAAGGGAAGACCCCCAGAAAGCACAAGAAAAGTTGGATGATGAATATATAAGACAGCTAATTAGGGCCAAACTAAAAGCAACAAAAAAAGATCTAGGATTATGGAGGACGAGAAACGTTGTGATCATCCAAAAGAAGACATTGTCTGGAGGGTGAAAGAGAGACATTTTCCTTCGGATTTTCCGAAGAAAGTGGCGGTGGTGGGGAGAAGGAAAAGGAGAGAATAGGGAGAGAAACGGAGGGAACCAATTTGGGCGGGTATTAACGGTTTGTGAGGAGGTTGAAATACCGTTGTGGACCATATATTAATTGATTTCCAAGAATAGCTCTCTATTCGAGGCGAAAATGCCATTCATGGTCACCGATCTCACTATCTCTATTCGTGAAGACATCACAAGACTTAGATATATATATACTGAAGGTTATCCGTGCCTGAATGCACGAATAAGTAACCGTTAATTTTAAATTAAAAAATTTTAATAGTTGATTTTAAATATAAATATTAAATTATGAGGAGATTTATTATATAGATAGCAATACAAACAAAATTGACATATATATATGCTTTATTTATTTGAATTCCTGCTAAAGATACAGATCATGAATTTAAAAATGTTGAAACTTTTAAAAAAGGTTGAAACTAAGTGCATCATTTTACGAATGAGTTTTATGGCCAACATCACGGATCCTACCACTCATGGATTCCAATGATCAAATACAATTATAACAAATTAGATTAACAAACACAAATAGAATCAGCTACCAGAATAGACAATCAAAAACAATCATGGAATAGCTAATATATTTGTCATTTCTATTGCTTTCTT
Source organism: Pouteria glomerata (assembly GCA_035590655.1). Lineage (NCBI taxonomy): Eukaryota > Viridiplantae > Streptophyta > Magnoliopsida > Ericales > Sapotaceae > Pouteria > Pouteria glomerata. The sequence continues at coordinate 3,693,681 of JAVXUM010000013.1, read as the reverse complement.
TGTCTAGTCACTTTTAAAAAAAGATAGAAATAGAAATGTCAAGCTTCCACCTTATCAAAGATTCAACTCCTATATTTTTAATTCCTAAGAAGGTAATCCAAAAATAATCCTTCTCACTATAGGCCATCATACATCTAGCTAGGATCATAATGTTTACAAAAAGTGTAAGTAAGCTAGATGTACAAAAAAACAAAAAAAGAAGAGAAGCATCATCCCATTAATACCTATCGGGATACATCGTCTTCATAACATTTTTGAAGGTCCATGTATCCACCGTAACATATTTCCATCGTAAGGTAGGGTTGTGCACTACAATCTTCAAACATAAAGTGGTAACAATTAGTAGTAGTTTCAAAACATAA
>JAVXUM010000013.1:3675685-3687146 GCA_035590655.1 Pouteria glomerata | reverse complement strand
CCCCCCCCAAAATAAATAGGTAAGATATATTATAAAGAACTTGGCAGCCAGCAGGATAGACACCTTCTCCACAGATGTCTCTCCGCTCTCAGCTCCTGAGACTTCAGTAGCTGCCCCTCTTGCTTGACGCCATACACAACCTTCTTGTAATGGTTCAACAAGCACAATATCTGCAGGGATATCTATGTTCAGCTGCATGTCAATCCTACCTGTTTCATGCAATGTGAAATCAGGATCAACAGAGCAGACTGATCCGTGTAATCAAATCAACATTCAAGTTATACTTTGAAAACAGAAAACCCAAACTAGGAAAACTTGTACATACTAATCCTAACCAGCATGCATGATAATAAATAAGCAATACATAAATACAGCATTCGTGTTATGCTTTGATAGCAGACATATTTAAGGAAATATATAGTCACGACTTCCACATCCCAACTAGCATGTATGGTATTCTGCCCAGCACGCATCAAATTTCACAATCACAAATACCATCGCTAGTTGTTTCAATAACTTGAGCTAAAACTTGAATTTAAAGAAAAAACTCCATTGCTTGCCACCAGGATGTCCAATATGAGGGAAGCAACTATCCCTTCTGTATCAGTATTATACAGTCAACATGCCTTATCTGGAACAGTCACATTATAGTGTAAACAACAGAACTCAGCAGAAGTAATACCTGGCAACAAACTAAAACATTCAGAGTGATCAACATGAACTCCTGGTAAAGCATTGCCACTGTAACATCAGCAGAGCAATTAAGACGGTGTAAGAAAAACTTATTGAGTCAAAGGAAATTAAGTTAAATAATTTCACTTCCATATGGCGAACATACTCACACAACATAAACTTTCTCCAAAGGGGATGATACCCAATACGGAAGTCCCAGGATCCCAAAGTTTGATAACTCAAAGCTTGAAATAAATCCAGATTCTTTGCTGAGTTTCAACACCCTTTGACCGACTTCACAAGCAAACTTATCAGAGACCAATCACATAACCACTAAATTTTAGAAAGAAATGCAACAAGTCAAGTCTTGTTACCTGTATCACAAATGACTATGTAGTCCTGAAAATTGGCTAATGAAGAGAGAAGACCAGCATATGGAATCTGGTCAAACGAACATTTATTATCAACTTGATGATGCAACCAATCACCAGGAATATGCTCCATGAGTGATGATTTCTCCAGGATCAACTGTCCACAGATTTCCAAAATCTTTGGAAATCCTTCAGAGAATTAACAACCAACATTGTTAGCTTTAAAAAACACTGCAACCAAGACAAAAGAAAAACAGAAAGATAAATTCCGAACCTTTGGCAGTCCCTTTGATTACCCCCGAAGCCAAATCCATAATCCATAAGGTTTCAAAGCTGCATACATGAGAAACCCATGACAACAGCATCAGTGCTTATACCAACAGAGTAGAGATAAATATGGATATGTAGGTCAACCATGGGATTATAGTAAACTCAGAATTCTATGCAGCCTTAAACTTGACGATTCAGACGTAAATTGGAGGTAGAAGCATTTTGAAGATCAGCTTCTCGCTTTCCTTCTAGTTTTTAAACTATGTATTGTTTTGAACATGACAATTTTTGCAGATATATTTGGACTTGAGATTTAAACTATTATAATAAACCTACTTTCTCAGAATCCATTTTACTGGAGGAGGGAATTTATGAGGGAAACAGTCACCCAACTCACCCCACTTGTTCAAGGCCTATATCTGCCTAATTTGAAGACTTGTCTCATTCTTGACCAATCTAAACAAATAAACGGTGTCAACAGAAGAAAGTTACAAACTCGTTGATAATCGTTTTAAACCATCACAAATCAATGTACATCAGAATGTGGATCATTTTAGTACATGAAAAGAAAATGAGAATCTAACACGTTTGTACTCTAAAATGCGAAATGGCTAGGGGGCAGCCTTTTCATAGAGTTGTCATATAATTAAAATATTTTGGTATATAAAATTAACCTACTTTCAAAATAATAATAATAATTAAGAAAACAAAACAGTATTAGATATTCATGAAACTAAGTGCCCTTTCTTTTTGATACAAATCTGTACTAATTATCCTTTCGTAAAAGTTTAAGTTTTTTGGATCATTAAATTTAGTGTATTGGATCGTTAGTGTACCACATTCCAAAATGTGTGTACCAAAATTGTGATTCCTAGGGGGTAGTATTGATTTGTGGCAACTATGTCACAAATATTTGTCTAGAATTGTGCACATACATCACACATACCTAATCTACTATACCTGAAATGCTATCCTAGAAAAAAAGAAAATTCATTATTATACAACACTGCATACTCTAAACTACCAGAAATTGAATATCTATCAAAAAAGGAAAAAAAAAAAAAAAAAGAACTACCAGATATTAAATTAAAAAATGAATAGTTGAAGTTTTAGTAAATTGTTATTTTTTATTCAAAGGACTACTAAAAATTTTGCAATAGAGTTATTAGAGCCTCCTCTTTCAGATGGGAAAATCAGATGCAAACTAAGCCTTAAAAAGGAGCTTGTTTGCTCAACGCTTCCTTTCCAATAGCCATTTTGAACCAGAGGCATTACGTTCGAATGTAACAAATATTTTATCTGCTCCAGCACCATACTCTGTCACTTAAGTATTACGTGTGACCATTAAAAGAAAAAACTAAAATAAGCATTATTTGTGGTTATCATGTGGGCGAGTCAAAAACAGAAATAGATCTGCTCATATCCACCATATCATATAGCTGGGGTAGCCTGGATAGAGGAAATAACTTTCCTCTGAATGACTAAGCGAGAACACAATGATGAAGAGAACAAAGCAAATCTTAGTAAAGAGAAAAGAATAATTATTTTCCCCTATATGCAAGAAATAAAAAACAATTAGTGTGTGCTGCAAATGACTGGGGGTGTGGGTGCTAAAATAGGGCCATTTACCTTTTGTGCGATCTGGACGCCTAACACCAAGAAAATAAGGATAGAGATCCTTAATGTCAAAGTCCTTACGGAGAGAAGCTGTTAATTCAATACCAACACTTTGGTAACGATGATACTAAACTTGAATTTGAAACAATGTTATCATAAACACATAAAGAAAGCAATAATAGCGTGGTAATACTATGAAAGTCTTAAGGAACAAAACTAGATAGAGATTTGACCTAACCAAGCTCCCTATTTTCACACGACATGTAGGAACAAGTGATAATCAAAATGGACCAGCGAGTTGGATGAGCATTCCCGTCAACAGCATTTAGATCTTTTAATTGTGCCATTTTCGGGTTTTGCAATGGTACAAGATCCATTCGAGACTCGAATGTCTTCAAACTAGGAGATAGATATTTGACCTAAGTGAACTCCCTCTCATCCATTGTCTTCATTCATAGATCAAAACCAAGTGCATATATATAGTCTGACCATACTTATTCACGGCAGGTAATAGGTTTCATCTTCCTTTACCTTGTTTCCCTGTTCATCAATTGGAAAGAAAAACGTATATTCTCACTTAAGCTTCATTTTAGATTTCTTTGACAAATAGATATTATCGCATTGACTCCAGAACAATTACTTCCTATACAATTCCAGTGAGTGCCAAAGTATTTCTTCCAAATTATACACCTCTGTGAAGTTTCATGAAAGAAAAGTAACGAAGTGCCAAAACTACTTCATTTACAAGGTTATTGGGATAAAATTAGCATGTGTGAAATTGCCATGGGAGGGAGGAGAATTTTTTTTTACTTTACCTTTGGTTAAATATAAAGAGATCATCATCCAACGATTTAATTAGATGCCAAGGAAACAAAAATGACTCCGAATCCAAATCTTCAGATTTTGTGTCAAATTCTTTCTCCTTCCAGAGCTTATTCATGATCCAGCCCCAGAGACTACTATCTCTCTTATTAGCATTGCCCGTTGGATAGACAGTCTCCACAACCCTTCGCTCCATATCAGCCCTCCTGACAGCATGGTTCTTCAGTGGGAAGAATAAATAAACACAAATAAAGCGTTAAGATGTAAAAATGAAGATAAGCAAACATTACTTTATAAAATAAATAACAAGGACAAACCAGGTAACACAATAGGCAACTGTTCTCGGAACGGAGAAGATTAAACCCCCCACCCCCTTCCTTCATTTTGAATTTCAGGTGAATGAACTATATGGAAAAGAAAATTATTTGCATGCATATGCAGCATATCCATGTTTGTTTTACAGAAATTAAGTTTAAAGAAAAGTATACTTCACTGCCTAGCAGTGAACACTTAAGTTGACATTCAAGCACTATAAAAAAGAGAGTTTAAAGAAGAAATGGGGGAAAAGCAATAGAGTTACTATTTAACACTTGTTCACCAACAGTGAAAACGTTTTGTGTAAGCAAAGTTCTGGTCAGTTAATGATTTTTTCTTAATTCTTTGTTTGTATGTTCCCATGTTCTGTATAAGCACCTTTCATACACCCAAAAATAAATAACTATATAAATACAAGGAAATAAAACTCCACCTGTTCTCTTATGAAATCTAGATTATTGGTGTTGCTGTATAACAAAATATTCAGCAGGCTTGACAAAATTAGAATAGTCAATATGGTACATGGTACATTATGCTAGAGGTACCATAACAGTTAGTTATCCAATGAAGGACTACATCCATTTACATATTAAATGTAAGGAACTGAAAGCATATCTTCTAATGAGCCATATCTTAGAGTGATTATGGACACATACTTCTGAGTCCACAAAGTAAAGACAATCCTCCGTTGCATGATAGAAAGAAGCTGCAGGGCGCATTAATTTGGAAGATTCAAATTCTCCATCCTCAAAACCTGGGGAAGAACCAATCTGAAACAGAAGCAGTAAATCTAAAAACTTAAGTTTGCTTCCCCATAATTTTCTTCTTTGAATGGATGAACATTAAAACTTGACAGGAATTCGATTTTAATCCAAACAATATTCTCATACATACACAGTCTAGAATCTTTCCATTGCCATCAAATATGATAACACGATGGTGATTGACATCAGAAAGGAACAAGCGGTCGCCCCCTTCATCAACAGAGATGCATCCTGTAACAAATGAGATTTTTAGAGTTAACATAATACCATTAGACAATATATAGTTGCAATAAGTTCAATAAAGAAGCTAGAAAGCTTCAAGTTACTTTCAGAGTGTAAAGATAAAAACCTAAGATAAATTATTCACACTTTCAAATGGGAAGATATTGTTCCATCCAAAAGAAAAGGCACAAGATTGGCATTAATTCAACCTTGATTTTGGAACGGGCTTACATACATTTCATTATCCAACAAGAAGAGCTTGAAACAGTAAGATATAGCAGTGTTAATATAATATAGCTACAAACTAAGCATTATCTTCATATTCATTTCTGGCGTATCAAAGAATTGGAGCAAGTTGTTATCTTAACTCTCTGATCATTTGGAACAACAAGCAGACTGCCCTTACAATTATATATCTCTCTTACCAAACTAGTCCAACAAGATAAGCCATTGTTATTTCAAGGCAATCACCCACCAAACAAGACAAAAAGTCGAAAATTTTAGATCCCCGGCCACTTGGCAAGGAAGATGTTATGAATGATAGACCACTTTGTGGCATTCCTATACAGTGGATCCATTTTATGCGAAGGGACCAAGGGTGACACGGGAGTAATCTTAAATGGAAAATATGTTACCACATACAGAAAACCATAGGATCTCTTAACTATTCATTATCCTAAATAATGCAGAACCAAATCTGAAGCTTTTGATGTCAAATCTTCGTACAAGGGGCTTGAAGGTAGAAACAGAGTGGATTTCTCATGGAAGAACGTATAGACAACAGGTGCTTCACCAAGAGTAGCCTTCTTCATATGGTATGTGACCTGTTGAAAAGTACTTACTATTGATAGTCTTATCATTAGAAGAAGAATCACGATGAATTGGTGTTGCTTTCGCAAAAAGGATGGGGAAAGCATTAACAATGTTTTCGGTCATTGATCATGGTCAAAACAGTTGTGGGAGCTAGTTCTATCATGTTTTGGAATGATACGCATTTAGCCTAGAGGGGTGAAACAAATTGATGTGGCCCCATTCTGTTTGATGTGGCTAGTTTCGGGAAAGAGGAACAAACAAACATTTTAAGACAAGAAATTTCCATTGTTTAGGACGAAGAGTATTCTTTCTTTTTTTTTTTTTTTTTTTGGCAGGGGGGGTTTGTGTAGATGATTAAATTGGGTTTTGGGGGGAGGAGGGAAGTTATATCCAGATTTACATACTTTTTCTGCATTTATAGAGACAATGGATACTTAATTTGTTGATCTTTTATTGATATGATGTTTTGTACATGGGTATTATCCCTTGATATCTCTTTTAATAAAAGTATTATTTATCAAACGAAAAATAATGCAGAGCCAAAATTACGAAAGAAAATGAAATAGGAAAGATTTACATTCATGTTAAAAAAAGAGAAAATTGTAGGCAAATCAGGAATAGGAAACCTTTACCTGGGAAGTGAAGGAATAAATTTCGCAAGGAACAACAAACAAGTGGTTCCTTGAAGACTTCAATTTGCTTCACCCAAGTGCTTTCTGTATTGTTTGTTATCCTATTATTCTCATTTTGCTGCACTAACTCCTTGATAGCTGTGTATACGACATCAGATGAGAAAATTAATTCAAACAAATTACAGAAGATTAAAGTATTTAAATCTTTTCAACATTCAACATGCATTGTGAGTGTGCGTTTTAATGCTGGTGATGGGAGCAGAAAGTGGAGGGTGGCATCATGAAGGCCAATTCCAGCACCAAGAGTTGCAGAAGACAATATTGCAAGTCTTTGATCACGGGATTCAATTCTTAGATGGAAAACTGAGACGGTGCAAGGGAAACTGAAACTAGTAGTTCCCAAAACCATTTGGGAGTAGTCTATTTTAATTTTCATTTTCACTTTGAGAATGGAACAATTTTTACATGTTCGTATGAATTAGTCTAAGTTTAGGCTTCATTCTATAGTCTTGTCTCGATGCTAACATTAATCCAGGGAGATACTTTTCTTGCAACTTGTAAACATAAACAGGTAAGAGGCGTAGTGACCCTTTGGGCTCCATTCCTTCATTACTGGTTGATGCAACAAATAATTCAGTTCAGTGATTTTACAGCAACACCATTACTAGAGTGGGAAAAGGAGGGGTTGAGGAAAAAAAAATGAAAAATGTAGCATACCTCTGTTGATAATTCCAAGATCCATGTCCTTCTCATAGTAAAGGGCAGGGATTTTAAAATCGTTACATGCAACCAAATATGGCATATCTGGCACCTAAATACATCAAAATAATATTAATCTAAATACAATCAACGAACTACTAAACATTGTCATGCGGGAAAAGAAAAAAAAAAAGGGAGTCAAGAAACACTTCAGAAAGATAGTGATCAAGCAAACAGAAATAATAAGTTTAAGAGACTGAAATTTGCATTTAACAAAAAACAAAAACCTATACCTAATTGCATTTGTTCATGGTCCAATTCTATGTACAAGAATAGATCCACGTGTTCACCAAAAACACATACAATTGGAAGGGCATAAGCTACCATCTGCATACGGTGAAATCTCAGTTCTCGAACAATTGCAAGCAAGACAATATACATTGAACTATATATGATACTGGAAGTGGATGCACACACTTTGTGTGCGAGAGAGAGAAATACGCAGTAATTTTCTTTTTATTTTGTTCTTTTGTATACCTTTTTTGTTAAATTATCAAAAAAAATAATTAAAAAATTAAAAAGATTAAAAATTTTATCTCAAATAATAAATAGTTGAAGGAGTATTTTAGAAGGACAAACCAAAGTAATGGGAAGTTAAGGGACACAAAAGGAAATTAAAAAATACAAAGATAACATTAATTTGAATATTAAATAACTTCTAGAATTTAAAAAATTACTTGTATGCCTCTTTAAATTGCGGGTGGTTATTGATGGTTAAAGGGTATTAATGGAAAGAATTGAAAAGCTTCACCGAGTGGTTGGCTTCATTAATTTTTAAACTTCACCAATACCCCTAATGTTTCCTTATATAATAGTATATATATAGATATAACCAGCTGAATTTGGCCAATTTTAAAACGTTTAAATCGAAATTTTTGTAAGGGAAGAAAAGGAAGAAAGCAATTGTATGAGGTTCCAAAGATTGCTTTAATTATTTTATATAATAATTTTTAAAAACCCAAGTAAAAAGGACTCGATTCAACCCAACTCAACTCAAAAAATCATTAGTCCCAAACTAATTGGGGTTGGCTACATGAATCATTTTCCTTCATTTATTTTTGTCTTATGTCCAATAGTGAGGACTAGAAGTATAAAATTTTCATATGCAATAAATTTGTAATGTACCTCATCAAATCTGCCTTATTCTATGGACCAACAACAAATTACTACTCCAAGGGCCAACGACAAAAATTTATAAGTCCAAGGGCCAACAGATTGCCACAAAGATCGTGCACAACTACATAAAATATTCACTTCAATGAATCAGCAGCTGGCATTTTGTAAGAGGTAAAAAGCTCAATCTATGGAGTGTGATAAAATTCAGGTTCAATTCTACGTACAACAACTTTGTGCAGACAATGCCAAAGGTTGGGACCATCTCCAGTTTTACCCCTATCGGGACACTCAATTAATGAGGACCAACACCTGGCAATGTCCTGCACAATTATAGCTAAATACCAACAATTAAAAGTCATGTAGTAAAATATGTATATTTACATAAAAGCATCAAAATAGAGCTCAACATGTTCCACAATTAATTGACAATAACACATCAAGATGCACTTAACAAATGCAAAGAAGGTAAAAAGAGTAACTGGTATTCAAACATAACACTGTTCAACCAGCTTAAACAAATGAAGAACCACTATTTTTGAGTTCTCCTTTTAGGAAAATATTTTTTTTATTTTGTAAAACATTGTTAGTTAGCTGAATGGATAGTTGACAGGAAATTAACTTTTTCATATCAACTATGGACACTTCTAGCAGAATACCTAATTATCAAAATGTCAAGTGGCACTATCACAACATAATGCAATACTGCATTTAATGAATTCATTTAACATTTTTATTTTAAGTATGTAAACCAAAAATATATGCCTCACCTCAGTAAAATTCTTGTTAGACAGTAGGATAGGAAATGTAATGTGTTCTCTCATGGTTATCTGTGCTATATGTGTTTGAACAGCATCAGCAAAAATAGAACTGCTAAATTGAAAACCAATGACATGGAGCTTAGGATACCTGAAAAGAACCAGATACGAGAAAAAGGGAAAAAATAAACACAGTTATCTCTTTTGTAACACATTAATCTAATGTGTTAACAGTGACCTGCCCACAGCATTCCATTTACCTCTGCTTAAGTGATTTTACTTTTTCAAACATAGTAACAGGGTTGCAGCCTGATATTAAAGAATCCTCAAGAAATGCACCTACAAGAATTAAGAAGACACCATTTCTCCTGCAGATATCCTTGCCATCCTCAACTCTATTCAACCAACAATGACAAGGACCTGTACATTTATTTCGAACTTTTACAAGGGACGGGGATGATTGGGATAAGAACATAATCGATCTTTTTGCCTCAATCCATATCATCATTGCATTCCATGTGAACAAAAAGTAAATAAATAGAATTCCTTCCAATTTCAGTATATTACTAGGAACACACTGCTCCAGAACAACCATAAAATACAAAAATAGGCAAACTTTTTTTTTCCACTCTTGGGGTGGGGGTGAGGTGTGGGGTGCTCACCTATAATGGTAACAACCAACCAAAATTAACAGCTATGAGGTTGAAAAACCAACCAGAACCCCTCACTATAAGCTTGTGCCACATGCACGCCATTCCTAACCAGTTCGGGGAAAATAACATCCTAAAGAAATAAATAAATTTACCTTCAATGTCATTTAAAGTAGATTCAATGAAGGACAACAAATCTTCTTCAGGAAGAACCTCATGAGATGTTTCTGAAACAGTTGAGAACCTGAAAGAGACTGTCATTGATAAGTTAGGACTGAAACTGACTTCTTAAATAGACAATCACAGTTCAACCTAGTAACGAGAAAATTTTCAAATCTCAAAGGCTGCAACGAAAAACAACACCCTCGGTTGCTAATATACAATTCAACAAATGTTTACCCAGTATTGGCAAACCAAAACTCAGATTCTAATTGTCAAATATTAGACCGTCATATGTGAAGTGCTACAAAGTGATGGCATATAGCTACAGAAGCCAAGTTAAACACAAATTTTCAAAAACAGTAAATAATTGAGATTTTCTACCTCTGAGCACAGCAACCCCTGTCTGCAAAACTTCCAGTGATGTTTGCCGGTAACTGAGGCAAAGGATTTAAATGTGATGCAAATAAGTTCATGCCTCGTCTAGATTGTAATTGAAAATTGCCTACCAAAAAAAAAAAAAAATCAAAATTACATCTTGCTTTTTGAAACAGTTGTCAGACCACTGTAACATGATGACATCACGTTCTTTAAAATCTTTTCTTTTGTAAACATCAAATAAAGTACATTAAATCATAAAATTGAACAATAGACAAATTCTTCTACGATAAAAACATCCAAAGAAAGTGTTGTGAACATCAAGACCAGTACAAATTTGGAAAAATCTATTTGGCTGCCAGGAAAATTACGGGGAGAAGAAAAAGGAAACAAAGAACGAAAGAAGAAACCAAAATAAACTCCAAGAAACTATCATCTCCACTCAACTAAGTCTTGAGCCATGTATTTCACTCGGTGTAGCCAAGTCCTAGATTCTTTTCTTTACTCGTGTTTTCTCAGTAACGAAACGGGGATTTATATATCGAAATCGATGCGAATCTCTAAGAAACTAACATCGAAACATGACTTAATCGTGCAAAAGAAACAAGCATTTGATATGAACGAATGAAACGCAGAGGTAACGAACTTGAGCGAAACTGGGGCAAAACCCTATAAAAATCTCGCATTCGTCGGAATTTCGCAGCCATTTTCTCTGGAAAAAGACGAGTCCCAAGCATTTACGAACGTCGGCGGGAGACGATCGGCAGGTAGGGTTTAAATGGTTTGGTCTGGGTCGGGAAAAAGCGGATCGGATATTGTATTCGAGTCGGGTTTAATTGATGAGACTGTTTGAAAGGCAACTCGGGCTTCTAGAGATGAGGCCTTCAGGCGAAGCCCAGTCAATTTCAGGCCAAGGCACCAATCCTGCGACTGATGAGAAGGCCCTATGGACCGCCTCCTGGAATTTTGGAGTGTGATGTGAGTAATTTTTAGAATTATAGTTGCACTCTTCTTGTATATTTGTATTTAACATTAGTATTATCTTTTTTTTTGGGCCCCTTCCTCATTATGGGTGGGTTGGGCGTAGCCTCTCTATTTATTCATCACTGCATCATTACATTTATTTGGGCTTGGAGATTTGGGCTA
>JAVXUM010000013.1:3648599-3662866 GCA_035590655.1 Pouteria glomerata | reverse complement strand
GAAGTAAAATATTTAATAAAACCTAATTTAAAAAAAAAAAAATCTTTTCATAGCCTTCCCTAGCTACTCGAAATTTGTATATAATAATTTACACCTACCTAGCTAGTAATTTCACAACTCAATTTTGAATAATTTAACACCTACCTAGTAATTTCACAACTCGATCTTGAACAACAATATTCAGAGTGCGTTTAGTTTGTTGACAAATGTTAAAAATCTCTAAAAATCATTAAAAACTTTCAAAAGTTATTTACTTTTTATCTCATTTTTTATCACTCCAAACATAATGTTCTTTTATTTAAATTTAATGTAATGTTCAATTCGACAAAGCCTTAGCCAATTATCTAAATTCCCTTTCTCCATACATTTCTGTTGTGGGTTATACTTTCCGTAAAATTAAATAAAATTCAATCTTTTTTAGAATTTCAGTTCATGTAATCTTAAATTTATATTTTAAATTTACATTGAATATAAACAAACTATCTTAAATTAGTTTATCTTAACTTTTTTTTCTATCAATACCACCTCGCTGAAAACCAAAGCCAAGCAAGTCTCCAATAACTTCATTTTGTTTTACTGCGCTAAATTTGTTTGTGCGCATTAATATCCAGTAAAAGAACCGAGAAAGAGGGGTGGGGGAGAGGAGATCGATGTGGTCCAAGAAGAATCCATAAAAAGTGAGAGATCTTCTTTTCTTTCTTGTTCTTTTTCTTTTTTTTTTTTTTTAATGCAATTAATAACATCACTAACATGTCAAGGTTCATTTTCAATATCAAATCACTATAGTCCCATCTGCCTTGCCGGTTTCATACATGTGATGTTCTTTTCACCATGGAAACATGCAACTAAAGCCTACAAAAAGTGGCCAAGATCAATGCACTAAGGTCCAGACACAGACACATTGATCCATTGATAATTGCTCTATGATGGGCATGAAAAAAGGGGCTAATTAATACACATTTTATGGAGAAGGAATACCCATCCCTTACTATTGAATTATGGGCCTTCATCTCTTGAGGGGGAAAATGTAATCTATGGCTGCAGCTGTGCGGTTTTGACCTTTCTTCATTTGCAGGGATTAAGACCCATATATACAACCGAAATTGTGCGATCACTTGTACAAAACATGGGTCTTTTTTCTTTCCTTTGGATGGTAATATCTCAGCGACCTTTGTAATCATGTGTTTCTTCTTCTTCTTCTTCTCTCTTCTTGTGCTTTCCAATTCTATCTATACATCTTATCAACTTTAGCTTTTTGAAAATAATTGTACCTCGCAAAGTTGTTTGTTCCCACAACCCTTGATATTTGTTTTAATTACCAAATATTTATACTGGTTTTATCACTTATTAATCAAATACATGGTCAAGATTTCCAAATATAAATTGAAAATACATAAAACAACTACCTGAAAGTTAAAAATTTAATAACTCACATTTAACCTAATCTAAGTCTTTGTTCCGAGGAGAGAGTGGCAGGGTTTTTGTTTTTTTCTTTTGGGTGTTGGGGGGGGGGGGGGTGAAGTTATCAATAATGCAAGTTATCTGTTTGCGAATAAAGTTCAATGTTGATATTTCCAACCAGAACAAGGAGGATTTTGGCATAATTGAAAAGCTAAAGTCTGGTTTGATGGAGAATTTGAAAGGATTGATTAAGAAAAATGAATATGGGAATCTGACAGAGGAAGAAATTGAATATAAAGAGAAAAAATAAGAAGAAAAATTCAGTTAGTTAGTTTTGATGGAAGCAATTCCTTGGAGGCAGAAATCTGGGTTGCAAATGAGTCTAGTATAGAGCTGTTTAAGTTGTGTGTCAAGGTTTTTGATGAGAATGAGCCGCGCTTTGATTAAACTCGAAATCTTGTATTTGAGCTCGGCACGAATACAATAAATGAGCATGCTTGCAAGCTTTTATGAAGATTATTTGCGAGCTTCTTATTGAATCTGTTCACGAGATTGTATACAAATGTTTAAACAAAATAGTTCATAAATTATAAACAAACTTGTTCCCAAATATTTATTTATTTATTTTTATTTTTTTTTAACGAGGAACTCGCAACCACTACCCTTCGGGTGTGCACTGGGTAAATCGCAGAAAAACTTAAGCGTCAGGACCCCACTACCAACGGCCCCTACTTAAAACCTTGTTCCCAAATATTTAAATGAGACTATTCATGAACAATAATCACAAATATTTAAACGAGACTGATCATAAGCTATAAATTAACTTCATTGTGAACATTTAAACATATTAATACACGAACGGCAAACAACCTTGGTCATGAGTTTTATGGAGCTATAAGCTTGCCATTGTTTATTTATCGAGCACAGAAACTGTATTCGAATTTGTTCATTAATTTACTTATTAAAAAAACATAAACGAGTTCGTTCGCGATCGGCCTATTGAATACTTCCTTCATTTGTATTCCAACAAAAATCCAGGACATTATGGTTGAAAAATGGTGACTAGATCATGGGTAATGCAAGTAGATGTTTCAATTATACTGCCAAAGTAATTATTGATGGCGGTTCTTTGGATTATGATGGCAGTTCTTTGGAGTAATTATCGTTCTTTACAAGGACTCCCGGTGGTATTTTTTAGTTCATCCAAGGGTCTTCAACAAAGAGATCCTTTTTTTCTATACCTATTGACCCTAATCCGATAAGTGCGAATATTTTTTATTTTATGGGATATGAGGTAAGTTAGTGTATAAAAATAAAATACTCATTAAATTTAAATTCGAAAAAGATTATGTAGTATACCAGGCGAGTACTATCCTAACTCGTCCCGATTATCTCAATTAGCAACTCGAAGGGTATTACCCAATTATTGTCCAAATTATCTATTCCAATTACCATTTATTGGGTATCTGACAAGTATTATCTGATTATTCATCCAAATTATCGAATACTCAAATTTATTACCCCCATTAATTGTCTCATATTTAAAAGTTATGAGTACTTGATTATTCAATAATGATCTGATTATCCGATAGATTAGGGAATGATAGTCGATTAAAAATACTAATAAGGCACTAGCTTGATCTGGGTAATTTTTTTTTTTTTTTTTTTTTTTTTTTTTACGCAAAGAGTTCGAGGATAGTAAAAGCAATACTCAATCCGGATCCAACCCGTTGCCATTCTTTGACTGAGACCTTGAGTACGATAGTACTTAAAGCAATTGATGGTTGTTTTACTGAATACTTTTTAATGGGTGAAGATAACTAGAATCGAATGGTAGTAGGGGTGGACATAGGCTTGACAATTCGAAATTTCAAGCCTGACATGCCATATTTTTTTTGGGCATGGCAAAAATTTTGAGCCCATTAGTTTCTGGAATTGTGAAAATTGGCTCAAGCTCAAAGCCGGCCAGAAACAATTAAGAAGTGTACATTTTTTAATATTCTATGTATTTAGATAGTATTATATATATATTTCTTATAGAAAATATTTTATTATTCGCCAATGATCCTATTATTTTCTCTAAAGCATGTCTGCCCCAGCTTGGTCATATTTTAAATTTGTTTTGGTGTGTCTTTGGCTTGAAGTTCAATTTAGGGAATTCAGAATTGATTCCGGCTGATATGGTCCAGAATGTGAAAGAGTTACTTCTGTTAAAGGTTGTACGTTGAGCTATCTTTGTCCTTTTTGTGTGCATACTACAAGGCAATATACATACATACATATATATATATATATATGTATTAGATGACACCATTGAATATTTACAAGACACTTTTTGGTCGGAAGAAAGATTTATCTATCCAAATTACTCAAAGTTACTCTCGTAAAGGGTACGCATGGAGTTTGTCTACATATTTCATCTCTTTGTTTATTGTTGGAGTTCGTCTACACATTAGCCGAGGCGCTGGGAGGGATTAGGGGCAGACAGGGGACCAACCTAATACCCATCAAAAAAAAAGTTTTCTAATTTGCCCTTGGTTAAATATTAGTCAGGGTACACACACAAACACACAGAGACACAGAGGGCAGACATGGGACCAATGTAATACCCATCAAAAAGAAGTTTTCTAAATATGCCCTTGGTTAAATATTAGTTGAGGTACAGGGCGAGATAGCGATTAATGGCAGATATGGGTCCAACCTGCAATTTTTTTAAGTTAAATTTAAAATCTGCAGTCAATGTTTTAGGGAGGCCTAATGAAATTCGGCTTTTGGTAGCCAAGGAAAATTATATGCATGTAATTAATCAAAAGCAAGAAAGAATAACCATGATTGACCACCCCAAGTTTCTAAAGAGGATTCCACCTTATAATTAGCTTGATTAAAAGTGAAGGTTCAAAGTGGGAGACTAGCTTTAAATAAAGTTGTGGACACAATGAAATGATTATGCTTAATAAGAAGTTTCTTAGATAAAAGAGATGGGCATGTAAAGATGGTAGGGCACAGGGATTATCTTCTGAAATGTACTTTTGCTTTTGTGATCTTTTGATGAAAAGTATTACCTATCCCAAGTGCCTGGCGGGTTTTTTGGAAAAATCGTGTTCTGAAATCGCGGTTGTTTGTCGCTGTAGATTTTAAAACCGCGGTCTAAAACTGCGATTTTTCATTAACAGCATTTTCCCAATTAGTTTCTCGCCAACAGTATTTTCAGATATAATTTCTAAATCAGCAGTAAAACAAAAAAAAAGTCAGCAAAACAGCATTGAGGTCTTCAGTTGTCGCCACCAAAAAAAAAAAAAAAAAAACCTAGACCTTAATTGTTATAAAGAAAAACTAAGGCCTTTAAGTGGTATTCTGGGTAAAACTTAGAAGTGCGACGTGTAGTTTACCAATAAATAAAATAATTATATTTTTTTCAGAAAAAACAAAGTATATCTTACTTGGTCCTTTAGAGACTTGCGTAGAATGTGACTTTAGTATTAGGAATATTAAAATTACCCATACTTGACAGATATCCATTTTACTTACTTCATTCGGGAAAGGTACAGCGATACTAATAGTGGGGACGTGAACAACATAGGAATGAGGATTTTAAGGTGTTACTCAAATGGGTATAAGAATAGGATATGATAGCCTTTACTTCACTTCGTATCTATTTAATTACTTATTTATTAATTTATATATTTTTTTTTATTTAATATATATATATATATTATTTAATAAATACAATATTAATAATAATTTTTAATATTTATTTTACATATAATATTTAATTTATAGTAGTATAGTATAGTATATTTGGTGGATAAATAAAGATGAAAATAGGTAATTCATTACTTTACAGGGACGGATATGAAAAAAAAAATTTTATTCCCAAAACAGAAGTAGGTATAAAAAAAGTTTTACCCTCGAACACGGATGAATATAGAGAAGAGTATTACTAAATGGAGACGGAGAAGGAGGAAGGTGATATCAGCTCCCATACTCGTCCCGTTGACATTTCTATTTAAGCTTTAAATTTTTTTGATAATAATTATAAGTATAATCTTTTAATTAATTATAATACTCCTCAATGACTGTTTATCACTTAAAAATTAGATAATTATAGTTGTCAAAAATAAAAATAGATAGTTATGGTGACATTTTGCGAGCAAAATGACCACTTAAAATAAATAAATAAAAAGAGAAAAAAAAACTAAAAACTTTTAGACAAGATAAGATAAATTTGCAACGTGAAATTCATAAAACACACAACCAATCAAATCAAAAATTCTACGCCTCCTGCAGTGAGATCCTGCACGCAGCATCCCGCTGTCTACTGCAGTGGGACCCACAGGATAAAAAAAAAAAAAAAACTTATGCCTGTGCGAGACAGATACGGAATCATTCCGAGCGGTGACCCTAGCTCACCTCAACAAACCCCTCCCACCCCCCCCCCCCCAAAATCTAAACCGTCCGTTGTTGAATGAACTACGTGTCATTGAGATCTTCATTCGATTCCTATAAATAAATAGATAGGAGCACCATAATTCGCAACGTACTAGCTGCTCTGGCACCAGACATGGCTCTCAACCTCTTTGTCCTCCAAATTATTGTAACCTTGTCATTTTCCATCTCCTTACCTCTCACCAATTCCTTTCCTTTCAAATACCCAGCAGTTTTCAACTTTGGCGATTCAAACTCGGACACGGGTAATCTTCTTGCTGGGATTGGGCTCGTAGAACTTCTTAACACTCCATATGGACGCAGTTATAAACCATCTGGGAGGTTCTCTGATGGCCGTCTCATAGTAGATTTTCTAAGTAAATACACTTCCTCTCCATCTATTTTCTCCACTTCAAATTCCTCTGTTTATTCTGTTTTTCTTTTCCTTGTATATATATATATATAAGTGTGTATAAATGTAAATATTGTCGGGGTATTCACATTGATTGTGGAATAAACTCGTAATCAGTATAAAAAACGTTTGGGGAAAAACCTCACCTTGTTAGCAAACTTTTGGGATGAGGTAAGTCCTAAATCAGTCAACGCTGATGATATCAGAGTCAAGTAGAGCTCATGCTCATGAAGTAAGATTTTTCCTCACACTTATATACCTTTTCACAACCGACTCATATATTGATCACTAGTCCCTTTTACAAGATGTAAAAACACCCAACAAACACGGGTTGCCCATATGCTATTTCTTAAATCCATATTTGGGAAGTAAAACCTTTAGTTTTTGATTGTTGCAGTGGGAGCAATGGACTTGCCATTTCTAAATCCATATCTGGATTCAACTGGTGAACCGAGTTTCAGAGCAGGATGTAACTTTGCAGCTGCTGGCTCTACCATACAGCCCGCAACTGCAGCTTCCATCTGCCCATTTTCGTTTGGGATTCAGGTGAATCAGTTTTTCAGATTCAAGGCTCGGGTTCTCGAACTCGAAGCTCAAAGTATGTTCTTCTTGTTTTCGGTGACTCTGTTGTTTTTGTGTATATCAAATTGAACATGTTAATTGATACAATTAATTGATTTGTCCACTGTGTTTATTATTATTATTATTACTTTCTTTGGTTGCAGGGAAAGAAGTTGATCAATCCATACCTCCAAAAGATTATTTTCAAAAGGGGCTTTACATGTTTGATATAGGCCAGAATGATCTCGCCGGTGCCTTCTATTCCAAGTCGTTTGATCAAATTATTGCTTTAATCCCAATAATTTTAGCCCAGCTTGAGGATGGAATTAAGGTATATATATATTTAATGCTTTTTATGATTAATATATATCTACTGGACACTAAAAAAAAATAGATAAATTACACTTAGATGGAAATTGATAAAAAGAAAATAGATAAACTGCCTTTATACTTTACCCGTTATTTTTCTGTGGCTCCAGTACTTTAAATCATTCTACTTTGCCCCTTCCATCAGTTTATTGTTGAAAAAAAAAAATGATAGAAAACTTCACGAGTCCATTGCATACCATTGGCATACAACCTTTTCCTTTAACAAATTTAACAGGAGAGGTAAAGGGAGACAATTTGAGAATACATGGGTCAAATTGTGATTAAGTTAGAATACAAGAATGTCAAGTGTAATTTATCTTAAAAAAGTAAACTTCTCACATTCCTCTGTATTTTCTTCTGTTCTTTTTTGGGCTGCAGAGATTATATTACCAAGAGGGAAGAAATTTCTGGATTCATAATACTGGACCTCTAGGTTGCTTGGCTGAGAATGTTGCTAGATTTGGAACTGATCCTTCAAAGCTTGATGAGGTGGGATGTGTCATCTCACATAACCAAGCTGCCAGAATTTTCAACCAGCAGCTCCATGACCTCTGCAAAAGATTGAAGAACCAATTCTCGGATGCAAGCATGACTTATGTTGACATCTTCACCATAAAATACGACCTCATTGCAAACCATTCTCAGTATGGTGAGTAACAAAATCTTTGTACTGGGGAAAAATATCATACATTAGCTTTCTAACCGTGGATTTAAATTTAAATAAAACTAGTTTTAGCGCAAAAATAAAGTTGCTACTTTATGACTTAGAAGTCGTGATTAGGAAACAGTCCCTTCACATCCCACATAGGCAAAAAATTCGTGCATTGGGTGCCATTTTTCTATATATAGATGTATGAGGCAATGTTACCTCATTCCGTTACATGAAATATTTCTGATACATAAAAGGGCCATATTTTCAATTTTAACAAAACAAAAATAAAGAGAATAAAACAGTGTAAGTTCATGAAAGTAAGCGCACTTTTATGTCTGAGATGAATCTTTGCTCATCATTCCTTTGTAAAAATTTCAATTTGTTAGTTATTTTCACACAATTTATTATTAGTTTACCATCTTAAGAAGTTTTTCTAATGAAAATATAAAAAATAGGTATAATTTTTTTTAAATCGGCAAATTTAGTGAATTTGGTTTCTGGTACGGAGGAGACACAATATCTGAAAAACACTAGCACGCTTCTTTCATTTAGAACAACTTTTGTGGGAGATGTCCTCTTCAGCCTTCCTCACATTTCAAACAATGGCATGGATACTCAATTATATCCATCACTCAATAATTCATGCTACTGCTGTTGCCTTTTTCTCTGTCGGAACTCAGAAGCATGCTGCTGGTAAGGTCCACTTTATATCATGCTAGAAGAAGAGAAGAAACTTGATTTTCCGCTTGAAATTTGATTTGCAGGATTTCAGCAGCCGATAATGGCGTGCTGCGGCTATGGAGGTCCACCGCTGAACTTCGACAGTCGGATCATCTGTGGCCAAACAAAAGTCTTGAATGGGAGCTCAGTCACAGCCAAAGGGTGCAGTAACGGTAATATATATGTGAATTGGGATGGCATTCATTACACAGAGGCTGCAAACCATCATGTCTCAGCACAAATCCTTACTGGAAAATTTTCTGATCCACCCTTTTAGAATACTTCATTTGCTTCAACATGCTGACTCGAGGCTATTTAGGAAAGAAAGAAATAAAAGACAATTTGCCTTTGCAACGTTTGGAGATTTTACCTGCTAGTTGTATTCCTTAATGTTCTCGTTGCCGAGCATATGAAACCACTTTGGTCGGATTAGGTAGCATATGAATCAATTGATTCATTTCGACGATTTTAAGCCATAAACTTGCTTATTCTGTTGACATCGTATGTTTATGATCTCTCTCCGTATTTATCCTTTTTCTCCTTTTTTTTCTTTTTCCCCCCTTCTGCAAACAAGAAAATTATTTTAATTTTGTAACAGTTCCATCTAATATTTCAATTTTTGCTTTCATTGCTGTGAAAAACGAGGACCACAAATAATATGTTCATACTTCAAATTAAATATTTTCATTAGACATACTAAAATTAAGAGTGTGTTTGAAGTGATAAAAAATGAGATAAATTGAGATAAGTTGTGGATTCATAATTCGTGCAATGAGATAAAAAATGAATAATTTTTAGAGATTTTCAAATGTTTTTAATAGTTCATAGCAAATCAAACGGAGTTTAAATGAAGTGCACGTGCTCCCTTTACTGGTGTTTATAAAAAATTAAACACCATCTCATTTATACAAAATTGGTAAAATATTTAAAAACTAAATTAATATTTCTATTTTCGTGCAATTTATATAATGAATTGAATGTTTTCTCATGAATTTATGTTTAATTATCTAGCAAAAATAATTACTTAAGGAAAGAGAATGTTAATATATGCAGTTTGCACGTAGGGAGGTCATTTTAGCCACCCGTTTGTATCCCATCCGATTCTTGTCTCGAACGGATAGAAAATTTGAGATTTTTTAAGGATCTGAGAGGGTATAGGGATATTTTTTAAAAAATTTTGGAGATCGAGTAAGATACGGATACGAGTCTGTCCCCAATCTGTACCTTATTTGATCCCAAAATTTTTTAAAATACATGCAACAAAGTGTTTCAAAAATTCATTTATTTCAACTCTTGTATAGTTAACCCATTTTTAACTAAAGAATAATTCTCTAATAGTTTCCTATCCAAAAAAAAAAACCATTGAATCAAATCATAGACTTTTGAGGAATAATCCGAGGACTTGGAGTGACCAGAATGAGATCGTCAACAAATTCTTCTTGGCGGCCAGCCATCAATGTAGAAACGACCACAAGGACTTATTGGCTGAACTGGAGGCTGTTGCTATGTGCCATTTGGGTGTCAATGTCCGCGGTCTTCGATTTCATTCTTATTTCAAGGTTTGAAAGGCCACGCAAATCAAAGTGCGGATCAAGTGGAGAAGAAATGCAACAGTGGAATTTAGACTTGACTTGTGAAATTTAGAATTTTTAGAATTTGAACTTAATATTTGAATATGCAATTTAGAATTTAGAATTTTTGTTTTTTTTTTTTCATTTTTGGTACCTAATAACTTGCGAGATCCCCGTTCTCTATTTAGGGTAGGAATGGGAGATAAAAATAAATCCTTAATGAAGATCAGGTAAGATATAAGAATTGACTTGGGTTCAGAGATTGAGTACGGAAATAAGTATACTCGTCTCCTACTAGCTCCATGCCCACCTTTATGTGTACACATGCTCGGTCGTGATTTTACAATCTCAGTTTTTCACGTACAAATATACTAAACGATCAGAAAATAAGATTTAAAATTTTTATTAGGATGATATGGATAAATGCGAGCTTATCATTTTAAAAAAAAAAAAAAAAAAACTGCTATGTATACATATGTATAAATTTGTCAAGGAAGTGCATATTTAAAGTAGGAACCAATAATCTGCAACTATTACTTTCAACAAATTAATATTTGTAAAAAAGTATTAAATTTAAGTATTATACACAAAATTTTTCCCCTTTTACAAATAAGAAAATCATTAATTTTAATTTTGTAGCAGCTCCATCTAAAAGTCGAATTTTTGCTTTCATTGCTGAGCAAAACGAGGAAGATTTTTTCATTTTGATGGACTTTCAAAGCCCCTTAGGGCCTGTTTGGATGCCCTAAAAATTTTAGGGGAATGATTTATAAAGGGTGTATAAAATAATAAGGGATATTATTTATGGAGGGTGAGCTCACATTGATGTGAGGCTTATGAAGGGTGGATAAAAAAATAGTTAGTTTGGATGGAGTATTAAGAAGGAGTAATAAATAGTATTTGGTTTGGATGATTTTTTAAAAATGGTGTATAAGGATAAATGTATGATGTAAAAAATTATTAAATGACTTTTTTACCCTTGTGCCATCCCAAACAGACCAATTTCATCCCTGGTAAGGTATATTATTTTTAAAAACCTCAAACCTTCTCCAAAAATAATACACCTTCTCCCGCAAAAAATTTTCGCTGGACAAAAAATTTCGAAGGAAGCTTTTTGCTTCCAAACTATGCAAAACTGTCACATCAAGGCCTTACACAGAGGATGAGTTATCCCCCCTTGATTTTGTTGGATCCAATCGGGCAGTTAGGTCTACTTGCTTCGCAAGAATGGAATCAGATTTATTCTCATTCCAACCTATTCTCATTCTTAGTTTAAGTGAGAAAATGTATTTTTTAATTTAAGTAATAGATATAGGGTGTGATTGGAGTTTCGAAAAATAACAAAAATATAGTTTGGATAATTTTTTGGAGTTTGAAGCGTAGCAACCAAACTACGTTTTTTAGAAAATAATAGTGAAATTTTTTAATTTTTGTGTCAATTTTTTAGATAGAAAAACTGTTCGACTGATTTTTTGGGTCTATCCGAATGGTTTTTTGGGTCTATCTGAACGGTTTTGTATCAGAATTTATTGAAAGTCACTGAAAAATTTTTAAGATATATAGAAAAGTTATTAAGATTTGTGAAATGTTATTGGAATTTGTAAAAATTTATTGAGATATGTATATATATATAAATTTATAAAAAAAATTTACGAACTACAAGGAGTGTAAAATATGTTAAAAGATTTTTAAAAATTTTAAATATTTAAAAAAAAAATTAATGCGTCAAACGCACGTAATTATTACGTTCCAATCTAGATTCTATTAAACAAACAAAAAACGTCATGATAGATTTTGAACCAATCCAAACTTAGATTGTATAATGATTGTTTAATCTAGTTTGGTTTTCAGCCTAGATAATGATTGTTTAATCTAGTTTCGTTTTTAGCCTAGATTCACATTTTGCGTATCCAAAAAAAATAAGGCAGTATTTCTTAACAAGTTTCTTAATGATTTAGTAAATTTTGAATCAATTCAAACTTAAGCTATAAAATGACCGCTTTACTATTGAGCATGCTTTTTGCTCAGATTCATTTTTTGTATTTCACGAAAAGTAAAATAATAACATTAACATGTTTTTCAATATCTTAATAAATTTTGGTCTGATCCAAATTCTGGCTAAAAATGACTATTTTACTCCTATTCATTTTTGGTCTATATTTGTATTTTGGGCTTTCCAAAAAAACAAAAAAAAATTATTATTCGACATGTTTTTTATTAATTAAACAAATTTTGGTCTAACCTAGACTAAGGTAAAAAAAATGATCATTTTGCCCTTGGCACTGTTTTCGACCCAAATTTGCATTTTGGGCTTTCTAAAAAAGTTAAAAAATATTACTTAAAATATTTTTTATCAGTTAAGCAAATTTTAGTCTAATCTATACCCAAATAAAAAAAATGCTTGTTTTTTTGGGCCCATATTCGCATTATGGGTTTTTTGAAAAGTTGAGAAATATTTTTTAATATTTTTCTTATCAGCTAAGCAAATTTTGATTTGATTTTTGAACTTGAGCAAAAAAATAAATGTTTTACCTCTGGATTTGTTTTCAACCTATATTCGCATTTTGGCATCCCAAAACGTTAAAACATATTCTTTGATAAGTTTCTTATCAGCATAGCAAATTTTTACTGATTCGAATTCAGGCCTAAAGGACCACCATTTTACCTATGGGCCCATTTTGGGCCTAAATTGATAACGAGCTTATTTAGCACGTTAAAAAACACTGAAAAATATTGATTTTTTTTTTAAATCTCTAAAATTCTCTAACACATTTTGTATTTCTCGTACTTCATAAAATTTTCATAAATTTATATATATTTACATATCCCAATAACTTTTTACAAACTCCAATAACATTCTACAAATTTCAATAACTTTTCTACAAATCTCAAAGACTTTTCAATCACTTTCAATAAATTTTGATATAAAACTGTTCTAACGGAATAAAAAAACCATTTGGATGATTTCTCTCTCTAAAAAGTTGACACAAGAGTCAAAAAGTCCAATTATTCATTTTCAAAAAATGTGATTTCGTGGCTAGGCACTAAACGCCAAAAAGTTTCCCAAATCATATTTTTCACTATTTTTGTTATTTTTTCGTGGCATTTAACGGATCCAATATAATCTTACCAAATGGTTGATAATTAAGAAATATTATTAACACGTTTTTATCAGTGAAGATAATTTTGAACCAATTCTAATTTGAGCCCAAAAAAATGATCATCTTATCCCTTGGTCCATTTTTGCCAAATTCAAATCTTGTGCTTCCTAAAAGGATAAAATATTTAATAATAAGTTTTTTTTTTCTTTTTTTAAATCATTGTTGAGAACATAAAATATAAAATTTATTTTAATGATCTTTAACAAATTGATATTAATAACTTTTTGGCACTGTTTGAAGGGCTAACAAACAAAAAAAATTTCTAAAGATCTCTAAAAGTTATTGACTTTTTAATTCACTACATGAATTACGAACTTATAACTTATCTCACTTTATCTCATTTTTTCTCACTTTTTATCACTCCAAACACACCTTTTATAATATTTTATTTTATTACATCATATTTAAAATATTTTATCAATTTATGGGAATTGAAATACCCATTTTATTTTCGTGATTTTCACGTTGGTAATCAAATAATGGGATTCCATTTCATCTCACATCTCGTTTTATTTCATTTTCACCTATCAAATATAACATTAAAGGCTAAACTTATTGAAAAGTCATAATGAGTATCCAATTACTATAGTTAAAGTTTAGCTCTACATTTCAATCTTCGGCAAGAAAGTTGCAACTTTTGCTACACTGTACCAGGGCAAGCCGAGGTGAGGGCAATTGCCCAACTGATTTGATAAATTATATTAAGACGCTATTGTTTTTGCCCTCATTTACCTAAAAATTTCACTTTTATCTTTGTGTTTTTACACTTTTGCCCCCACTATTTTCCTATTTTTGCTCTCATTTACTTGAAAATTATGCTTTTACCTCTTATTGATTACAAATTTTAGATCCACCCCTAACCCACGTAACCTTAAAGTTTTACCCTTAAGGCCCCGGTTGGATGGTGCTAAAATTTCAGGGGATAATTTATAAAGGGGGTATTAGATAAGAGGGGGTATTATTTTTAGAGGGTTGGCCCACATTGATGTGATGTT
>JAVXUM010000013.1:3607396-3619093 GCA_035590655.1 Pouteria glomerata | reverse complement strand
AAGCCTTGTGAATAGATTTGTTCAAGATGAATGCAAGTTTTAAATACATTAAGAATCTAATTTGAACTCATATAAGTGCTTTTGTTGAACTTTTTATTGATTTATTTTATATGATTTAATGTAGACATCCATTTACATTATGATATTTTATTTAGAAGCTCATAAAGGTCCATTTACCAGCCATGACCAACTCGTACTTGATCTGATTGCATTTTTTTTTTTTTTTTGGTTGGAATTGAGTGAATAGCCCAATTGTTGGGTGGTTTACTTTTGAAAATCTAAGCAGTTAGTGAAACATGCAGAAATATATATATATATATTTTTATGGTAAAGTGGTGGACATTCGTGTTCTATTATGTTGCTGAAACACTTTGTTCACAGGGATTTGATTCTTTGGTTGGTTCGTTAATGTTTAGGGCTATTCATCCTTTGTCTTTGTTCCTTTGTTCATATCTTCTTTATTAATTTCTCTCTGTCTCCCGAAAATGCCTGCCTCAAATATAGATCTAACTTCATTCCTCAAATGGTGCAGCTTACTGTGTTGTTGCTGTGGAATCTGCTGGCAGACAGATTCCAATGGCATTTCTTGAGCGAATTAAGGAGGATTTTACCAAGAGATATGGCGGTGGAAAAGCTGTAACAGCTGCTGGTAATAGCCTGAATAGGGAGTTTGGGTAATTTCTCTTCCTCTTGATCACATATTTTCTTCCTCGTAAAACTAGCAGTTGATTTTGCTGATATAACATATTTTAAATGCTGGAATACAGGCCCAAACTTAAGGAGCAGATGCAGTATTGTGTGGATCATCCAGAGGAGGTCAGTAAGATTGCAAAAGTGAAGGCGCAGGTTACGGAGGTAAAAGGAGTGATGATGGAAAATATTGAGAAGGTAGGGAAAAACTAGTTCTGTTAGTTGCCAAATGCAACTTCAAATTGATTTTCATCCATGCCCTTAATTATGTGATAGTGGTGTTAGTGGTCCAGTGCTGGAGTCTGAAAGTTGAAAAATGTTTTATTGGCTTGGTGTTATGGAAGTTTTGATTTTGCAGGTTCTTGATCGTGGAGAGAAGATTGAACTTCTAGTGGATAAAACAGAGAACCTTCACTCTCAGGTCGGTGAATGCTAATACAAATTTTTAAGGCTTAAGAAGTATTTTCTAAATTAGCCGACTAGTTGAACTTTAAATGGGAATATTCCTGATTTTACGTCTTGATGGGATGTCATCTTTCCTCAGCTTTGAAATTTGATTTATTGCAGTTAAAAATTAGACACAGACAAGAAATCTGCTTTTGTTGCCATTAACCATAGGAGAAATGTGATGATGACAAAATTAATAACAAGTAGTTTGCTCCCAATTGATTGGTAAACTCTGGTATTTAGATCTCAAAGCTCCAGATGGCTTTGTACCCCCTTCCTTAAGTAATAGTATAATCTTTGGAGCACATAGGTATTTCTTCAGTTCCTTTAAGCATGGTGGGATAACCAGATCTGTTTTGATTTGCAATTGAGTAATGATATTCTACTAGAAAGATTTTACAAGAATAAGTTATCAGAATTATGTGGACACCTTATATGCTTATCACTTTAAACAATAACACCTATTAAGATGCTTTTTAATTTAATAAATGTCATTGTCACATCATTCTGACAATTAATTTTAGTAGATTCTTTTGACATATAAACATTTTTGTTCTAAACTTTGTGAAGTCTAGCCCCAACCATTGTCGCCCTGTGTCCTGTGGTCATTACCCTGATCTTTTCAAATTTAACGTCATTTCTCTTTATCTGTGGATTTAATGCAAAGACATAATGGCACCATGTTGCAGGCACAAGATTTCAGGTCCCAGGGTACCAAGATGAGGAGGAAAATGTGGTTACAGAACATGAAGATAAAGCTTATAGTTCTTGGTATCATCATTGCCTTAATTCTGATCATAGTTTTATCAGCATGCGGTGGATTCAAATGTCATAAATAGACTTTGTTGGCCCTCCACGGGATTTGGTTAGAATGGTCATTAGCCTTGATTGCCGGTGCTTTGCCAGTAATATTCCGTTGGTGTATGTTTACCTATAATCTTTTTGGTACTACATTTTCCCTTTATGGTATAGTTTGTATTGTAAGACAGTGCTTGTATAGTTTGTGCTCCTGGATTATTTTGATATCAGTAAAAGGGTGTTTTGATGTGTTGAACTTGGCCTTTCGTCATCATGTTCCTTAATGTTGTGTTGGATCTTGATTTGTAAAAGGCATCTCTGTGCACCATTGCTGGTCTCTCTGACAGAATTCATATCAGTTGTGTTTTGAGAGAAAATTAATTATTTGTCAATGAAAAATAAAAAATGGGATTTTTTTTTTGGTTTTTTTGATTTATGATAAATAAGCATGTAAATTGAGTTGACTACTAGACTCTATTTGAACATGCTCCTCGTATACTCATCCCACTAACATACCTGGTGGGAATGTGGGAGGGAGGAAGGGAGGGCGTGAGTGGGATCGATGGAGGAGGAGGGGCTGACTACCTAGGTCATGGGATCGAGCCGGTGAGCGGGGGTGTGCTGAAGCTAGAGCTGGGGGTCGGTGGGGGCGAGAGTGTGCAAAAAATTCGAATCCAACAGTTGCATGGTGAAATTGAAGTGACAAGGATAAGAGACGCCTCTTAGCAGGTGTTGTATAGCGCATTATTTACTAGATATAGGAACCAAGATTACATGATTACTTCAATATCTGATTCCAAAGTGTTGGGGAACTGGGAGCACTCCTCCCAGAGATGCTCTCAAAAAGGCACCTTTCTGTTATTTCTAGATTTTAGAACTGTGGCCGGGAAAAAAACAAAATGAAATCAGTTGAACTTATTTAATTAATTCTTGACTTGACTTGGTTAAAAAATAAAATAAAATAAAATAAAATATGGACCCAAGCATATGATTTGTGTGTGTGTGTGTATTGGAACACAAGACCACAATCTGTGATTTGACCACCTCCTATGAACACAGTCGCAAGTTAGCAGGCATTTCATCACATGATTAATTAGTTTTTACTGTAAAAGCAACAACAAAATTTCAGTACGGCTAACTATTAAGAAGGAACATATCAAAACTTGCTTATTAAAATTTTAAAATCCGAGCAAATTGAATGATAAAACCTGTTGACAATTTGCAAGCTCATAATTTGTTCAGCTCCAGTGTTAGCGACCAATCTTCTTCAGCTCAGACATTGATTTCCATGTTGTCAATCAGTCTGACCTTTCCGAACCAGGCAGCAACGCAAAACACCACACCATCTTTAATCTCTTCCACCGATTCCAAACTTTCTTGGTCTACAATCTGTTTCCATTATAGAGACGTTAGGACTGACAATAATACATATAAATTAAGTAAAGCCAGTACTTGAAAAAAAAAAAAGATACATCCTCAGTAGGTAACAATCCTTTCTGCAATATATTAAAACATGCATTATTATAGTCATAACAGAGGCTCCGCGGCCTAAATTTTATAGTCTCTCTCTCTCTCTCTCCCTCCCTCCCTCCTATTACTGAACACCGTATATGTAACTATAGGGTTGCTGCCTCATAAAACTCTCTATCTGATAATACTGTTCGTAACGGAAAGGTCTCTAGACTGCTACACTTGAAAGCAGGTTGTGAAAAGCATTTGAAAATTTTTCTGTGCATGCTTATAGATAATATAAAAATTCTAAATTATAGTAGGCAAATCGTGTAAGTTAGGAACCAGTGGTTTTCACTTCTCACCTCAGCATAGTCAATTCTTCCACCAGCTTCATCAATTGCTTGGACGACTGAATTCTTCAACTCTCTGCAATTAACTTGACCCTTTTCTGCAACACATTTAGCTTTTGACAGTGATCGATTTATTGACAAGGCCTGTAGGAGTAGGATAGTGCAAAGAACAATTAACCAGATAAGTTCTTCCTGCGGAATATGTCAAAGGAAGACTTAAAAACCCGCTTTCTCATGGGAGGTCAATAAACACAAATTTATTGAAAATTTTATCAAAGTTTGACAGAGCTACTTCAGAACCTTTTCCCTGTCTTCAGGTGAGAGGTGCACATTGCGGGAACTCATTGCAAGGCCATCAGGATCTCTTACTATCTCAGAACCGACCACATTTATTGCAAAATCAAGATCCCGAACCTGAAAGAGAATCAATCAACCATTAAGAAGTAAATACTGTCTTCTTTCCAGAAGATAGCAAAGCTCACCCTGTTTTTAGTTTGTAACCAAAGATTAACCTTTCAATAGTGCTAGTCCAACATCAAACAATAACATTTCAGCGATTCTGTAGTCGATTCACTTTGAGCATCTTCTGTATATATTTTTGACATAAATTCGAACCTGTTTTCAATATTCATATGCTTTTTTCAGCCTTTTGGCTCAAACACATTCCACACAATTTTGCATCACATAATACAATCTTATGCTGTGGAAATGTAAAGCATGTGCAAGATAAAGATCTTCAAATAAATTTTAAATTTTGATCTCATATTTCATTTCCCAAACAAATGAAGAGAATGAATGAATCAAAACCACTATGGTCTTTCTTTTTCCTCCCACTTCAAAACTAAAACTAATCAATCAATCCTTGACCGTGAACAACAATATAGGACACTATAAGCACTGATAAATTAATGAAAATCAAGAACCTAGACCTTAATCAAATGTTAGATTCTACTTTTACTATTTTCTTCACAATATTCATGACCTCTCTAATTACAATTATGGGATTACAAGTAAAAAGAAAAGTTAAGTAACAGAAAAGTAAGGCAAATCACAGGTTTCAATTGCCAGCAAATCACAGGTTTCAATTGCCATACCTTCAAAATTTTCACTGCAAAAAACTGAAAAATAAATACCTTGATTTATCCCCAAAAAAAGACTCACCATTCTCCTTATAATTCTCCACTGCTGGTAATCCTTCTTGCCAAAAATGGCAACATCAGGCTCAACTATATTGAACAGCTTGGATACAACAGTAGCAACCCCTCTGAAGAAGACAGGCCTACTATTCCCACACAAACCCTTTTCCAACCTCTCGACCCTAACCCAAGTCTCATGCCCCAACGCCCTCTCCTCCAAACAGGACACAACCCCTCCTCCCTCTTCCTCTCCCCTCAATTCTCTCTCTCCTCCATCGTAATCATACAAATTGTGGGGATGGAAGACGACATCGACACCCCCAGGAAGAGACTTGAGCTTGTTGATATCACCATGGAAATCAGATGGGTATGTGGAGAGGTCCTCAGAGGGAGAGAACTGACCTGGGTTCACATAGATTGAGACCACTGTGAGGTGGGTGTGGTTGCGGGCTTCTCTGACAAGGGAGAGGTGACCCTCATGGAGGTAACCCATGGTGGGGACTAGCCCTATGGTCTTGCCCTGGGCTCTCATGGACCTTGACCACTTCCTCATCTCGTCCTTGTTTGTGATTATCAATGGCTCTGTATCTTCCATTTCGAGTCTCTCTCAATTGGGGTTGATGCCTAGGAAGGGATCTGTATTTCTCTTTGGCAATATAGGGGGTGTTTGGGTGGGCCAAGAATTCTGAAAAACTCTGAAAATCTCTAAAACTTATCTCACTGCACGCCTTACGAACCCACAATTTATTTCATTTTATCTCACTTTTCATCATACCAAACACCCTCATAGTCAATGTACAATTATATATATATATATATATGGATGTACATACAGCTCTGATAAAAAACAAAAACAAAGTGGTTTCCTTTTGTGGTTAAGTTTGTTGGGTTTTACTTCGCGTTTAGATTAATATTTTTTTTATAAGAACATGGTAAAATTATGGACAAATCTTTTTAAATTTATATTAAAAATTATTATTAAAATAATGTAATGTATTTATGAACTCATCATTCTCAAAATGTATATTCACTAATACAATGTTGATTATATTTATGAAGTTTATATATTAATATTTTTGTAAATTATTTTGGTAAAATAATATTTTTTAATTATTAATTTATTTAAATAGTATTATTTTATAATATTATTATCACATTATTTTAATATGTTTCTAACAGAAAGTATTTTAATATATATATATATATATAGATTTTGATGAAAGGAAATACAGGCGTGGCGGAGACAAGAAATACAAAAGAGGGAGAGACGGTGATGTGATGGTGATTCCTTGGTTTTGCGGAACGGGGCCGAGGAAGATGCCAGCATGCATCTGGAGAATGGGCGGCTTGAGGTCGAGTGTTTAGATGGGATGGAAAGGTTCAAATTCTCATAAACTTTTTTTATTATTATCTTTTTCATGAACTGTTTAGAGAACCAAATTTTGATATAAAATAATAAATAAAATTTTAGAGGGTGTTGGATGCATTATTTTTAGTAAAAAAATTTATTCATTTTTACTTTTTAAATGTTTAATAAATTGTTAATTTTTATTTTTTATTTAATTTTAATAATTTTTTAACTCAAAAATTATTAAAAATTATTAAAAATTACTAAAAGTTGTTAAAAATTATTAAAAATTTTAATAAATATTTAAAAGTTGTAAAAAATTATTAAAAATTATTACTTGTTTCATCAAGTACACCAAAAATTATAACTAATAATTTTTAATAAAAAATACAAAAAATTGCTAATATTTAAACTTTCAAATGGTACTGTAGTATAAATTTATAAAAGTTATAGTATTGGTATTTGTATAGTAAGTAAAAAAATTTAAATTTTATGGAAATTTGTAAGAATTTGTATAGTTTTTAGGATTTCAAATAAGACTTACTGAGTGTTTGGTGAATTTTTCTAAAAGTATGAAAAAATTAAAAAAATAATAAAAGTTGAAGAAAATTAAAAAAAGTTTATAGAAATTGAAAAAGGTTAAAAATTTTTAGTATGAAAAAAATTTTAAAAAATAAAGAAAGTTGACAATGTTCGAAAAAAATTAACACTCCAAACAAACAAATTAGATTCTGACAAAGGACATAGGCATCATATGTGCTATATATATTTTTAAAAAAAGTGTATTTAAAAAATATTTTATATTATTTTATGTCTATATATATATTTTTATTATTTCATAATGAATTATATAATATATTATGTTATTTTATGTCCAAATATATTATTTTATAAAAATTGTATACTATTATAACGTAGTTAAATAGATATAATATTTTTTTTGTTAAGTGTGTTTTTAAAAATTAGTCACGTTGTTGGGACATTCACACAAAATGCTTCTCTAAAATATAATAACAAGTTGCATTTTTCTATTTTGCAGTTGCTTTATTAGTAGTACTCTTTATCGGATTTTCTAAGATCTTATTTACAATATTAAAATATTATTTTTTTTTATTTTTATTAATTGTTTAATAGAGGATAATAAATGCATTTAATAACATTTATATTTTTAATGGATATATTTTTGAAAAAAAATACTTTTAATTTTATTATTATAATAAATATTCAAATACATAAAGATTTTAAATTATCAACTTTGGTGCCAGAAAATGGCATGATGGTTCTAAGACTAACATTTAAATACAGTCTCTCAAATAAAATTTAAAAATATCATAAAATAATGAAATAAAAATTGTAGGAATAATAATTCTACTCCAATTGCCTTCCCTTGAGGGGTCTTAAGGCTTGCAAACTAGTCATACTATTTCAATAATCACTTTATTTTTTAAAATTTTGATAGGTTTTTTTATTTTATTTAGTAATAATAATTCAAACAATCTTGTAATTAAATATATCAAAATTTCCCTGAAGTAAATATTTTTGAGAGATATATATATTGGTAGAGAGTGCCATGTAAATTACATTTACATATATTGGTAACGTTTAGAATTTCAAAAAAAAGTTTAAAAAAATAAAATAAAAAAATTAGTGTTGAAGTAATGTAAAAATGACACATGATAAAATTTGATTGAAAAAAATTTAAAATTTTTTTATAGTATTTTTAAAAAATTTAGGCCTTTAAACAAAACTAATTATATAGTATATATAATTTTTAAATATGGGATGGATGGATTTTGCAATGTAAAATGAAAGCCCAATCCATATTGCAAACACAGTCCTGAAATCCAATGTGCCATTGGATTAATGTATGTACAAATTTACATTTGGTGACCCAATCCTTTCTACATGGCAAATCATCACAAACTTTTCGAGGAGGAAAATCAGAAAATAAAAAAGAAATTAACAGGCCAATTGATCTCTAAATTGAGAGATCTCTTCAAAGATTGGGAGCCTTTTGGATCTAAAAGGGACCCATTGTTGGATCAAATCATCAAGCCCTTCAACAAAATCATCGCCCACTTTAAGGCCCATTCCGTCCAACAAAGGTGGAGGCCGCCTTGATTCTAAATCCGAAAACAACTCCTCGGCCCGGTTTCTTGACTTGGAATCATCAGAACCCGGAAGTCGGCCCATCAACACTTCCTCGAGGACCAAACGGGCCTCATCGTATCGGGCCTGCTTGGTCAGGCAGAGGCCCAAGTTGCAGGCTTTGTTTGCATCAGCATCGATCATTTGGGCTTTCTTGTACACCACCTCGGCTGCTATGAAATTTGCTTTCTGCATATAGGCCCAGCCCAAATTTCCCTACCACAACCGTTAGTTGAGTCAATGAATCAGTAGGAAACAGACGGAAAATAAAATTATTTATGTATATTGATTTTTTTGCAGTTAAGAAGTTAAAAAACAAAATATTATTTTTTTGATTTAATTATTTCCTTTTATTTTTAATTATACCTTAAAAAAAAAAAAAATTTAATTGTTCCATTTTCCCTTTGCTCTTTCTATCCTTTCATATGACCAAAATCCAAATTTGAGACCTATAAATTTCTTAATCATCTAACAACTTTAATAAAAGAATAAAAAATAAATAATAAACTAAAAATTTCCAGAAGGCCATCTATGAACTCCTATAAATATATATCTGCTAAATAGACGAAGTTGATCCCCGAGACATAGGTCAGTTGGTGAAAAGCGAAGGTGAAGTGGTCTCCGCTAACTATTGCAAGGGTTCAAGTCTCACTTGGGACTCTTTTTCGAACATTGCACGAGCAGTAAAAGTAATTTTCGCATCTTGCACCGCTGACGTATATCTCGCGATTTACTCCCTCCATGATACTCCATATAGCAAGAGCGGTGGAAGCCATTAAGGTTGAGATTCAATTTTTTTTTTTTTTTTTTATGACAATCATCAAGAGTAATAGCAAGCCTAGAAAGAAATAATTTATTAAAATTAATTTTTATTGCAATAGTATATATCATCGCTAGATCATTGTTGTTTAATTTAATTGTTGGTAAAAACAAAATTGTGGGGAGAAAATTAATACTCAGTGACCAAAAGAAGAGAGAGAGAGAGAGAGAGAGAGTAACAGCTAGAAAATGCATTACCAGTAGCCTGGAAGTTTCTTGGCTGATGGAAACCCGAAATTTCTTGCCATGGGAGCGGGCAGTTTTAGTTGGTTTTCCGTTGAAAGCCTCTCCTTGATATATCAACCTCAGCTTCTGCTTCAGTAGAATTATTTGTTCATCTACTTTCCCACATTTCTGAATCACCAACCCATGCATGCACGAACACTTTCATGACTATTGCCTCCATTAATTATTGATTACTGAATCAGAATAGGTGTTCATGCATATAGTATATGTATATGTATATATATATATACCTTGTATAAGTCGATGAGGACATTGTCAAGGGAATCCTGGGCTTGTTTGGAGCAGCGACCCCTGAAGGACTTGATAGCTTCAATGGCTTCTTCTGCTCTATTCATTTGCTTCATTACCACTGCCATGTCCTTAAGGGCGCTATCTACTCTGTCTCCTCCGTTTATTGCCTTCCAAAACCATACTATTGCTCCTTCCAAGTCCTTCTCTACTAGCTATTGAATTCGATCCCAAGTAAAAAGAAAAAAAAAAATTATATGTATATAATATAATTATATGCCAATACTTGGCTAACAATTGGATCATTGGCACAATTGTATAAAAAATAAATCATTTGTTTTGAATTAATATTCTGCATTCAAAAATAATTGGATCATTGGCACAATTGAATAAAAAAACCTTAATTTAATTGGGAAAAAATTGCATTTAGAACCCCAATAATTTGCTAGCTACATTCAGTAACATTAAACCCTATGAAAGGAAATATATGTAAATATGATAATTAATATGTACTTTTGTGGACTTATTATTTTAAGATAATTAGTGAAGTTTCATCTTACTCTGATATATATAATATATTTTTATATATATCATTTTAGTTACATAGTAAGACCTAATATTTTTTAGGGCTTCATAAATAAAGTACATGAAATAATTTGTTCCATTTCTAAAAAATAACTTGTTTTGATTAAAATTTGTAAACCCCATAAAAGATATAAGACATGCTTCAATATAATTTATCATTATAAACACACACACATATTTATAAAAATTTATAAAAGTATTTATCTTTAATCACTCATTTATACATATTTATTTACATGATTAAGAATTAAATAAATAACATCTACTTTTAACTAAAGTGAATAATTCAACCCAACCCCAAGTATTTATGCAAAATGATTTGTAAAACACAACCCCTAACGTGTGTGTGTGTATTTTTTTGAGGGATGGGGTTTGAGAGAGAGAGAGAGAGAGAGAGAGAGAGAGAGAGAGAGAGAGAGAGAGTTGAAAGATGAAAGCAACATGTACCTGAGCATGTTTGGCTTTGCCATAAGGACCATCACCACAAGGAACCTTATGAATTACATGAAATAAATCCTTCTCTACCGGCTTTCCTCCACACCTCTTCTTCTCCACAGAACTCCCTTCCATTCTCTCTCTCTCTCTCTAACACTTTATGGGTTGCGGCTAGCTCGGGATCGAGTAGCGTATTATTGGAAAGAGGAAGGCAATATATGCAGGCAACGCGGGCAAGGATGAACCTGGACGCTAAGCCGCCCATATCCGTCAAACAGGATCTACTATTGCTGGACACGTGTCCGATTGTGGGACGGTCGTCACCATGTTGTCAACTGTGCTGTGCACCCCCGGTGATTCGCATATATCACCGAATGCTGGGGGATGAAATGTAAAATAAACTGCAGGATTGAAGTGTAAATACGAAATGTTATAATTTAATCATAATTAGTCAAATAATATTTATTAATTCAATTAAATTTATCTTTATTTATTAAATTGATCCTCATATTTTTCACTTTAATCCGGGTGTAAATATGAAAGATTATAAACTTAATCAATATTTATTAATATAATTAACAACCTTTATTAGTTTAGTAAATTTTACTTCATTTAAATCATTAACTTTCCTATTTTACCCTTCAGCCAAAGGCACTGCAGCACTTGCATTCCCTCGTCATTACCACTAATGATTGATGGGATTGGATTACATGCATTCAGAGGTCAGACTGGTCGACCCTATGAACGATCGACATTACTTTTACTGTGTTTAGTTGGTAAGAATTTAATAAAAAAATTATATTAAAAATATAACAATT
Organism: Pouteria glomerata; assembly: GCA_035590655.1. NCBI lineage: Eukaryota > Viridiplantae > Streptophyta > Magnoliopsida > Ericales > Sapotaceae > Pouteria > Pouteria glomerata. Next base: position 3,607,593 of record JAVXUM010000013.1, on the reverse strand, counting down.
AATATTAAAATAATATATAATAAAATTTAATAAAAAATTAAAAAAATTTAATTAATTTTATTGTGTCAAAAGGTCACATCATAATTGATCTGCCAAGGTAGAGTTGTTATTGCAGAGCTAGGTTTGACACTTAACGGCCGAACCGGGCCCTTAAGGCAGTCGGATTCAATTGGAATTTTGAAATTCCATTCATTTTA
>JAVXUM010000013.1:3565517-3584666 GCA_035590655.1 Pouteria glomerata | reverse complement strand
TCATGCAATGCTATAGAATGAAATGTCATTGCCATGCATCTTATTTCTCCATCTACCCCCAACATTATCCTGGGACGGGTGACACTTAGCAAGGCTTTCAGCCAAGACACGCGCGGCCACCAACCATATCATTTCAGTGCTCACGGCAAACGCACATATATATATATCTCATATTCCTGTGGGGAACCGAGTTACACCCCCATCAGGTGTAAAGACTCAGGGGCTCTGTGTTACACCCCTGGGTCCTTCCGTTAGAGAACCGAGTTACACCTCTACTCAGGTATCCATCTATCTCAGGCAAGCATCCACCTATCTTAGGCAGGCAACCGACCGTAGTCCGGAAAAATATCATATCCATAAACCTATGTTAACATCCCAACTCTACATGACTAAGTTCTAGGCACGTTTATAAAATCTGACGATCATCTGATGTTATCACAATCCATTTTCTCAATTTTCATAAATATAACAATCGTGCCTTGGCATGTCACAATCTATGGCTCTCTCAGTCAATCCATATACATCATTTTCACCGGATGAAACCACCCCAAATTCCAATGCACATGATATGCTCAATTATGGAATTAAACATTAACTCAATATAACGACATATTCACATCAATTCCTCGGATGTTTTGAAATCCATTTTTATCCATTAAAATCAACAATTATCGGGTTCGGGGACCAAAACAAGCATTTGGAGACAAAAAAGAAGTAAAATGGTACAGAACAACCCTTGGCCGTTCGGATGCTCAACTTGACCGTCCGGACGCCCGAGACCTGGAACCTCTGCTAGTTCCTTCCAACTTTGGTCCAACCTCCATTTCATCCAATTCAAACCCCAATTCAACCCAAAACTCAATAAAAAACACTCTAATACTTTCATATCACGTTTCTATAATTTCAAATTCAAAGATTACTTGAAAATATGCAAGATCCATCAACGTTTACGCATATATACACACAGAACTATATATATACACACACATATATATGACATTTCTACATTTCATCAAAACATGCATATATATATCAAAATGATCCCTACGACGTCTAGAACTCGAATCCAAGTCCCACCTACCTCGAATCTGAAGAGAAATAAAGAAAATTGGAGAAAACCGTTTTGCTCTTCAACTTTCAAGCTTAGATTTCTCTCACCTCGCTTCGAATCTCACGAAATGGATCGCACCATGACGATCACCGCGTCGAGATCTCCCTGAATTGACTATTTGTTTGCCTCGAAACACTCTCTCTCTTCTTTTTTCTCTCTCTTATTCCTCCTCTCTCTCTCTCTTCCTGGTTTTGCCAAAAACAAAAGAAAATCAAGGAAACTGGGGAAGAAGAAAAGAAAAGAAATAAAGAAAGAAACCCGGGCCCTTGGCCCACTTTGTCCAATCCAATATCACTTCGAGCTAACTCAGCCCAGGAAAAATAAAATAATCCATTTATACTCAATTTAAATATTTCATTTACTCAAAATAATACAAAAATATGCCAAATTAAAATACCAGGTGTTACAATTGTCTTGCACCATCAGATTAGGGAAATCTTACTCTAATACCACCTAACGCAACCGAAATTCGAGCGAAAGTTAAAAAAAAAAAAAAATCTTAAAGAGTTTTTATTTGATTAATAATTTTATTCACTTTCATTAAATAATTTTAGTTAATTTCCTTAAATATTTAGATTTTATTTTATTTTAACCCTAGCCTATATAAATGTTAGGAACTGTAAAAGATATGGGGAGTTTTTTGTTATTGATCAATTGTAGAATTTTTTGAGATTTTATTTTTCTCTATCTTTCACCTAAAAGATTAAGGTTTATACACTTTCGATTGCGGCAGTTACACTTTCAACACATTCACAAAGCTTCTCTTTAGAGATTTCTTTCATATTAAAAGAGAGAGAGAGAGAGAGAGAGAGATTTATATTTACTATTGAAAAACACTATTCATCACATTTTTCTAATCAATTCTATATAGAAAAGTATATTATAATGCCTCTATACATATGAAAATTAATATGAAGATTGTTTAAAAGGATTTATAGAGGATATAAAGATGTTAATATAAGCATAGAGAATTTATAGAAACAAATGCAAATACTTTTACAATAGGAATATAGTATCATATGCAGTGGCTCTCATCACAATTTAGCAAATCTTATAGGGTATGCTTGAAAGTTTTAAAGTATGAATTATGAGTTGTTTGTAAAGTATAGATTCTAAGATAGTTAGATGGTATGGGTTTTAAGGTATTCAAGAGCATAGATTTAAAGTAATAACTTATAATTGGGAGTTTATTTTTTAATGGCTTCTCAAGTGTTTGTTAATGTATATTATGAAACACATATCCTTATTTATTTGTTAGGTATCAAGTACTACAATAGTTATTGATATTTGTACGCATACATATAGAATAACATATTAGGGATTTTTTTTTTTTTTAGAAATTTGGATTGAAGTATTTTATTGTTTTATTGTTAAAAAAAATAAGGGTATATGAGTAATAGGTTTTGTTAAAAAAATATCAAATTTACATTTCAATATTTTCACATTGAATTTTATAAATCTATGAAAAACCTTACAGAATCTCCCAAATCAGCGTGTTCAAAAATTGAAACAAAACATCTACCTATGAATTCTGAGGTGTTCAACAAATCACGAAAGCAACCCAAGATCCATCACTCAAAAACTCCAAAACATGATTTTGTATGAACATCTTAGAACTCGATCATACTTTAAAAATCTTTTAAAACTATGAACTTTTAACTCCCAAGCACAGCCTTTCTAGTTATAGAAATAATTTATTATTATTTTTTTTTTTTTGCATATGATAAAAGAAAATTAAAATGATCTAAAATCTTCGGTTTTCTTGATTTGGCAATCATGAACTAATTAAAAAGTAATTAATTGCATATAGTAGAATTGTATTCATATAATATACCAGACACTGGTTCATACGCGATGCGTGTGAATTTTTTTTGTCTTAATAATTAATAAAAATATTTTTTGATTTTGTAAATTATAAATATTTACTTAATATTTTTATTAATTTTTAATCAACCTATTAAAACTATATGTGTGAACTTATTATTCTTATTTTTATTTTATTTTACCTAATTTTACACTGGTGCACCTGCAATTAATACACTTGAATTTTTATTAAATTTTTATTTTAAAATAATGTGTGTATCATTAATTAATTTGTTATTTTATTTAAAAAGTTTTTTAAAACAATAAATAATGAGTATTATTAATTAAAGATATTTAAGTTGATTGTAAATTGTTAAAGGGCATTTAGATAAAATAAAAAAACATTATAAGAGTAGTTTTTAGTTAAAGGGCATTTAAGGAAAACAAAAGAATAAAAGGATAAAATTACTTAAATAGCTTACAAATGTTTAAAATTTACTTATACATCACTTTCAAATTATTAGTAGTTATTGGTAGTTAAGTGTTATTAATAAAAAAAATAAAAGATAAAAGTTTCACCAAAAACAAGTACATCAAAAAGATGGCTTCACAAAATCCAGTGTTTATCATATAATAGTATAGATAGACATGTGTCTGTAATTTATTTAATTGAATAAGAACAAATAGAAATTAGTAGAATAATGATTCTGTTATGTGCAGTATTTAGAATATTAGAGATGCAATAAATTTAGATGTTTTGTACAGTATTTAGACTCCTAGATGTGATGGTGTCTGTTTATATATTTGTCATCTGTAGAGTGATGGGAATTTCAAAATGCAACTAACTATGATTGATTAATTAAATATAAATAAGTCCTTGTTTCGATCGTTAAAATTAAGAGTAGGTGACAGGGATGACGAGGCGCAATTTTCTCATTACATCCGAAGTTTTTAGTCAAAGTGCATATATTGAAGAGTTTTTTTTTTCTTTTTATTAAATAAAAATATCTCTTATACTATCGTTATTTTTTTTATTTCATTTTCAAATTATCAAACGGACCTATTATATTGTCAAACTAATCTAATTTCATTCTATTTGGTTTGAACATTAACTCCATTAGTTGATTTTAACGGATTTGGACTAAATAAAACGAAATTGAATAGTTCGACAATGCAATAGGCGTATTAGATAGTTTGAGAACGAAGTAGAAAAAAGAGAAATAGTTTAAGAAATATTTTCATAAAAAATTCTTGTTAAATTTAAGGCTCATTTGTAACATTTATGTTTTTTTCGTTTATTTTCAACGGTTATTATTTTTTTCACCAAAATAAAAATAGAAACAAGTTTGGTAGTATAAATTTGTATATGTTAATTAATTTTACTTCAATAAAATATTTAATTTTATTAATTCTTTAATAAATTAATTAAATTTAATAAAATATATTTAAGCTAATTAATTTAACATTAAATATTATTTTTTTAATAATAATTAGTTTTAATAAAGTATATTAATAAACAACATAATTTAATAATAAATTAAAATTTTATTTATTAAAATTAATTCGATGTAATAAAAATATTTTTATAAAATAAATAATTTTAAGAGGTAATTAATACTTATTAAAAAATTTAATTTAATTTAATAAAATAAATTATTTCTTAATAAAATATTATTTTAATAATAATATTAATTTAATAAATGAATTATTTTAATATGTAATTATCATTAATTTTAATTTTATTAAAATAAGTTATTTTAATATGTAATTATTATTTATTTAAGCATAGTTATAAACTAATAAAATAAATTATTTTAATAATAAATTATTATTTTATTTATAGTTTTTTTAGTTTCAATAAAAATAAATATTTTAATATGAAATTATTACTTTTTAAAAAATAATTTCAATTTTAATAAAATGAACATTTTAATCATAAACTGTTACTTTAATTTTAATAAAATAAATATTATAATAATATATTGTTTATTAAAAATAATTTTAGTTTAATAAAATATTTAAATAAATAATTCACTTTAATATTATGCAAAAAAAAAAAAATTATTAAAATTTAATTTAATTTATAAAAGAAAGTGATTTTATATGAAAATATTTTTCAAATTATTCTTTTTTTTTATTTTATCCTCAAACTATCAAATGCATCTATTACATTTTTGAACTTTTTAATTTCATTCTATTTAGTTCGAATACTAACTTTATCTGACGGATTCAGACTAAATATAATAAAATTGAATAGTTCAAAAAGGTAACAGGTGCATTTGATAGTTTAAGGGTAAAAAGAAAAAAAAGATATAGTTTGAAAGAGATTTCATTAAAAAAAAAACTCTATATCAAATACAATATACTTGTTGAATCGAAAACATTAATTAAAAATGCCAAGAATCCTAATTAATTTCTACAAAACAACACAATTAATTTTGTAATGCTAATCATTTTCAGTTACTAACCTATTTGTGAAGCACCAAGGTTTTTGTTAAAATGAATTTGGCTCAGTCAAAAATTAGACTCTACCCTAGCGTGCCCTTGTGGGAGTTGTTAAGGAAGTCAATAGAGTTTCTATATTTTTATTTATTTATTTATTTACAACAAGAGTGTGATTATTTGATATTTATAATTCACCGTGTAAATTTCTTAATTTTGATAAGTTTTCAAAGTAAAGTCGATAATAAGAAAACGTTAATGTATAATAAAAATTTATTAAAAAGTAACTCTAATAATACGATGTGTCTTATTATTAAGAAATAAATTTAATAACACGAAGACAAGAAAATTAAAAAAAGAAAAGAAACGGAAGAGAGAGAGAGAGAATTTCGCTCGTAGCTCTGAAATTATTTGTGTTTAATTAGACTAGTAATTATTCATAATGAGAAACAATAACATTATACTCCACAATAACATCCCCACTTGTCATATTCATCAAATAAGACTTGGCGGTAGCAATTCCACGCGCCAGTCGAAAAACACCGGATCCTCCGACGACGGGCATTTCACGGTAGAGATCAAGAATTGGATTCCGACCAAGAACGCTGAGAGTGCTGCCGTTGTAGTCCCCACTCGTGAAGTACAAGTTCATGGTCATCATCAGACTAGTCTCCTGCATAGCTGCCATAGTGTACATCCCCTGGGCTCGACCCACAACCGTGGAGTTGGGTTCGGGCCCTTCCGTCAATGCGTCGTCCAGCACCCAAACTGGCCCGAAATTGGCGGGTGGGTTTGAACTGGGGTCGGGTCGGGCCACCTGCATGGCACTCGGGTTCTTGCCACTCTGTATGTCATGGAAATAGAAATGAAGCTTTGTTAGCTTCTCCTTCTTCTGAGTGATGTTTTGGAACCACTGCTCCACTGCTTGAGGCCCTTTCTCGACGCCGTGAACCACCGGCATGGCCACGACCAACGAGCAGATGATCAATAAAGCTATAGCTAGTCTTGCCATCTCTCTCTCTCTCTCTCTCCCTATTTGTGAGGAATTGATAATGAAGGGTGGTGTGATGAGGCATGTATATGTATATATATACTATATAATTACTCAAATTAACACACAGACACACAAATTCTACAAATGCTTTGTTGCGTCAGTTGACCCAACACAAAAAATTGTATTCTCCCGGAGTAGTTATTGACACAATCAACTTTATGAATAATCAATAGAATCAAATTTAAGGTGGGGGCAATCTATTGGTGATCAGTTTTCTTGTAGTTATATATGTCCTGGGCGGCTGTTGCATGAATCAGGATATCAACGGCGCCGAAAATGTCAATGCTTGCAAATGGGCATTCCATTCTCCTCCACACAACCGTTTGAAAATAAAGAAATATTTGTTAAAAATAAAAATTTTAAATCAAATTAAATTATATTATATACTATTCTATAAATATAATTAATATGTAAGTAGGTATATAAAACAATATGAGAAAAATAGGGATTACCATCGTAACTATTCGTGAATTACTTAGATCCCGTTTCTTAACGTTTTTATCTTTTTATTTATATTTTTAAAATTTTATAAACTCTCGAAAAAATATATTTACTAAATCTGTTTATATTTTTATATTTCAAAAAAATTAAAGACTTAAATAAAAAAATGTAAACAAAAAAGTATTTTTACTCTTTTTTTTATGCAAATATTTTATCAATTTTAAAACTTTGTCTAATATTACATCATATTAAAATAAATTATTTTATTGAAATATTTTATACAAATAAATTATTTTAATAAATAATATAATTAAGTTAATTATATAAATTAACATGTAATATATATTATTAAATTATTTTTAATAAATAATAAAACTAAATTAATTAATTAATTACTTTAATTTAATTTAATTTAATAATCAATCATTATTGAATTATTTTAAATAGATATCATAATTAAATTAAATTATTTATAATTTAATTAATTTAATTTATATAAAATATATTTTATTAAATTATTTTAATAATAATTCAATTAAATTAATTACTTTAATTTAGTTAAATAATTAATCTAATTAATTATTAAATTAATTTAATATGAAATATATTTTATTAAATTCAATTAATTTTTTAAAAACTAATAAAATTAAATATTTTCTAAAAACAAAAAATTAATAAATATAAAAAAATTACATTTCTAAATACTATTTCAATTTTTATTTCAAAAACAAATAACGACAATAGAAAATAAAAAACACTGAATATAAACAAATAAATACAAACAGGAAAATGATACCATTATTAAACGATCCCTAAAAAACAACAATAGCTAGAAACGAGGATCGATTTTCCCATCTTATTTCTTAACTCTATCGTTAATTAAAAATAACTTTAACTTATTTTATAACCAAAATCAATATTTAATGGATTAGCTACTCTATCAAGTGAATATGCGATTACAAAATCTAACCCCAATGCACATTTCGTGCCTGCCTTATATGACTTTGTGAGTGAATAACACGAGTTAGTATCTATCATGTAAGTTAAACCTTAACAGTGATACACACATGTTAGATAATATCCATCTGACTTTACAGGCTACTAAAACACTAGACGCGGATCTTCCCTTCAAGTGTAAACTTCAAAATTTTCAAATCCATGAATATAATGACACTAACTATTTCTATCACCTCTACATTCAAAATTTAAAATCAATGTACATATGTGTAACTTGTTATAATACATTATCATTAATCTTCTTATTAACTTCTTAGCCTATCTATCATGGACATCATTTATCACAAAACTTTAGAATCATTAAATTATATCTTAATTCATCATAACTCTTACGTCTAACATCAAATATCAAAATTTTCTAAGTAATAGAGAATCATACATATGAGTCACATTCAAGCATGTGTACAAAATAAAGTTAAACTAATCGTGCACACAAAATAAATCTCAAACGTAAGAGGCAATACAAGTAAGACGTATACACACTATGTGAAATTTATGTTTCAAACATACCTTTAATATTTAAATCTTTATAAAAATTCATCCAATAAATAATAAAAGTATTTTAACTTTTAACTATTGAATAAAATTCAAGTGTCCAAATTTAATTTTGAATTCTTAAAATTAAAATAAAATTCCATGACTCCCTCGTCCCTCAACGGAATCCAACAATAATTCTGATAGCATGTTACACAACTAAAGCCCGTCCGGTCCTGTCCTGTGGTCGGTCACGAGTCTCCATCAATTGACAGCTGCTCAATTCCCACTTTCGGGTTTGATTGGGTGGAAATTTGGGACCATACATCAAATGACTTGTAGGACCCACAAAACATTTCCACCATGCAATTAGCTTTCACGTTAGCTCTAATCTCATCAAGACAACAGCACATGCAAAACGTTCATTAGAGGAGATAACCTGTTTGGTTTTATTTTCCAATTTTTTGATTTTTTTTGGTGTTTTAAAAAGTTAAATTAAGAACGTATTTAGAGTAATAAAAAATAAAATAAAATAAAATAAATAATAAATTCATAATTTATATAATAAAATAAAAAATAAATAACATTTAAAAATTTTTTAAATTTACAACAAATCATATGCCACTTAAATTAGAAAAAAAACAACCTTAATACTTTTTTTTTTTTTTTTTTACAAAAGGCAACACTATTTAATTACGTGGTTTATATTTATATTTTTATTTTTTAAAATTTCAAAATAAAGAATTTAGAAAAGCATACTTCGCTTGATTTTTTTTTTTATTTTTTGTATTTTGAGATTTTTTTATTTTAGATTAAAAATACTCAAAACTACTTATTATTATTTTATATTTTACGTGTAAACATATTTTTTATTTTCTAAACTAAATTTTAAAGAGGTAAGTGATCAAATATATTTTGAATTATTTTTTTAAATATAAAATAAAAAATAAACTTAAAACAAATATACCAAATAAAATTTTCAAATTTTCAAATATCGAATTTACAAATTGGTTGTCATGCGATCGTTGAAATTATTTTGACTTTGCATGGTATATTCAACCTCGTTTACCTAAGAAGGAAATTACTTATTATATTTAATTATGTGTTTGAAGAAAATAATAAAAAATTGAGAGCACCTGTCTCGTATTGATTTCACTTTATATATATATTGATATTTTATTTACTTTATTACTTTATTTTTAAAATTAAGGTAACAAGTAAAATATATATAAATTAATTATTAATCAAAAAGATAAAAAAATATTAATCTATAAATTAACAAAATAGTAATATCAAACATTTCAATTGTTGAGCATATAAATGTGATTAGTAAATATATATATATATATATTTATTTTTTATGCAATTAATTGAGTTGAATAATTTTATCCTAGCTCTCTTTTCGCCCTCAGACCTATAGACTTTTAATTTTTAATTAAATTACATTGAGTACTCTATTTTTAATATTCTATTATAAATTCTCCCTTAATCATTACAAGAACACATCTTTAAACCCCAATCGTGGATTATGCATCGGCAAAAACAGAATGGGAGAAATATATTAACTAATGAAGTCAAAATTGACCAGTCTCAAAGCATTCAAGTTTGCAATCATGCTCCATGATGATAAATAAGAAATTGATCGGCACCTAGAATAATTCAAAACGCATATCCAGGGTTTCACGGATTATTGTGAATTTTACACTATAAAGTTGCATTGAGGGGTTAAAATTTAATTAAAAAATTAATAAATATTGTAATAATTATTTAATAAAACTAATAAATCTTTATTAAATTTTAACTTTTGATTTTTTTCGCTGTAATCCTGTATGAGTTTAGAAGAATTACAGTAGATTTTTCATTACAGGAGTTTGCAATATTTAAATGAACGACTAAAATACAATTAAAGTAAATTTGATTAAATTAATAAATACTATAACAAATACTATTTGATAAGACCAATAAATTTTAATTATATCTCAATCGTTGATTTAAATACTACAATTTCTACAATAAAAAATCTACTACAATCTCTCAAAACCTATCCTGTAGCATAAAATCTATTATAACACCTTGAAACTCATCAAGTAATCGGAGCACACCAATACAAATAGAATTTATAACATAACCTAGAGCTCATTTGGAGGGAAAAAAACACAAAAAATTACTAAAAGTTGAGTTGTTACATTAATTTAGTGTTTGATGAAATTCTAATTTTTATCACTTTTCTGTTCTACTATAATAAACCATTATTATAATGGGACCTCATTTTTTTCACTTTTCTACACTATTACAGTAAAAAATGTTATTACACATACAAAAGTTATCACTTTTCCTCTCTGTTATATAATAATTTTACCAAATACCAAAAAAATTATTAAAAATTACATTTTTATTTACCAAACATATTAAAAATCACAACTCATAAAAACCACAAAAAAAAAATTATCGGAAGTTAAATTTTTTTCCCGGCTGCCAAACGGGACTAGCGTTTGGCAGACGGAATGCAATGATAAAAGCTACCCAACCAGATAAAAAAATAAAAAAATAAATAATAATCAGAATAAGAATAATAATAAAATTCAATTTATAGGACCCACCAGCCCGTCCATTTGCAAACTCGACTTCCAAAGTTTCAAACTTTCTTCGCAAGCAGCTTCTCATTACGCAGATAAGGATAAACCTCTTTATTGGAATCGTTCCAACGTGAAGTCGTTTTAACCCCCTGTTTAAATCAAATTCCATGCTGTCATTTTCAAACAAACAGAAAAACACTTTAAAAAAAATCCCATCACCAGATTAAAAATAAATGTGTATATATTTTTAAGTTTAAGAAACGGGAATTGCAAGATTTTGATTTTTTTTTTGGGCCCGGATATTACTAGATTGGGACCAAAGAGTCAGACTCGTGCCTGTTAGAGCCCCATCAACATCTAAAACAATAGAATATCTTTTTAAAGATTGGGTTTTGCCTGAAAGACTTTAAGATGATTCTAGTGCTAAGTTATTTCTGCTTTTAAAAAATAAGAAGCTACTCAAAAATAAAATTTTAAAAGTAATTCTAAATTTTATTATCGCTTTATTTAGAATTTTAAATTTTTTTTAAAAAATTTTTAAAAAATAATAACATTTTTTAATTTTCTCTGATAAAATTTCGTTATGTATCATTTTACATCACTTCAATATTAATTTCTAATTTTTTTAAACTTTTTTAAAACTCTAAATATCCTTTTTTTAAAAATGCAACAAACCCAGTATTACATAACGATATTTGGAGTTTCATCATATAATATTGGGTTAATTGCATTTACACTCTTATACTTAAACTTATTTTTACTTTTATTTCTTCAACCTCATAAATATGTTAAAAAAAGAATAAGTTACCTTAATAATAGAAGGTCATTTTTGCCCTTCTATAAATAAATTTTTACAAAGCCAGTTCCATAATCAAAACTACATGCCCCAATTTGCAAAACCTTAACTCTAGTTGATTGTATATATTATATATATATATACATTTGCAACTCTTGGTAGCTATTACTGGTTTGATTTGTGATGGATTTTAAAAGAAATTATGAGATAGCATCGTAACAGGACACCGGCATCGATGCCTACACCTTCCCTGACGGGGCGCTATCTTCGCCAGCCGGGAAGTCACTGTCGGAGAGGGAGAGGGAGGACGCGCTATTCAAGAGGGCGGAGCTTCAAGTGCCAGCAACCGTGACGACGATTACCCCTAAGAACAAGATGGCAACGGGGGTTTTCGAAGGAGAAGTCGTGTGGCTGACAGAGAACGCGAAGACGGCGATGCAACCCTGCTCTCATGGCTCTCCAGCTTTCCTTCTTCTTTCGTATCCAATTGCTTTGTAATATTCCTCTTTCACTCGAACTCTTCCTCCAATAACTCTTCCTCCGAGTACTCGATGAGTCTTGATTAATTATTGGATCTGTGATGAGAGATGGCACTGTTTGTGGCCTTGATGAAACCAGAATTGTAGAGAAAATCCAGTTGAAATCCATCCTTCTCTGTGTTTTCTTCTACTTTCTACTTCTTCATTGGCTGGATTGGCAAGGATTCTAACACTGGTGGGTGAGAATTGGTAACTTTTCCAGTGGATGCTGCCATCGAGATCAATGATCACAAAGACGACGGAGAAAAACAAAGACAATCCTTTTCTTTTAAGGGCATTTTAGTTATTTTATTTATTTATTTTTTATTTTGAACATTTACATTTTGTACAAGCATGAGATACATACACTGTTAGATTGGACAGATTCATCTATTTTACTTTTGTAAACGGTAAAGATATATTAGTTTACATTTATGAATATTAGATTTAGTAATATATATATTTAATATATACTCTGTATCTCTTAATTTATACGTTTCTTATTATGTATCATACCATAATTAGATTATTATGTATCTTACTATGATTAGGTTTAAGATTATTATCCTATTATGTAAAGGACCTTGTATTCTCTTTCACAATACACAATCAATATACAGAAATTCTTCTCTCATTCTTTTATTCTAACATATTAAAAAAATATATAAATTAATAAATAAATATTTAAACGGGTACGGGGCGAGGTAGAGACCCTCATACCCATCCCCGTACCGGTTCGGAGAAATCTTAAAATTTTTATACCCGTCCCCGTTATTAATGTCCCCATACTCTCCCCAAACAGGGCAGGTAAAGCCGGTATCCATTGAATGCGGATAATTTTGACATCCCTAGCACGAAGAGAATTTTGCAGCCAATATATGAGATATATAGGGTGTGTTATATATAGGGTGTATTTGACTTGTTGACAAATATTAAAAATCTTAAAAAATATCTAAAAATTTATAAAAATTATTTATTTTTTATCTCATTACAAATTAACAATTATCTCACTTATTTTTGTTTCACTTTTTTTTCATTCTAATGAGTAGTTTAAGAGAGAAAGCACCAAGCAAAATGAGAATCACCGTGTCGTGGTTGAATCACACCCAGTAACGTCGGGGGTGCTGCAGAATTCTGGCAGTAAGAAGAAGAGAAAAGAGGGAAACAAGACAGTTTAAGCCCCATCAACTTACCTGGGTCTGGTTTTATGAAGCTAAAGGTACAAATGAGTTGACAAAGTTTACATGAGGTAGCAGAGCTGCAATAACTGTTGTCAGATAAAGTGATCCAGAGTACCCAGTTGCCAGCCAAAGAGGCCCTCTGCATTTTGCACATAAGTCAAGTTCTTGTTTTGTTCCCTTCAACTAGTGGATACATGCGGGCAAATTTTTTTTACCAAAGATGCTAAGGCGTGTCGCTACTAGCCAATCTTAACCATTGATGTCTACGGGCATTACCGGTCCATTTAACGAATTTTAATTTGTACTAACTTTTCACTAATTTTTATTTTTTTAACCAGTTTCTACTGAAATTATACAAAAAAAAAAAGTCACTTTTATTCGACCTTTTTAAATTTTTTTATAATTTTTATAAATTTTACCAAATATATAATTTTTACTCAAAATGATGTGTGCTGATATTAGGATAAAGTTATAAAAAAAATTTATTTATTTTTCACCAAACGCATGAGGTCCACAGGGAAGAACGGTATAATTTGTCAAACATGATTTATGTTGCGGGCGCTCATTTCGCATTTCAGTGGTGGGACCAACCAGTTAATGAATGAGCTGTATATTTTGGGTGATTGGCTCATTTTTTTAAAATTGAGGAAATAGCAATTCAGTTATTTAGTTTTTTTATTTTTTTAAAATATTAAATTTATTTTCTTATATTTTAATTTTTTTAAATTATGAAAAGTAAAATTATTAAATTAATAAAAAAATTATAAAATTAGTTACTAAAAATTAATTTTTTATTTTTTAAAACATAAAAAAAAAATTAATTTTTTTTATTTCCCAAACGAAGCGTGAGATTGCTCTCCTTCCATACTACAGGACGAGGGTCCAACCGATGCAGCTGCGCAGTGGATATATAATCGGTGCAATTGTGAGTTGTTGGATTTTCTTAAAACGAATTTAATGGCTTTTACTTAAAGTCGGAATTCTTTTCTTTCTGTCTTTCACTCTCTAATTAATCCCTTCTCTCTCTCAGGTATTAAATTTTGTTAACACTTAAAAAATTATTTTTTAAATTATAATTTTTTTATAATTATAAATTTAAATATTTTTGTAAAAATAAAAATAATAAAAAATAACAGACAGGTAACTAAAAATTAAAAAAATATATATAATAAATTTGTCTATCATTAAACGAATCTCGTATGCGTGAATTTTATTTTATTTTTTTTTATTTTTTTTTTTCAGAAAATACCATATTTTTAATATCAACTCTCATATTTAGAAAAAATTTTTATATTTTTAAAAATTAACAAGATAATTTTTTACATGTTGAAGCGCTGTCGACATTTTCTTGCAGTGATGAATTTAGTCATTCTCACTACAGCTTATGCCAACTTTGGCTAACGTCACCGTATAAAAATTATTTTGATAATTTTTAAATACATAAAAAATTTTCTAAATATGAGAATTCATATAAAAATATGCTATTTTTTGACCCAAAAAAAAAATACAATTCACTTGTACTTGATGATAGGCATATTTACTATATTTTTTCTTTATTTTTATTTATTTGTCTGTTATTTTTTTATTATTTTTATTTTTTCAAAAATATTTAAATTTATATTAATAAAAAATATAATTTTTTAAATATTAACAAAATTTAGTGTGTGAGAGGGGAGATTAATCGGAGAGTGAAAGAAAGAAGAAAAAACAAATTCTAACTTTAAATGAGAACCTTTGGATTACTTTTAAAGAAACCCAAATAGCTCACAGCTGCACCTAACTGTATCCGGTGCACAGCTGAATTGGCGACGTGCTTAATTAATTAGAGTAAATTAAAATTATCTTCCCTTGTCATTTAACTAATTACATGTAATTGTACTTAAAAGTTGTTTGGCGCGCTAAAAAGTATTAAAAAATTTTAAAAAATTTTTAAAAATTCTAAAATTCTCTAATACTTTTTATGTATTCATACATATTACAATTCTAAAAAAAATTACATAATTCGAATTCGATTAATAGAATAATTGTAATTTTTTTTTGTTAATGTAACCATCGTTATCTAAACTATCAAATAAGAGCTATTGTCGATATTTTTTAAAAAAATTTAAAAACTATTCTGATAAATTTTAAATTCGTTTCGACAGATTTTTTAATTTTTTATCAATATTTTTTATTATTCATTTTTAAAAAAATATAATTTACTATCAAATATTTAAATATTACTTCAATTACTTTTTTTATTATTTTTCGTTAGTCCAACGCTCTTAATTAATTAAGAGGCTGAGAAAAAGACAGACATATGAAGCTCAATAGCTCATGGATACCTGTATACCTCTCCAGTTAAAATGGCAGGTGGCTTGATCTTCTTGTCAAGTTTGGGTTTGAGCTACTGAGCAAGCATATTATCATATATATATATATATATATAGAGAGAGAGAGAGAGAGAGTGAGAGAGAGAGAGGGAGATGAGCCGGCTCGTGGAAGCTAACACTGAACTTGCAAACGATTCAAGCAAAGATGAGCAAGAAAGAGAGAGGAGCTGGGTTATGGAAGTTAACACTGAAGTTGCAAATGGCTCAAGCCAAGAGGAGCATAAGAATTGGAAGAAGCGGTCGATTTACAAAGTGCCGTCGGTCATTTCAGATCAGAAGAAGGAAGCCTACAGGCCTCAGACGGTGTCGTTCGGACCTTACCATCACAACGACGATCATTTGAAGGCGATGGAGGGCCACAAGCGACGAGCTCTCTGCCATTTCCTCAGAACAACTGGAAAATCTCTCGAGACAATCTTCGACTCTTTAGTTGAAGTAGCGCAAGAGTTGAAAGACTCGTACGATTCGCTCGACGACAAATGGCGAGGTGACACCGACGGATTCGTTCGGCTGATGATTCTCGACTCGTGTTTCATGTTCGAGATCCTACGGGCCTCTAAAGAAATTTCTAACAGAAGTCCAAATGGCTATGACAAGGATGATCCCATTTTCGGCGATCATGGAAGCCTTTACGTCATGCCATTTATCAGACGCGACATGTTGTTACTAGAAAATCAACTGCCTATGGTAGTTTTATTCAAGCTTCTGGGTCGCAGGGACGATGATGCTCAGGTATCCATTTTTTTTTTAAACCCTTTTCGTTATAAATTTCCAAGATAACGGACATTTTTGTTTTGTAGCTACACAAAACTTTAAAAAGTTTTATAAATTTTTATAAAATTTAAATTATTTACTGAAGTTACAACACTATAATTTTTATAAATTTAATTATAGTAATTTTATAACTTGAAAAACTTCTAATAATTAGGCGTTTGTAAGACTAAATAATAATAGTTTTTATAAATTTTACTAATTTTTATCGGTTTTTCATCATTTTATTTTTTTTGTGGATTTATTTTAAAATTTTAAATTTTGATTAATTTTTGTTAATTTTTATATATTTTTATTAATATTGATCATTTTTCTGATTATAATCATCCGAAAGAATAAGTAATATCACATTTAGACATATCTAATTCTAATTTTTGAGTGGTTATCAAATTTGAAAAGGTAGCTGGCAAAAACCACTCTTTTTTAAATTTATTTATTAATTTTTATTAATTTTCTGAGTATAATCATTCAAATGGGTAAGTAAAATCACATTCAAGCAGATACGATTATAATTTTTGAGTGGTTACCAAATTTAAAAAAGTAACCGGCGAAAACCACTTGTTTTTTAATTTTATTTTGTGTTTCAAATGCCAACTCGATGATCAATATATTTTTTTGTAAATTCTGTTCTAAATTTTAACAATTAATATTCATGTCAATATGATCAGGACAGAGAGTACCTCAACAAACTAATACTAGAATTCTGCAACTCTGCTGGCTCCTCAAAACTGGGAAAAGCCTCTCACGTTCTAGACTTGTATAGGAAGAGCTTGCTCAAGAAAGGCATTAACGTCAAGCCCTTATCTCACTACAAAACATGCGACGGCAGAGACGCATTACTAGTCCGATCGGCGACGGAGCTGGACGAGGCCGGCATCAGCTTCAAGAAAAGCAAAACCCAATACCTGAACGACATCTCACTCAAAGGAGGAGTCCTAAGGCTCCCTACGTTCGTCGTCGACGACACCACCGAACCCATATTCTTAAACCTAATAGCCTTCGAGCGCTGCCACGTCGGCGTGGGTCACGAGATCACGACGTTCGTCTGTTTCATGGACAACATCGTAGACAAACCCGCCGACATTAGCCTTCTCATCTCGAAGGGGATTGTCAAGAACGTCGTCGGAAGCGACGAGGCCGCCTCTCATCTGTTCAACACAATGTCAAAGGATTTGACGATGGACCCGAACAGCGAGCTGAACTCGGTGCATTTGAGGATTGTTTCTTACTGCAGGAAACCTTGGAACAAATGGCGTGCGAATCTCACCCACACTTACTTCAGAAGTCCATGGGCGATTATTTCTGTCCTCGCTGCCATGTGCCTCTTCGCTCTCACTATAGTTCAGACTATATACACTGTCCTCCAATACAACCAGGGAAATTCTAAACAGCCATGAGTACTCTTATTCATTGTCATCAAATTATCAGGTTAATTGTGTGGTTAATTATTTTTAATCTCATATCAAGATCTCTTCACTTTATTTTGTTTATTTTTATGTTTGGGTTGGACCTATGTTCAGAATATATATATATATATATATTTTGAGTGGATTCTTTGTATTTTTCAGTTGTCAGTTAGTCTTATTAAACCATAAATATTGATTTTGGCAAGATTTAGTGTATATTTTCTCCAACCGTATTTAATTATATAATATGTGATTGTAATATGATTTGACATGTTCAAAGATATGTTTGTAAAGAGATTTGGATTTGTGTTGATATGAAAGGGTAATTTTATTTGTTGTCACATGATACTGAATTGGAATCCTCAAATTAATATTAATATCCAAATTAAGCTTTTTCATTTCCTGAAGGCTTTAGTTTTGTGGTTGTCAGATGCACATGCAGTTTTGTAGGTCATACTTTGGTAGTCCAAAGATGCTCCTGTGGCTTTTGCAAATAGTACCCATTTCCATTTGTTTAAGAAATTAACAAGCACACCACCATTTAAATGATAAAAAAAATATATTTATTTTTTTTCTTTTAAGTTTAGTCAAGTTAGTTCATCGCTTTCGATCCCCAAATGCCTTGTACCACCCCCCCCCCTCATTTAGGTTACTTTTTAACTATGGGAAATGAAATAGGATTAAATTGTTAATTTGTGAATTTTAGAATATTGCACCTTGCTTTTTGTTATTTGAAATATATATTTCATCAAAATGTAGAGTTTAAAATCATTCTCTGTCAAATCACATTTTTTTTCATCTTATGCCAATCCCACTAATTAAAAATTAATTTCCCGCTATATTTAATTTCATAAATCATTATACTGTATCACTTATAATTAATCTTTAAAATTTTAAAATTTTATCAAATTAACAAAATGTTTTAGTAGAGCGCCCCCCCCCCCTCCCCCAAAAAAAGGAGCAGCTTGAAAACTATTCTTCAAACAACCCAAAGCTAAATTACTCAAAATTTAACCAAGATCGAACCATAAAAAAGCACATATAGAGGGCATTTGACGGTGGTAATTTTGAATAATTTTAGGTGATTTTTTATATTTTTTGTGAGTTATAATTTTAGTATGTTTGGTCAATAAAAGTAAAATTTTTAACGAAAAAGTATAATTTTTAGGTGTTTGGTAAAATTGTTA
>JAVXUM010000013.1:3553832-3565417 GCA_035590655.1 Pouteria glomerata | reverse complement strand
CGTCAGCAACCGATGATCCGACGGCTGCGGGGTGCACCGGACCGTCCGGTGCACCGCACGCACCCCCGGTCCCTGTCGACCTTGCCATCAGCAGATGGGTACATTTCACATCCTGAAATTTAATGTTACATTCATTCCCTTGATCTTTCACAATAATTAATACACGTGAACAAGACCTACTAAACAATGACTGCATTTCACTGACTAGGCAGTTGATTCAACTCAGAAAATCTTCTCTGGACTCCAACCTTCAAAGCTCTAGCACCACAACTGTCCAAAACACACGTACACACACACCCAAAAAAAAAACTTCCTGGTTAGAGAGAGATATATATATAGAGAGAGAGAGATATATATAGAATAATTAAGGGCCTTACATTCAGAGTCTGTAGTGATCCAATTTCCTGTTCTTGAAGTGCAGTTCCCTGTGTCGTGGACGGGGGTGGAATTCAAAGATGTCAAGTTTGTAGACAGGTCATTCCTCGAAGAAGCCGTGGAAATTGCAGAATAGGCGGAGGAAGTGGTGGTGCAGCTTTCCATATCCCATCTGAAACTGATTTTAGGAGAGTCATTGCTGAGTTGATCATCATGGGGCACAGCTTTTAGGGTTGCTCCATTCCTCAAGTGCAGAACCTGAACATTCATTGCACACCCCTTAGACCACAGCACATACACTCATATATAGTCACCGAGCACTAATTCCCCAAATTCAACCATTTGTAGCCAAAAAAAAAAAAAAAAGAATTCTGGGGCTGAGTTTAATTTTGATATAAACATAAACGAGTTTTAAAATATAATTATTAATTTTTATATTTTATATTTTATTAAATTACATACCAATCCTAGGTCATATTATAACATGCGTTTGTGTAATAAAATTTTAAACTAGTAGCATATCAAAGTTAAACTATTAATACAATCACTCATTCAGGACCGTTTGGTGCCATGAATAAAATATAATTATTTTACATTTATAATTGATACGTGGTATTTTAATGGTTATTTGAATATTTAATAAAAATTTATAAAAGTTAGAAAAAATTAAGAAAAAATAAGAGAAAGTTTGAGAGAATTAAAAAAAGCTAATAAAGGTTAAATAAAGTTGAAAAAGATAACGCTGAGGGGTAACTAACTGGTAAGATTTTGATTTTATTTCTCAGTGGTCACTAGTTCGAATTTTCTCATGACCACTAAAAAGTTTATCCAGTCGTTAACTTCAAGATATTCAGAGAATAGTCGAAATGTGCGTAAATTAATCCAGACACTTGAGTTATAAAAAAAAAAAAAAAAATTGATAAAGATTGACTTTTTGACTGCTAGAAAAAGTAGAAAAAATTTGGAAAAAATTAATTTTTTTTTTTTTTTTTTTTTGGGGAATCACAAATAAGCATAGCTTAATTATTGTTAATCTATGAAGAGTTGACGTGTAACTAACACAGATGAACGATTGAGAATGATGAGCAACTGATCTAATTATTAGCATTCACTAGGTTTAGAATTAGTTTCAGGTACCTTCTTTCCCAAGTACTTCGCTCCTTTCTCAGATTTGGCAGCGGCAGCCCATCTCAAGAGTTCTTTCATTCTAGAAATGCCTTTGGTTTTATTGTCACTCCCCTTGGGCCTGCCTTTCTTTTCCTCCGTCCCACATTGCTCCTTCGCCCCATTATTTAAGGACGACGATAATGGCGATAAGACGCAGATGGGCAGAACCTTATTCCCTGAATCTGCGGCCGCCTTGTTGAGACCCATTCCTAATCCTCGAGTAACGTCTTCTTTCTTCATCGTCTTCATGGAATAGATCTGGTCGGCCTCCTTAGATTAAGTATGCTGTGGAAGCAAGTCTTGGCAATATCTCTTATACACAAGAAGAGAGCGAAAGGGTACTTCAAATCTGTAGAATCAAATTTACTTCTTTCATTTCTTTTCGTCCCACAATTATCCCTCAGCTGATTGTTGAACCATACTACTGATTTATCTCTTTGATCTGAAAAAAAAAAAAAAAAAAAAAAGGAGAGAAAATTATTGATGTTTTAAAGAAGAGTGATGCGCTATTAGAAAAGTTTTGCAAGAATGAATTAATGACATTTATGAGCCTAAATGTAAACCTAGTAAAATACCCTTTATTGCACCTATGTTACTGTTAAATTATTTTGGTGTAAATTTTTGATGATTTTTTTGACAGAATAATATTTTCTTTTCATTCATGAAAGTTAACTATGAGAGTTCTCTCACCATAATTAGCAGCCTTGACAGCAGTGGGACAACTAGCTGTAGTCTCTCTTGGATGTTCATGTGCCACCTTGAAAAGCCATTGAATGATGTATATAATCGCACACAAACACATACAAACATATATATATATATATATCGTTCAATTAGGGGCTTTGCAAGATATGAAGTGAATTTAATACATATTACATTTACATTATTTGATCACAAATTTAAAAACCCACCTGCATGTTACTGCCCAAACTAAAGACAGTACTCCAAAATATTCAGTGCTGAGAGAGAAGGGGTGACTAATCTTGGTCAAATGGACAGCACATCAGAGATCTATCTGTGCTGTCTTTGTGCCCCAAAGATTCCTTGTCTAGTTAGTGCTCTATGGGGTGGGGAGGACTCTGATGAGATGAAGACAATGAAAGAATTGGAATGAATCTAAGAGCACAGTGAGACAACCAGGCAGCTGAGTGGTGGCTTGGCTGGTTGGCTGGCTTGTGATTCTTATGGGGTATCATTAAGTTATATGCAGATCATGTGGTGGGTATTTAGGAGATCTTGAATTTAATCAAGACAACTACATAATGGCATTGGTTGTTTAAATAGCCTTGTTGGCACTTCTCTCTGCCATACACTTGTTGGTTCCCAATTCTTCGACTGAGGAGGAGCCTCCCCATAGTCCCACCAAGATTTGATTGAGACTGTTAATATACACTAGTTATACTGCCATGAATCAAGGTCCTTGATCTCTCTCTCTCAATATATCTTAATTAATTTATGCATATCCTATTAATTCTTGAAATTTTAAAATAAACAACTAAATAAATTTTTTAATGATTTTGAAACGACTTGAATTAGTGATTATTAAAAAATATACTTAAAATTCTACGAGATAAATTACCACTTACGATTCTTTTTCTGACTCCAAAAAATGTTAATTTAAAAGAAGACTCAATAATTAGATGGTATTAATTAATAATTGTGCATGAATTAATTACCAAAATAATTTGTATAGGTTAATTCTCAAAATGAATCATTGGCGATGACAGAATAATGTATGAGAACCCCATTCGGTCATGCCGGGTCAAGTAGCGTATATAACAGATTAGGAATTGTATCTAAATTATTGACCAAGTCTTATTTAATATAGACTTTGGGTAGCCATAGTTAACCTTAGTGCTGGTTACAGAGGGCACGGATTTATATAGAAGTGTAGAGCTCACATGGGGTCTGAGTAACTTACTAGCATGCCCTCCCGCTCATATTGTCATCATGTAAATATTATATTATATATATAACTATATTACAAATTTGCTCAGTGATGTGACATTTGTCTGGATGTTAAAAT
Organism: Pouteria glomerata; assembly: GCA_035590655.1. Classification (NCBI taxonomy): domain Eukaryota; kingdom Viridiplantae; phylum Streptophyta; class Magnoliopsida; order Ericales; family Sapotaceae; genus Pouteria; species Pouteria glomerata. Next base: position 3,561,849 of record JAVXUM010000013.1, on the reverse strand, counting down.
CCTGTGCTGCCACGTGTTGAAATCGTGTTACTCCGGGTGTGTTGCCTGAAGGCACGGGTTGTACCTAGTATATATATATATTATAACATCGTCCAATTCTAGCATTTGAGTTTTGACGGATTTGAGGTCTGGTTTGCTGGGAAAGTCGTGTGTTAAGTTAAGCTAACCTTTCTTTATCATAAGCATTTTGCAGAGATCCAGGTCAGATGCGTGTCACCCTTCCCTCCATCCACAGCGAGAGGTTGACGTGGTCTTATTGGGATTGTCAGATGGACGAGAGAGAATCTAGGAAACTGTCGGTCCCCCAAAAGGTTCGATCGACAATATTTTCTTTACGTTTTATGCATCATCTAATGTGTTAAAAATAAAAATAAAAAAATTAAAATTTTTTTAAAATATATTTATTTTTTATCTTATTATATAAATTATAAATATATAACTTATTTTATTTTATTTTATTTTTTTATCACTTTAAACACACTCTTAACTCATAAAACTTGAAAACCAAAAATAAGTGATAGTAATGTGAGAAAATCAATCCAAACATGAAAGTCAGAAAAAATAAAAAAACAAAAAAGAGAGAGAGGTGGAAAAAATTGACGGAATTAATAATTGTTAAGGCGAGCAGGATGCAGAGAATTATAAGCGCAATTCATTAGTGGTATAAATGCACATTGTCCCAAGTTCATGTTGTCATTTTTTTTTTTAAATTCTTATCTGGTCTTTACCGTTCTTGATCATAATGGAGAATTTGAAAGAGTGATTAAAGTTATAAAAATGAATATAAATTTATAAAAGATATAGTTTTATAATTTAAATGGTAAATAAAAAATTTATATTTTATAAAAAATTTTGAAATTTTGTAGTACTTGTCTTTATTATGACAATCATCAATTGATGTGTCATAATCTCAACTGTAAGTATTATTAACACTTTATAACTATTCAAAGGATCCACTCTGGTTTGAGAATAAGGGTTGGTTTGAATATCAAAAAATAATTTTTAATTTTTTGTATTTTGTTCGTTTTACATAATTTTTATTAAAATTTAATTTTTTAAAAAAATAATAATTTTTAAATATGTTAATCACATTCATTAAAAAAAAAAAAATTGAAGTCTACCCTATTAAAAGTTATCTGTTTAAAAAAAAAAACTGTAATTTTTTTTTTTTTACAAATTGCTCACAGCTTATTTGAAGAGGTCGATTTAACAATTCTTATAAATTAAAACTATTATCTGATTATTTTTAAAAATTAAAATATTATTCACATAAAATAAAATCACTATAAACTCTTAATACACTTATAAAAGTGCTATGCAATTATTTAAATAACGCCAAACATCTTAGTTCAGAAAAAAATTCAATTGATAATGATTTTAGAAAAAAAAAGAAAGAACTGACATATGAGGAGAAATATTTAATAAATAATAAATCTTTAGATAATTTTTAATTATTTGAATGTTTAATTTATATATAACATTTCAATTCAATTTGATTGAGAGTTGAAGCATTTAAGCCTTAACCCAGTCATTATTCCAATTTTCTCCAGAATCGAATGTGGATAACCTCGAGAATCTCCAAGAAAGCCAGCCTTCGTAGCCCATCCAAGAAATTGATTGCTGGCCTCCTGAGGCAGCCTCGTTCAAGCATTTTCACACTTCTTCGTTTCAAGTTGATGAAGTGGGTTTCCGCAGATCAAGATAAACAACTGAATTAAGCTACTAATGTTGTCAACTCAGGCCCAACTTGACACCATCATGAGAGGTTAAAAAGTAAAAGTAAAAATAAAAATTAAAAAAATTACACGCATCTGTAGTCACAAAGTTCGAACGCATGAACACAAAAGAAACACCCTGAGGACAGGTCACCGTTTTGTTATCTCTCCGAATCCTTTTTATTTTATTTTATTTTATTTTTTTTCTTACAATAGCAAATAACAGGTTTTGCGCCTGGCGATCTTTCAGAAGAGAGTGAATCTAACGGGCATCCTTGGATAAAAGATTATATCTCTCACCGTCCGAGCATTACAGAGGCCATCGACAGAGTCTCCTCTTTCAAAAACAGCAGCAGCCCCCATGCCTGAGCCTACACCCATGGATTCATAGATATATATATATATATAACAAATACATTTAGCCCTGAACTCATCACTATGGAAATAATTAAGTGTACTAATATTAAGTTTCATGGCAAAAAAAAAAAAAAAAAAGAGCAAGGACACAGAAGGTAAGAGACCTATGCACATGGAAATCACACCAAACCGGGAGTCCTTGCCACGGCGCTTCATCTCATGCAGCAAAGTTGCAACACAGCGAGCCCCTGAAACAGAACGTAACCAAGTGCTTAAATTTTTTAAAGAACTCCACCTACTACTGAGAAAAGACTTGGTTTAGTTTTGTCTAGTTTAGTGTTTCTAATGGGATGTTGAAAGGTTTCAAGCAAATAGATCATCGTATCAATTTCAATAAGCCCCGAATTAAGGGGAAGCATGCATGTAATTAGTCTCCCAAGTTTTTTTTTTCTTTTTTTAACGATGATTAGAGCTTAATATCAACTGCATATAAAGATGACCTCAAGATTGTACTGGATAAAATTTACATGTTCCAAAGAGAGGTTCAAGCCATAGCTGTGGAGGCGATTTTCCAAACTACAAAAGCTTTCTGAAACAGAAGTAATTTAATTTTACCTGTAGCACCCAAAGGATGCCCAAGAGCCATTGCACCTCCATTGACATTAACTTTTTCAATATCAAGTTCCAGTTTCTTACAGCAGTATACGTATTGGGATGCAAATGCCTGCAGGAAGAGCATTAGAATTGCACTGCACCAACTGTCCTCTTATATTTGGAGCCAAATTTCAATAATCAATAGAATCCACTACCTCATTTATTTCAAACAGGTCAACATCATCAAGCTCAAGCCCAGCAGCTTTCACTGCGGCTGGAATTGCAGCAGCTGGCCCGACTCCCATAACAGCAGGATCCACCCCAACTGCAGCAAAGCTCCTGCAAGCATAGCACAAAATTGCTTTTTTTATTACAGCTTAGCAATCTGTAATCAGATGTGTCCCATTTCTCTCTTAAAAAATCATTCAGGCCTCAAAACAATCTATAGACATCTAACAGAAAGACCAAAATCAGGTTCCAAGGTAAAAACTTAGCATTCATCCCTTGATTTAAACCCATTTTTTCATGCTATTTATTTTTCCAAAAATCTGAATTTTATTCACTCTTTCAAAATCTTTTTCAAAACCCTGTTCTTTTTTGTTTCAGCAATAAGAATCCATACTCAGTTTTTACCAAATATTTATATACTACCCTTGTACACTTGTGAGGATAAAACTACCAGAAAAAATAATAGTCAATAACCTTTTAAGGAATTAGTATACCTGAACACGCCAAGGATTGGAAGTCCCTTCTGCATAGCAAGACTTCTCTTCATGAGCAAGACTGCTCCAGCACCATCACTCACCTGGCTAGCATTCCCTAGAAAATGAGCAGGACAAAGTTCAAATTTATGGCATTCAACAAACGCCTGAGCTCCAAAGTAAATCATTCAGAAGCAACGTCATTATTGGATACCAGCAGTCGTGGAACCATCTTTCTTGAATGCAGGCTTCAGCTTTGCCAGATCAGTCATATTTGTGCTCGGCCGAATTCCATCATCCACAGAAATTGTAACTTGCTTCACCTCACCAGTTTTGTGGTCAACAATCTTTGGAAAATAATAATATTCATCACTCAGACGGGGAAAAAATTATTTGCAGAAGTGAATTTAACAGTAAATATACCTTTGTAGAAACTGGAATGATTTCATCATTGAATTTTCCAGATGCTGTTGCTGCAGCAGCACGCTTATGGGATAAAACCTATTGATATATAAACTTAAAAAGGTTAAAACATTTTTTCTGACAAATTTCTGAACCAGGGAATAAAATTACATCAATAGATCCCTGGCACTCACAGCAGCCTGGTCTTGCTCTTGCCTCGTAACACCATATCGTTGTGCAACATTTTCAGAAGTAATTCCCATAGGAAGAAGACAATCTCGAGCTTGTGCAAAACTTTCTACCTGTTAATACCATAATATCCAGTCTTAGAAACTACATAGATCAGACAAAAAAGTTAATAAATATCAGAGACATACTCTTGGGTTAACATTGGGAACCCCATCAATCTGGTTCACCGACATGCACTCCAATCCAGCTCCAATGCCTGTCATGCGAATAGCAAAGGTTAAGGCAACATATGGAAGAAAAACTCACAGTCGATGCATCCGCCAGTTTTACTGTTTACCTATATCATAAAATCCTGCTTTTATGGAGGCAGCAACATCAGCAACTGCTTGGAGTCCAGATGAACATTGCCTATTGACAGTTCTGATGGGCACAGTTTCTGCACGATACAGATATATATCATACATTATTTGTGATTTAGTTTTAAATTTTGAATAAATTATTCATGATTTTAAAAAATATTCTATTAAATTCCCATTTTTTTGTTATCTTCAAATCTAAATGTTGGTGACAAGTCCGTTCATTCAAAAGCCAGACAGTTCTAAATTTTTAATATACAGTGGACAAGATTTTCACAAAGGATGGCATGTGCCACGGAATACAACAGTGCAAGCAATTAACAAGAAAAGAAGGAAAGAATAAAAAGTACCAGGAAAACCAGCGTAGAACGCAGCCATTCTGCATTCAATTGCTCTTTGTGAACCTGGTGCCAAAACCGTGCCAACAACTATATCTCCCACTTCACTGGGGTTTAGATTTGTTTTCTCTATCAATGCCTAAAATGAAAAACAATTACATGAGAAGCTAGAAAGATGGATCCGGCTGGTGAGTGAATAAAACCACAAACGCAGATCTAACTTTCTTGGACTCAATTCAGAAAAAAAAAACCCAATTCCCTATCAACTAATCAAACCAGAATACCACGATTCAAACTCATTCCTCTGAAAACATAATTAGTGCATCTGACCTTTAGAACATGAGCAAGTAAATCATCCGGAAGGGTGTCCTTGAAGCCGCCACGTTTTGCTTTGCAAATGGCTGTCCGGTATGCACTAATAGAAAGGATATTTGCCAAAAAAACACCAAGATAGTTAATGCTCTGCGAATTACAAACTCAATACAAAGCAGTATTATTAAACAACTAATGGTTAGCTCCTGAGTTAACCAGAGTGACTTGTGGGTATTCTCTTCACAGAGACCACACAGTTCGATTTCTAACTCAAAAAAGATGTGCGTAAGAGACAACGTACATTTCTTGAGTTATCCATTGGCTATCCGCTACAATAAACTAGCGATGGTTCTGGATTACCAAAAGAAAAAAAAAAATAATTGTTTGGCTGCCATAAAGTTTAACTTACGCCACGATTACAACATCATCTCCAAAAGCTGCTGTTCGATGATATGCAGCACTATCCCCAGCTAGACAAACCGAAGCCTGGTCAAGAACAAAAAAATCACATACCAAGTCAACTAAAATAAGATGGGCTATGTTGAGGTGACATGCATGGGAAGTGAAGTTTTTGGCTAATCCAGAATATTAGAATTTGAGGTGATTTTGGCGTCAGATAATTTATGTCTATGCTTAGAACAGGAATTTGTTTGGAGAGAGAAGTAAAGTGAAGAAAAATTGTAAGAAAGCAAAATGAGGAGAAGAAATTAAATTTATTTATTACTTTATTGAGTTATAAAAATAAGACAAAAATGAATAAAATAAAATAACTTTTCTCTAATAGTAAAATAAGACAAATTAGTAATTTTATTTTGTATTGTTTTTTCTCCCCAAAACTTCCGTGTTCTAAGCGTAATTATTTTGAGTATGAACTGGAACCTAAGAAGCACAGTCAAGGACATGGCTCTGGATTGGATGCTGACTCGGACACGAGATACAGCAACAGAGACACAGTGATTACAGGGCTTGGTTTGGTAAAAAGCTTTCGAGTTTTTTATTTTTATTTTATTTTATATGACTTTTTTCATTAAAATTTATTTTATTTTATTTTTGAATTAGAGCCTTTAGGGATGTTAATTCAATTCGTAAATAAAAATAAAAAAAAAAAAAAAAAAAAAAGAAAAAAATTCATAAAACAGAAAAAAAATAAAAAAAAATGAAAAATCAACTTTTCTAACCAATGAAAACATCAATAAGAAAAAATAAAATTACATATTTTACCAAATCAAAAATTTTTTTATCTTTTACATTTTTGCCTCCAATAAATATTAAAATTATATAATGAACTGAAAAAAAAAAAGTTTTAAAATTATATAATGAACTGAAAAAAAGTTTTATATTCAACCTGCCGAATCACTCCCGTGTCCAGCAGTAAAAATACCAATTAAAAAAAAAAAAGGACACGTCATGAGCGTCCAAGAGTACGGCACACATTTTCTGTGCTGATTAGATTGGCAGAACCAGAATTACGTATCACGTATGCGAGCAAAATTCCAAATTTCCACAAAAATTGAACCATGTTATCCGGAATACATTAGAAAACAATCGCAAAGCCAAGCCAAAGAAACGAAAGGGAACAAATTACACAGAGAAGGTGAAAATTCCGCAAACCCTCAACAAAAAGAGAGAGAAAAAAAAAATCCAATCAGAAATCAGTGTCCGAACACAAACCCACTATAAATTATTGAACAGAGTATATAAAAATAATGGAAATCAAGAACATCCTTGTCTCGTATATGCTTACAGAAAGAGAAGATTCAAGGCTTGGATGTGACAAAGAAGAAGAGGGTCGAAGATGCTCCAGAAGAACCCTCTGTCTGTTGATGGCTTTCTCCATTTCCGCTATCCAAACTTTCTCTTTCTCCGTAGAATATGCAACTCTCTCTCTCTCTCTCGGAACTCCAATTCCGGCACGATCAGAGACTATATATACATATATATATATATGTAGAAGGAACGTATCTGAAATTTGGTACTCTAAAACAAGAAGACCAACAAGTTAATTGGGGGATGGGTCAATTTCCTTGGTCTTGGAATCTATCACGACCTTTCGCTGTCCGGAGCCTGCAGCATCTACTTCGAAAGCTCCAAGGAACCATGTTTTTTGGGCAAGGGTTGACTGCTACGCACCCTCTAGTTTTTGCTGCTTCCAATACCAATAAATTTGGAGGATAAAAAAATACAATTATGGTTGCCTTTGCAGCGTCAAAAATTTAGTTAAAATTGATAAAAATTATAATTTTATAATTTGTATAGTGAGAATAAAATTAATAATTTTGAAAACTTTTAATATTTTTAAATAAAATTTCAAATTTTAAATGGAGCTAATATCCGCCGCACTTTTATTCAAAAAACCAAGCCAAAAAAAAAAAAAAAAGGATAATAGCCAAAAAAAAAATCATTAATGTAAGTTGTAACCTAACACGTTTATCTTATTTAAAAAAAAAAAAGCAAAATCCATACTTGATAAATTCCTATTAAAAGCAAATTTTAGAGCCAACTTCATATTGTAGCGTTTGTTATTATAAAATTCTTTTTTTTTTTCAAGTAAAGGAGAAGTTACTTTTTCATCTGACAAAAAGTGGTGTGTGCATAGCAATTATAATATGGGGGTGTTTGGTATGATGAAAAGTGAGATAAAATGAGATAATTTGTGAATTCATAATTCGTCTAATGAGATAAAAAAATAAATAATTTTTAAAAATTTTTAAAATTTTTTAATATTTTTAAGCAAAAACAAACGCCCCATATCCTGGTGCTGGAGCTTTTGTTTGGGTGGTGGGTGGTTTGTTGAGTGGGAACCCACTTTCAAGAATTGCATAAATATACTTATTAATATAATTAATATTTAATTGAACCCAGAAATTATATATTATTACTGCTGCTACTAGCCCAACCATGGTGGTTGTGAACCGCAGAATTTGTGAACGCAAAGAGTGCGTAATGGCTATCGAAGTTGACTTCACATGAAACCGTAATAAAATAATAAAAGTCGCCAACTATTCTGTAGGTTGCAGTTTCTTTTCTCTTTTATTGTTTTTCCTATAAAAATT